>JBBJLS010000155.1:2687759-2698248 GCA_037577275.1 Bryconaethiops microstoma | reverse complement strand
ACACCCACACACACACACACACACACATATATATATATATATATATATATATACACACACATACACATATATACACACACACACCTATATACACACACATATATATATACACATATACATACATACATATACATACATACATATACATACATATATAACGCGCACACAGACAGAAAGACAGACAGAGAGAGAGTGAGAGAGAGAGAGAGAGAGAGAGAGAGAGAGAGAGAGAGAGAGACTGCCCTACCGGAGCAGAAAACTGAATGGAATCACTGGGACATGAGACTTTATTACTGAATCAATTCCCAAATGTATATAACCTAACTGTTATACACACCAAATCAGTGGTGCATGCTATAAATTCCAGTCAGTGTCCTTTCAAACATAACCATGGTTTCTTGCACAAGTTAGATTGAAAGGTTCACCATTCTGACCTTCCTCCTCTTTGTTTCTCCCTGCGCTCTTTGAGGACACGGCTCCTGCTGATTTGGAAGACCCTGACGGAGCCTGAGACTCCACTTTAACCTCTGCCCCCCATGGGGAGATGCCATGCAGGGAGATGAGCTCCTGCAGGGCCTTGCCTGAGGATTTAATATCGGTGAGGAAATCTTCAGCAACAACACGCACCCCTGCGTCTCTCACCTCCTCCATCTTCTTACTCATCTTTTCTACCTCCTCTGCAACAGCACAGGGACACAGAGAATTAGTGAAGCTCCAAACAGGACACACATCAACAAGCAGGATGATTAATCAGACCATATCCGCCCACTCTGTCCTCAGAGAACCTCATTAACACACTCACGGTCCTTACTATTCCACACAGACGACGGGGCAATTTGATGACCAATTGTTATTCCACATCATTTAGTGTAGACTATTATAGTCGACTGCAAAAGAGTGATTCTAGTGCACTGAAGCACCAATTGACAAAAGATGATCTGATTTAGGGAGGCAAAAAGCATAATGATTTTATTTGAAATTCATACATATCCTTAACAAAGACCATTTACAGCCTTTATTAAGGATACAGACTTTGGTGAGGATTCTGAGGACTGAATGCAAAGAAAAGGCACAAACAAAGACTGATCTGAGAGAAAGAAAAACATTGTTGTGGAAGGGAGGAATACTTTAATGTTGTTGTATTAATATGGGTACTGTTGATGATAATGAATGATTTATTGTATAATCTTTTGTCCTTTCTATTTGTTTAATTTACGTTTCATGAATATGGGAACATCCTTATAAAGATATAGTTAAAAATGCATTACTGACTTAAAAAAATAATTAGACTGGACTACACATAGCAAGGGCACATGCACACACTCATACACTTACTAACAGCCAGTGACTGGCATATGCTCACACAGACACACAGACACACAGACACACAGACACACAGACACACAGACACACAGACACACAGACACACAGACACACAGACTCCTCCTATACCTCCACCCACCCACCCACAGACTCCTATACCTCCACACACACACACACACACACACACACACACACACTTACTCTTGGAACTGAGACAGAAGGCAGCTTTATTGGCGGTGCTGGTAATCTTCCCTCCCAGCTCCTCCACTGCAGCCTTCAGCTCGTCTTTATTCTTATTCAGCTTCCCCACGGCCAGCACTTTCAGCCCAGTCAGAGGCTTGTCTGCAGACGCAGGACATTACAACCAGAATACAGCCGAGTCATCAAAAGAAAGATCCAGTATAAAGTTCTTAGGGAAGGAAACGGTGTAAACAGTTGATTTTGATGATACACTTTAGATGCTTACCTTATCTGTAGCTTATAATCAACTAAATATAATTTATACTTCACTTCCCCTAAATGAAGAACCCCAACCCTAACCTTAAGCACAACCCAAAATGTGATATTTGAATCAACATTTCTCTGTGGGTAATTGTAGAAGAAAAGACACTGAAAATCTAACACATCCAGATCATTACATTACATTAGGGAGATGCTTTTTTACAAAGTGACTTACAATTTGAGGTAATCATCTATGCTAGCTTTGACTGCACTATAACGACCTGAGAGTAGTAAAGATGTAGATGAGAAGACTGACCTGCAGGCACTTCTGTAGGGGTCTTACTGGGGGCACTAGAGGTGCTGGAAGCCACAGCAGTAGAAGTAGCAGCTGTGGATGCAGGAGCCGCAGGAGGAGGTGGAGCCTCTTTGGGGAAAACACGATCCTGACGCTTAAACTTAAACTTCTTCAGGAAGGGAATCTCATGGAACTCCTGAAGGAGGACAGAAATGGTCTGAACAGTTCAAATCCAGCCAGACCAATACAGGCCACCAATTTCTGACTCTAAAAGAAGAAATCACCACAGAAAGAACTCTGAACGACTACGGTGGCAAAATGACATGACCGTAAGGAGGTGCAGTGGAATAATAACCAATTAATGAACTCAGCAATTACTAATAAGCATTACTTGCAGTCCTTGGTCTAAAGATGAAGTGTAAGGTCTATGTAGGGACCCACCTTAGGAGTGACCCAGTCTTTGCGGTTGGGTGTCTGAGTCTTGAACACACATTTAGTCCAGGCAGAGATGTCTCCTGTGCAGTAGTAGGCATCACTCTTAAACACAAGCTGACCCTGGCAGGTCTCACAAGGCTTTAAGGATCCAAAGGCCATACAGTCTGACAGACGGTCCAATATCTGGAAATATTACACAGATTCATCGAACAAAAACGTCTTTGGAAATCTGATGTTTAAACGAGACACCAAACTCGGAACTCAGTCTGGTTCTCAAACCAAGCCGATTGCCAGGGACAGACAAAAAAAACTGTGGACCATCACTGGTGGGTTTGAGAAACACAGCTATAACGAAATGTATGGAATCCACAACATTTATCAGGTATTCAGCATTTTCGGACTGTGCTCTTACATTGGACTCTCCTGAGGGAACTTCTTGGTCATTAGCGATCAGAAGCTCCTTCATATCGTTGGCCGAACAGTATTTCTTTAACTTGTCTTTAATGCCCCAAATCACCTGGCTCTGTTCCTATACAGCAAAACATCAGAGATAGGAACAGAATAAAGAAAAATCAGTTAACAGACAATATGAATCAGCAGTTTTGTTTTTTTTTTGAAGATAGAAACATCCCCATAAAAAAGTCACACAGGTCACTCAAAATGCTGTCTATGTTTACCTGCACAAAAAAATACAGTTAATAATTAAAGGTCTGTGAAGTCCATGGTCTCAAAGATCTAACCTTCAACTGCGAATCCAGTTGCTTTTTCTCCTCTTGCTCTTTCTTCTGCTTCTTGGAAACTCCTTCTCCATCGACAGTGTCGGCCTTCCTTTTCCTAAGAAAGAAGCAGCAAATCAGCCTCAGCAACCAGTTCTGGAGAATTTTCACCATCCAATCACAGACAAACGGCAACCTAATGACTTAATGGTCGGACGTAGGTGGTCTGTCAACTGTTTTTTGTAATTTTATTCTGTGTTTAATTTTCTGTTATCTTTGTGTGAATGACCTCTAGTGTGAGCAGCCCCGTACTGTGGCTCATTTATAAAACAGCCATGGCTGAAACACTCGTATAACTTCGGTATAATCTGGCAGAGCTTGATTGATGTATGCTGAATTGGTGGCTATATGCAAATGCTTTGGTCTTCGTCAAATCATAATTTGTTTATCATTTATTATTATAATTGATTCAAAATAGAACCAGGGAGTAAAGGGTAAATTTCAAAAACTGTTTACAAAGCATTAAATTTAAAAAAAAAAAAAAAAAGAAAAAAGAAAAAAAAAAGTAGAGTAGAATTTGGTTTCTGATAACAACGACCTCCCAATGCATTTAAAACACTTTACATTTTAATAAAGTGTTAATTAGTGTTGTGTATTCATGATCATACAGCTCATGTAGAAGGTTTTTTGCAGGTCAACGAGCCATTTAATCATAAAAATCTAACATGAACCTCAAAACTGACACCTTGGAATAATAAGCACAGTGGGCATTTACCAGTGGATCTCATTAGGAGCTTGTGGTTGCATGAGACATGGTCATGCTGGCACATGCTTGGACCCTGGGGGCGTTATGATGATCATTAATTCAATCGCCTTTCTATAGATGGGTTGCCTATGGGAAATACCAAGCCATCATTTTGCCCCCCACTGCCTCTTAGATTAATGACTACAGGTAAACATATCAAACCTGAGCACCAGAACACAACAGAATAACCCACTGAGGAAAGAAAGCAAACAATGGAAAGGACACTCCCAAACTGGATGTAGCAACTCATATAAGGCCATTATCCCACCAACGTTTAAACACACAGAAACATGAAGGCTTTTTTACCCTGATGTGCAGTATAAAGAAAGGGACGAAAGACAGACTTATCTAAAATTGTACTTCTCAGTCTAATGGAGGGCAGCACTAACACAGGCATGCTGCCTTGATAACTGGCTCAGAGAAATCACACACTGATAGAAACCAACTCCAAAATACATCAAATGGTGGATGAATGTCACTGCATGGAGGGGAAAAGGGTTCTGTGACAGCGAAACAGGAATTCAGTAAGTATATCCAACATTTTCAATGGCATGTAAGATGATAGAAATAGAAATAAGTTGTTTTAAATGCATGTATTTGAAACTATGAATAAGCATAAGTTGGGAATCTAAGAATGCACGACTGCCAAGATCTGACCTTTTACTCTAAACATGAAATTAGGTATCGACCACTTTACTATCTTTGAAATTGGTGGATCTGTGTTGGAATTTTATAATAATAAATTGAGGTACAAAACCAGTCAAATGGTTTTTTTTTTGCACCCCACAGGTTTTTACCACTTTCATAACCCGCAGATTTTTATTTTTGTTAGGCATTGAAAAGCTGTTGAGTGAACAACTATAAATGAAAATGTCCAATTAAACAAGTTTTCTTTATCAAATGAAAGAATGTGTAACAGTGCAGGTCTGACTCCTATTAACTGGTTGTGTAGTGACGCAGAGTCAAATTCTAGACTGTCCTTTAACTTTAAATGCACTCATTCACTGTTGCATGCCAGTTATCAGCTTGTTAAATATATGACACTTATCTGGTGATCTACCTTATAATGACATTAGGTGGTTTTTTGTAGCTCAGTAGTGACGACTATGAAAAATGACATTTTATGGCTAATAAAGGAACCCAGATGGTGAACATACTGTAAATTTATTGGTTCGCAAAGAATTCTGAATGTATTCTAAGCAAGTATTAAATGAGTAACATGCAAGCATAGAAAATAGCAGTGTGTGCCAAAACGTTTGACTGGTAGTGCAGGTAAGTTCCCTACATTTGCGCATTGCTGCCACACCTGTGTTTAATCTTGAACTCTTCTTCACAGCATATAATGAACCAGACGGTCGCCGATTTCACGTCAGTTCTGCTCTACACAAACACCGCTACTGTAAACATCACAAATATCACAAACATCTCTGCTTATGAAAATAGTAGCTTTCTGGCCATCACCTATGGCGCAACCACGGCAACCACAACTATGCCCCCCGCCCAGCCGCGCTCACAAACTAACGCCACTCTTTCGACCGCGGCCACGACTCCTGCAGACGTGGTCGTGTCTGTAAACTTGCCCTACATGGCGGCTGAGCTCGTAATCGCCTTCCTCTCCACGGTGGGCAACCTATTGGTGTGTGCGGCGGTTGGGCTCAACCGAAAGCTCCACACGGTCACCAACTACTTCTTGGTGTCGTTAGCGGTGGCGGACGTCTGCGTGGGCGCGCTGGCGATACCTTGCGCCATCCTGACGGATACCGGTATCCCACGCAACAACCTGTACCTGTGCCTGCTGATGCTGTCCGTGCTCATCATGCTGACCCAGAGCTCCATCTTCAGCCTGCTGGCCGTGGCCGTGGAACGCTACGTGGCCATCTTCATGCCTTTCCGCTACCACAGCCTGATGACGCCACGCAATGCGCTGCTGGTCATCCTGATCACCTGGGTTCTGGCCTTTCTCATCGGCCTGGTGCCCCTGATGGGCTGGCACAAGCCCCCGCCTGCGTCCGGCTACTGCTTCTTCGTGCTGGTGGTGGACATGACCTACATGGTGTACTTCAACTTCTTCGCCTGCGTGCTGACGCCCCTATTAGTCATGTTCCTTATCTACGCACAGATATTCGTAACGGTCAAGCAGCAGGTCAGGAGGATCGCGGCGGAGCGAGGCGGTGCCGACCGAGCGGCCAACATCAAGAAGGAAATGAAGACGGCCACCTCGCTCTTCCTCGTCCTCTTCCTCTTCACCGTCTGCTGGATCCCACTCCACGTGATCAACTGCTTCCTGCTGCTGTGCCCGTCCTGCCCCGTGCCCCTGCCCCTCCTGCTCACCGCCATCATCCTGTCCCATGCAAACTCCGCCGTCAACCCTTTCCTTTACGCCTACAAGATGAAGAGTTTCAGGGAGGCCTTCAAAGGAATCTTCCTGTGCTGCAGAGGTGTGGGTGAGGGAGAGGATGATGGTGGAGGTACAACCACACAGAGATCCTGAAGTCTTTTTCTGTAATCACTAAAATCTATATAATATATGAGATCTATATCTAAATTATGAAGATCAATTAATTTTCATTGGCTTGTATGTATGGATGCTTTAATGAGTATATTTCTGGTTATCCAACCACCATCATTGTTTAAATTTCCAGCTAAGACACATAATACAATGAAAAACATTGCTTTGTACGCTATTATTATGAATTCTCTGTATTTTGTATACACTGTACTTTAAAGGACAGTTTGATTAATGAAAATGTGGTGTTGTAATGATTAAAAATGTTTAAAAAGTACCCATTTCACTTTCTTTTGTTTGTATTTCAGAGTGTATAAAGGAAAGTTGGACCAATGTACAGTTTACCACTCACCCTTCAGTCTTTACAGCAGGCAGTCTCTTCTTGAGCTCGTCCTTGTCCTCGGCTCGCAGGGCAGCGAAGCCTTTAAGCTGAGCCGCGCTGTACTCAGGTTTGAAAGCCAGCTCCTCACGCCGGCTCACAAAGCAGCCTGTGTGGTACCAGCGGTCGATCAGCCCCAGCTGAGGCTTCTCAGGGTCCACCGTCTTCTTCGAAACACGGATGTGGTCCTGGAAAACGGAAGAACTTAAACTGAGCACTTTCAAATTCAGCAGGGCCAAAGTTCATAAAGGGCCAGTGGCCGCTTGCATAAACCAGCAAGTGAATTTTCCCCTTCACCTTTTGGTCTCTTCAGGGAGATGTTTAAGTGGAAAACGACGGAGGTTTGAATTCTACATTTTCAGCACTGTATTGTTTTTAAATTGAACCTTTAAGGATATCATTTAAGATAAATACTTAAGATACTTACATAAAACCCTGATTTAGGCTCCAGTTTAGGCTTAATGTCCATGTAACCCATTCAAAAACACATTTGCCATCAATGAAACTCACTGAGATAAAAAGATAAAGGAATCAAAAAGGTACCTTTTCAATTTTCTGCTCGCAACCTTTGCAGGTGCTCCTGTTTGATTTTGCGTACTCCACTGCGAAATCATTTAGCGTCTTCTCTCCTTTAGCAGCTCCTTTCTGGTCACCTTTTCCTGACAGAACAATGTGGGGTAATTAGAGATTGACACAGTGACATATTTCATCACAAAGCTTACAGTAATAAATCATATATGATCATATATGCTTTTCAGTTAATAGGGATGAAGAGTACACAATTCCCCCAGTAAGGAAAAACAAATATAAAGTTGTGGTTGTGTCAAAGTACTACACACTGAGCCGTGAAGAGCAGATTGTTTTCCTTAGCAATGTTTTGTGCTACAAATATTTATATTGTAAAGGATTAACAGCAGAACACCAGCAGGTCATTAGATATCTTATTATGCAGAATTGTGCAATTTGGCATGATATTAACGTTACCTCCGGTAGCACCTCCACTTTCGATGGCCTTCTTCACCTTCTCCTGGTCCTCCCAGCGGAGATCAGTAAAGCCTGAAATATCTGAAGTGGACTGGACCGCTGCCCGGAGCCAGAAGCAGGAGAAATGATGCCAGTGCGGCACTTTTCCATCAAACATGGGCGACTATGGAGGAACACATGCAGTTAAACGTCTGTCTCATAGTAACTACACCTTGCAATCAGCTTCACAAGCAGACATAACAGTGCAAATCCTCTAAAAAACAAACAAACAAACAAAAAAAACTTAGCAATTAATCTAAGGAAGCCACACAATAAGGAAAGTAGGGCAAAAATGAACAAAAGAACTTCCCTGTACAATAAAGACACCAAAACATGGTTTCTGCTGTTTATCTCAAAGAAATTTCTGTCTTTGTCAATTCAAATCTTCATCTGGATCATGTTTTTTTCCTCTTCACATATTTTCTATGTTAATTTATTTTCCAGTGCGGCACTTTTCCATCAAACATGTGCGACAATGGAGGAACACACGTCAGTCTCTTAGTAACTACACCTTGCAATCACCTTCACAGCCAAACAAAACAGTGCAGATTCTTTAAAAATGAAAATTATTTGCAGTTAAACTAAGAGTGGAAAGTGAAAGTTAGAAGGCCTTTAATTAAGAAAAAACTAATCTTAAAATAACTTCATTGTACAATAAAGGCACCAAAACACTTATTTAAACTCCTAATAGAAACAGGGTTTCTGTTTCTTACCCACGTGTTGTCTTTGTCGGTTCAAGATTTTATTTTGCTCATGGTAGTTTTTTTTACACATATTTTCTATGTTCATTCCCCCACCCAAAACGTCATTTTATGCATTTTATAAGGGAAATCACAGAATGTGATCTGCATTAGCAAGTAAGCAGTAGAGCAAAAAATTATTCGTTTCCCCCTCTGGATCTAATTTAGAATAGTCACATCTCAAGTCTGTGTTTATTTGGCCTACTTTCTCAGTCCAGGAAATCTTAAAACTCCAGGGCATCCCTGATTCTAATCTCCACCTTCCCCTTTTGATCAGATTACCTCACCCTGCCCACGGCAGGAACTACAGCCAGACTGCCAGTCTCACTGATTCAGTGAATATACAATACTGTGCAAAAGTCTTAGACACTCATGCAAACTGTTTAAAGACATTTTTGTCAGCGTGTGATAATTAATGTCTTTCTGGCTGCAAAGTTAATATTGGAATATATACAAACAAACAAAAGAAAAAAAAGGAAGCAGTAAAAGTATTGAGATTTGTGTTGTTTGTACAAAAGTAGTTGATATTATGTGAGCTGGTGAGGAGAACACAGGTTCGGTTCCTCCAGCAGTTGTTTGGATTAGTGAAACTCCATCAGCAGCTCCTGATTTAATTTAATAAAAGACTGATCGAGTCAAACCAGGTTTCTGATGAAATTACAGTAATACTGGACTTCTACAAGGAACTCACTGATATACTGAACATAACCACTATTTACTGTGTAGTGACATTTACATTTATTCTTTATAGTTTCATTTGGTATCTCAAGTAATATTAATGTGAAAAACACTCACTGCTCTGTTTTTAAATATTATTTTCACAGGACCACTGCACCATTTCTTTCAATTGCACTAATAGATCCCCATTAATACCATAAACAAAGACAGTGGAGCCTCCAGTGCTGGTTTACTGGCAGATCTGCTGTTGTGTATGATCTAGACATTAAAACACACCTCTATTTTTGTTTATTTTTTAATTTGGCTCCAGTAATATCAAGTTTTGTGATGTTTTTCACAAATGCAGGACCCAGCAGGAGCATAAACTGCCCCCATTCAGGAGATAAGCAGCCATTTAAACGCCTCATGGAGAAATAAACAGGCCTAAAGAGGCGAGGACAAGAAACTAAGCCATGCAAGACCTAAACTACTCAAACACAAGAATGAAATACGTCTGTTTAAGGTGGATTTTGAGTTTTCAGGGAGAAATGAGTGCAGATGAGTCCACATGGCACTAAAAGCGTGCAAGTCCCTACCTGCACCATTATAGCCATCCTCAGAGTGTCCTTAGCAATGTTCTCTTTGCATTTCTTGCAAGATGCACGTCCACTTTTCGCATACTCGGCCTTGTAAAGCTTGTCGTCCTGAGAATCTGCCATTTTTTGCTAAAAACTGCAAGAAATATCAGGAATTTACTGTGTAAAAACGAGGAACAATCCCAGCCCGCGCAGAATACCAGACCACACCAATCGAGCTGACACTAAGAACTCATTCTGCTCATTCCAGACAGAACAAATCGAGCCTGCAGCTATAGATTAAAACACCCTCTTAAAGGACAATTCCACCAATGTTTCAATATTTCTACAAAAATAAAACATTACACACTACATGGACAAATGTATTGGGACGTCTGACCATTACACCAGCAGGGATTTGAATGACATTGCATTCAAATCTATAGACTTTACTATGGAGTTGGTCCCCTTTTACAGCTATAACAGCTTCCACTTTTCTTGGAAGGCTTTCCACAAAATTTTGGAGTTTCTGTGGGAATTTGTGTCCATTCATTCTGTAGCATTTATGAGGTCAGACACTGATGTTGGACGAGA
>JBBJLS010000155.1:2661725-2673260 GCA_037577275.1 Bryconaethiops microstoma | reverse complement strand
CCAGCGGATTCTTTCAACTGTGAAAAATTGGCAAATTGATTATCAACAAATAAGTCTCCTAGACATTTTAGGCCCTTGTTATGCCAAGTACACTGTCTTGGTACAGAAGGACACTGGCACTGTCTTGTCTAGAAGGAGTAAAGAAATGATTGTCAGCTATAGGGGTCTCAATTGAATCACCTTGCAACCCAAAGTGCTTCCTAAATTGTGTCCAAATGCTCAAAGAGTATCTTACTACCAAATTGCTACTAGGGGTACTGCAGTGATTTAAATGTTTTTAGTTTTCTTTGGTGACTACTGACCCCCCACAACTAACATAAACCATGTTGCCCTCAGGGATCCATCCTGGGTTCTATCTTGTGCTTCTTATTTATGGAACCCTTGAATTATATTTTTCAACATCATGATTTGTTATTTCTTTCTTATGTCAATGATGCACAAATATGTAATAAGTGAATTCCCACAATCTAAGTATTTTCACTGGGTGCATGACTGGTTATATAGATGAATCCCACTATTTTACCTGTTTGTATCAAAACAAAACTCTGATTACTGGGCCACAGTCATTTTTTTGGTGCTGGATTTGTTCCTGAGCCTAAAGCAGCCCATGAAAATAAACCATTCCAATCCTGACCTTATAATCTCGTGAACTTGGGAGCATTATGAAGGTCAGACAAATTATATGCTCATACAGTTCATGTTCATATTCCTTCCTGAGTGCACTGAGCACTGATCTCTTGCTGCCTTGTTGTCATCATTAACAAGGAGCTTTTATATACTGAGATTCTGAAGTTAAGAAAAACTCACATAATCCACACTTCTAAGATTTAAGAGGAGACAGAATGAACTTACTTGATTTGCAGTAAAAGTAAACAGTTCTGCTTACAGTATCTGTTTCTCTCCAATTGTAAAAAATGATAGGGACGATGCAATACAAATAAAAGTTTTTATTATTACTATTATTATATTATTAACTGTGTATCAGGTGTTTGTAGATCCTCAACATCTTCTAAAATAGATTTTAAACATTTAAGTTCATAAAATATCTGAAAATGACTTAAGTGTATAAACTCATTCACTCTGTAAAGACAAATCAGGGATTAGAGTAGAGGACTAGTGACTGCCATATATGTCATACATGTATGTATATACATCCTGTTTGTTGCTATGTTGCATAAGAGCATTTCCTCTCGTATGAATTAACCAATAACAGCAGTCACAGTCTTTTTTTTAAAAAGGCGGAGCTGCTCAACTCCTCTGAGGACAGAGCAGAGCCACCTGTGATGTCATTAGATGCTGTGAGCCAGGTTGCCAGATTTAGAACTGAGCTCATTAACACAGATAGCAGCTAAAAACAACTTCTGGCACAGGGCTACTGCACCTGAGGCTGGTTTCCAGTGCTCACGTCAACTCCACCTCATGACGACTCAAGATTTCAGTGATACCTGCACTGTAAACACCCCATTTTTAGGTTGCACTGCAAAAGCATAAAGCCTTTTATCAAACCAGAAAACATCTGTGTTACACTTCAACCTGTGCTGAATCTGTGCTACACTTTAACCAGTATAACCAGTATAAACCACTAATGCATCAATACAAACCTAGTGGGACATGTTTTGATGAATCTGTCGTCACTGTCCATACATATTATAATGATCTTGAACCTGTTGCTTTCATACAGGTGTGTGTATGAAAAGTTTTGGCACCCCAGTCACATGACACAGTTTGTTGATTTTCTCAGACAAAATAAAAAAGAACACATCCTCAACAGAGTACACACTTTAATGCATAATTGCGTACGTGTGGAATTTAACACACTGGGAAAAAAGTACTAAATAAAGACCTAAAAGTTACAGCACATAACATTTTTTATGTTTTTTTTTTTTAACATGCTACA
Source organism: Bryconaethiops microstoma (assembly GCA_037577275.1). Taxonomy (NCBI): domain Eukaryota; kingdom Metazoa; phylum Chordata; class Actinopteri; order Characiformes; family Alestidae; genus Bryconaethiops; species Bryconaethiops microstoma. Next base: position 2,671,363 of record JBBJLS010000155.1, on the reverse strand, counting down.
CTGTTAAAGAAACATGTTAAAGAAAATCCAAACGGTGTACTATTTTATATATATAATAATTAATTTTTGAATTTTTTAGATGTTATTTTCAACACAACATGTAATTTGGGCTGTTCAGACTTTTACACACTTTCTGCAGCTGCAGAAGAAACTGCAACGAAGATACAAAGAATGAAAAAGGAAAACTCTGAGCTACTCACCATCATGCTTGCACCTTTTATGCTGCTTTTCTCAGAGCTGTCACACGTCCGCCTGTGTGTTTCCATGGAGAATTCTTGGCAGTAATGTTCTACATGCAGCATCCATGGAGGTGGACAAGAGCTTCATCTAAGACCTTTGAGGAACCGTCCTCTGTCAACAAAGTGCTTTAGTTCAAGAAGAAAACAATTCTCCTAATCTTTCACTGTCGAGGAGCGACAGAAAGGTTGCTGGAGAGTGGAGAAGACAGAAGCCAAGTTGACAGACTCAAATAGGATTACTTACTCAGCAGTGATGCGCTCTCTCTCTCTCTCTCCCTCTCTCTCTCTTCAGAGCATCCGCTGTTGACGTCACATGATGCAGAGCAACGTAAACATGATGCGATGACTTTAAGAACCACATACAGAGAAGAGATCTAATGGGCCTTTAGGGTCAGACAATTCAAGGGTTAATCAACCGAGATTTATCTGAAGTCACTTTGTTAACATACGTCAATAAGCATGGCTTTAAGATGTCACTCATACACATGAATGACTCATTTCTAGACAGAAGACAGGAGCAAGAACATGAAACATTAAACATGTAAATTAAATGCAAACTTTTGTCCCATAAATTTGATCTTCTGCACCTCAGGGGGGGCCAAGTAGAGGGGTGGGGTGATGGATTTGTCGATTTGCAGAAATAAGCCTGGACGGTCAGCTGGCTCAAGACGAATTGACCATAAGCTGGATAAAGCGCTTGGAACTGGATTTGCTAAGATGCCATAGGCCTGTGAACTGGTGTAAACACCCCATTTTTAGGTTGCACTGCAAAAGCATAAAGCCTTTTATCAAACCAGAAAACATCTGTGTTACACTTCAACCTGTGCTGAATCTGTGCTACACTTTAACCAGTATAACCAGTATAAACCACTAATGCATCAATACAAACCTAGTGGGACATGTTTTGATGAATCTGTCGTCACTGTCCATACATATTATAATGATCTTGAACCTGTTGCTTTCATACAGGTGTGTGTATGAAAAGTTTTGGCACCCCAGTCACATGACACAGTTTGTTGATTTTCTCAGACAAAATAAAAAAGAACACATCCTCAACAGAGTACACACTTTAATGCATAATTGCGTACGTGTGGAATTTAACACACTGGGAAAAAAAAGTACTAAATGAAGACCTAAAAGTTACAGCACATAAGAATTTTAATGTTTTTTTTTTCAACATGCTACCACGCTGGAAAAAAGAAAGAGTACCAGTTTCTGTTCTCTGCTGAAAAGGAAAAGTGAAGCCAACCACTACGTACTATCAGTCTGACCTAACTTAGTGAACGATGAACTTTTGGGTCAGACTGCTCATGTAAGCTAAGACCACCTACTGGTTGCTTACATGCGAGAATGAGACAACTTATTGAAAACAAAGTAATTAACCCTAATTACCCCTTAGAACCTGAGTGGCACTAAGGGCAAGAAATGTTAAATTGTCGTAATATGCAACCAATCAGCTCCTTGTGTGGAAGTTTCCCTGGTTTGCGTTGATGCCCGAAGTGTCAGACGTCATGCTGTTTTGTGTTCCTCTGTCACGCAGAACCAGTTACTGTAATAAAAAAAAAACATGTAATAATAATAACTGCTCACATGCATGAAAACAAAATGGCCAAATCTCTTTTTTATGTCTTAGAAGCAAAACAAAAAAGAAAAAAAACACAAGATCTTTGAACCCGGGAGAACTTTCAGGATAGTCTCCGCCCACAAGTGGGTGGGGAAATCGTGGAGAGGGAGGGGCTCCGGAGAGTGTGTAGTAGTGAAGGGAAGTTCAGCTCTTTTCAGAGAGCCGGCTCTTGTGGTTCTTTCGGCTCTCAAACGGCTCCTAGTTTATTATCATCTGAAGCCTCATGTTTTATATGAAATATGAATGCTTTGTGTGTTGATAAACCCTTTTGCATTTCGTGTTTTTATGAGAAGCCTTACAGTGTGTGGACGGTACCTTGCTCAGGGTACCTCAGAGGTGCTTAACAGTCTTAGGAATCAAACCCACAACTTCCTGATCGCAGGGCGAACATATGCAGAATTTTAAGCACCCCATGTCAAATGACATATTTTTTTGAAAGCATGCTTAAAAGGGGGCAGCTGAGGCCCTAGTGGTTAGGGAGCTGGCCCTGTGACCAGAAGGTCATGAGTTCGAATCGCAGGACTGCTAGTGGCACCACTTTGGTACCCTTGAGCAAGATACCGTCCCCACACACACACACTGCTCCCCGGGCGCTGTGTTCCTGTCTGCCCGCTGCTTCACTTGGTGAATGGGTTAAATGCAGAGAAAGAATGTCACACTGTTCACACTGTATGTTGTGCTGTGTTCATGTATGACAAATGAACACTTTACATTTTTTTTTACAGTTAAAATAGTAATTCTTCCAATTTTAATTCATTTATTAGAGTTAAATATACTAGGGGCAAAATGTGCCATACATTAGTTTCAGGCCACAGTTCATTTTTCCTTTCCCCAAATATTAAATCCACAAATATAGTGTGCAACTGTAAAGGAAGTGTGTTTACTTTTATCTATCTATCCACCCATCCATCCAAATAGTGTGGATGGAGAGGACATCAAGGAATAAATCTGGTTATAAGCAAAATAAGCACACATCATCTACAAAGAACATACATTTTCTGAAAATTGCAGCACAAAATTTCTATTTATTTAAGCTTAACATACTAAGACAATTCAACCTAAAATATAAAATATTTCTGTCTAATATATCTGTCTATTCAACAACTGACAGCAATATATTTAATCTAAGACCTCTCTCCTTTCCTGATAAAATACGTAAAGTATTACCGAAAAAAAATTGATAATGATTTATTTTAATTGAGATGTGAAGAAAAAGACAAATTCAGATGTTTTCTGTATCTAAAATCATGTTCAACTTTCCTTCGGTGTTCCATCTGTAGTGGTGGGAGTGGGAAATGAAACCAGATTTTATTGGTTATTATAATTCCCACTGCTTGCTGATGTACAGTAATGAAAATAAGAATTATATGAATAATTGCTTCATATAAATAAGATTAAAAAGGTCAAGTTTGATTTCAGGACGACAGCTTAATGTCACATCAAGTTTGTTTTTAATCGTGTTACTCCTCAGCGATTTTCTGACCAGGATGTGAACCCCTGAGTTCTGGACCTGGTGAACAGGGTAATGAACTATTAAACAAAGAAGGAAAGGATTTCCTCCCACTTTGTATGGTCTGTAAGACAAATACAACACTGCCATCATGTGGAATAGTGTGATGCTCACAGGCAGGCAGTCACACAGTTAGTTTGATTTGATTGCCAACTCATTTCTTTATATTTTGTAGTGGATAACTCATTACAATCTGGCAGCATGGTGACAGATTACATATTTGCAAATTAAATTATATATTTGCAAAAATAATTCAACAATTCATGCTTGTACTCCATCCTGAGTGGACGATTGCAAAGCACTGATTTGTGGCAGCCCTGTCGTTATCTCTAAGATGGAGTGTCACGGTAAAACATTTGTTAGCTATTTTTAATATGACCAATATGATAAGGCATAAAATAGGCAGGCATTCCTTCTTTATATATATATATATAGTCTTAGACACCTATGCAAATTGTTTAAAGCCATTTTTCTCAGTGTGATAGTGTCATTCTAGCACAGTTAACATTAGCATTAATGCAAACAAGAAAGCCGTAAAAAAGTATTAAGATTAGTTTTGTTTTGTTTTTTTAAAAAGTGAAACTAGAAGTGATGAATCCAAGTCTGTATATCTCTCCATCTCTCCCAGTGTCAGCTCTGAGGAGGAGCTGTTTGTAAACAGGGCTGCGGAGGGGTGGTGGGCTCCAACCAGCTGTGAACTGGACACCATGTCCACGTTAGCACACGAGGGAAATGTGAGGGTGTTTCTGTATCACGTTGCTGGACACTAGGGGTGAGAAATGTACATTTATGTAGAGGTTTTGATGACTGACCCAACCAAAACCGGCTGTGTTTGTTTTGAAGATAGCGAGCTACCTTAGCTAAACACTGGACATTACAAACAGGAGATAATACAAGGCGAGAGTATATAGGTCTAATAGGTCTAATATAGTCCCATGCAAAATATGTTTTTTTTTTGTAATGTGCTGTCAAAATAGGTCATGTTAACCCAGGGGGGGAATGGTTAGTTATTTGTTTGGCTAGTTAGCACGCTAAGCTAAGCTAACGGCAGGTGAGAGGGGCTTCTGAGAAGGTGTCCGGACCAAAGAAGTGAAATAAAGAAAGAAAAAACAGAAAGGAAATGTGTCTGTGTCCTTGTCGCAGGTATTGAGCCCCCCTGGTGTTTACGTGCTGTGAGTGAACTGGAGAAGAAGACAGGGACCGTGGACATCACCCTGAACTGAAGTTGGAGCAGCAGCAGTTGGATCGTCATGTCAGGTAAGTTTGGGTTCATCTAACTTAGGTCAGAGAACAACTGAGTCCTGTGTTGTTTAAACACTCCTGATTCAACCCATTTGCATCTATTATCACTGTCTCTTTTCCACCGTATTAACTTAGCAAATATGGACAAAAGTATTGGGACCATTACACCATCAGGGACTCAAATGACATCGTATTCGAATACATAGATTTAATATGGAGTTGGTCCCCCTTTGCAGCTGTAACAGCTTCCACTCTTCTCAGAAGCATTTCCTCAAGATTTCAGAGTTTCTGTGGGAATTTGTGCCCTTTCTTTTTATAGAGCATTTGTGATGTCAGGCACTGATGTTGGATGAGAAGGTCTGGCTCACAATCTCCGTTCCAGTTCATCCCAAAAGTGTTGGATGGGGTTTAGGTCAGGGTTCTGTGGGCCGGTCAAGTTCTTTTACACTGAACTCATCCAGCCATGTCTTTATGGACCTTGCTTTGTACACTGGGGCGCAGTAATCCTGGAATAGAAAAATTCTTCCACAAACTGTGTCCACAAAGTTGGAAGCATGGTGGTGTTCAAAATGTCTTGATATTCTGAGACATTAAGCTTGCTCTTCACTGGAAGTAAGGGGCCTAGCCCAAACACAGGCATGTCCCAATACTTTTGTCCATGTGAGCTGCTCAGACGTGCGGTTTGTGTCGATGCTTTTGCTACTGATTAACAGTCTGAATATATTTAGTTTTCACAGGTTTCTTTACAGAGTCTCCAGATATATTAGTAAGAAATATCAAACCCCTATAAGAGAGCCCCCATCCTGTAAGCTATTATCACATCAGGTTTCCTTTTCCTGGAGACATTGGTTTGGTTCCTGTGTTTGTCCAGACAGAGACAGACAAGAGCTATGCCTTTTAAGTTCTTTAAAGAATGATTTTTGTAAAAGTGATGTGAGTGTAAAAGAAACTCTTAAATAAAATCCACATAATGTCAATACTTTATTTCTATAGCCATACATCTAAGAACTGTTTCAGAACTTTTATTTTTTAGAGTGATTACCCGTTTTTGACATGGACAGTATTTGATGCTGAAGACATTGAGACTTTTAACAACAAAGTTTATAAGACAAGACCTTTTAGGTTATGGTTTAGGGTATGAAATTTGTTTATATACCTTTATCTCTATTAGTAAAGCCATAAGCATCAGTATTCATTAATTACTTATCATTAATCTCTTGTTTTCAGACTGGGTTGGGGGAGCATAATACATACAGAATGGTATTTTTGTTCACAATACTGGATTTTACAGTTTTCAAAGATAGTGATTGAGAGGATCAGATAGTTAATTGTATGGGACTTTCAATTAATGTTATAGTCAGTATAAATAATACTGACTACGTTTTATCTGCGTAGTCAGTATAAATAAGCTGTAATACAAAACTAAACAGTGCTTCATGTAGATTGTGACTGGAGTAGATAGGATAGATGCTGAGAGAAATACAGTTGTGCTAAAAAGTTTGTGAACCCTTCAGAATTCCCTAAATTAATACATGAATCTGTCCTAAAATGTGATCAGATCTTAACAATGTTAGTCATAACACTAGACAAAGACAACCTAATAAGACAAATACCACATTGTTATATATAGATTGTGATTAATTTATTGGATGAAGTGCTACAACATTTAATGTCTGTATTGACAATGGTACGTACCTCTACGTTCACTTTTGCATGGTGTGATCCCCTTGAGCAGAAATGCCTTCAGCCAAACAATTCCTGTAACTCTTTATTAGTCTCTGAAATGACTTTGATGAATTTTGGCCTTGTTATTTACAGAACTCTTTTAAATTATATTGGTGAGCTTTCTTGCATGAACTGCAAATTTTAGGTCCTGCAATAACATTTCCTTGACATTGAGGTCTGGACTGCATTTGAATGTGAACTCTTATCTGCTTCAGCTGTTCTTTGGTTGACTGGCGGGAGTGTTTAGGTTTGTTGTCTTGCTCCACGACTCCTGTTAAGCTTCAGTTCATGCTAGGATGTCTTGGTATTCTCCTGTAGAATTTGCTGATACAATACTGAATGAAACTAATCAAACCATGGTTTGCTGTCCTGGTCCAATGACCGCAAAACAGTCCCCAACTGCGATACTACCACCACTGTGTTTCACACCAGAATGAGGTTTTGAATGCAGTGTTTGGTTTTCACTAAATGTATTGGCTCAGTAGGCCATTTACTGATGGAGCTCTTTCTAAAATTATGCTTATCTCTCTGTATATTTCTACAGATGTGTTGCTTTCTAATATACTTTATACTTGTATTTGCTCCTGTCATTTGATTTTCAAGATGTGGGACACCCATGTAAGTGCCTTATAAGTCCAAGTACCAAAAGGTTAAGAAGAATCGTAATGACTTGAAATGATTGTTTATTTAATTGAATCTGTCCTTTTATTTGCATTGACAGCAATTTTTTAAACATGTAACAGAACTATTGCAGAGCTGTTTTATTTCAGTTTTATATCAGGAATCTCTTGGAAAATATAAAATATCGTAAATCCTGAATAAAGATTTCACAAAGGTAAAACAACAGCTCGGCAATGTAGAGGACTCGTTTGATCACAGTATACGTAAATAATATGGGTGCATTTCATGTGGTCAGATCTGGAATTACACATTTGACTGTCATTTGTCAGCACTGCCTTGAGGCACGTATGGTAAATAGTTCGATTTGTTATACAATGTTGCATATATTTCTGTGCTGCATCTTTTGAGTGTACAGCACAGTGTTTGCTTCGTGTGATTTAGTCAAATGTAGGACAGTAAAAATATTAAAGCTTTAAGTGTAAAGATGGTGGCATTTCATTTGTAATATAGAATTGCGATTAACACGAACTGTTAGCTTAAGAGTTTAACATTCCAGATCACACAGATGTGATGGTCCACTTCATTGGAAAGTAGTCAGCATCACACACTAAGCCATAAAGTTCTGTTTATGCCTTATCAGTCCAAGTAACCAAAATCTGTCCTTTTATTTGCACTGATAGCAATTTTCTTTAGTTTCTCTCGAACTGTCGTAGAGCTGTTTTGCAGACCACTGCTTAGGAAATAGTTCAGGACTTGCTCTTTAACAGTCGTTAAACGTCCCAGCAGTGCTTCGTGGTCGACCCTGAGTTTGGCCCCTGTCTTTCACTCTCTCTGTCCCTCCTCATTAAAAAACATCTCACTAACACAATGCCATCCACTGTCCCACCTCTCTTATTGTCTGCCTGAGGAGGGAGAGAGAGGGGGGGGGGAGGAGTGGAGAGAGAGAGAGAGAGTGAGAGAGAGGGGGGGGAGTGAGAACGAGAGATCGAGGGGAATGACAGAGGGGTTGAGTAATGCTTATAGATACTCTGTGGTTTAGGGCACTGAGGGAGAACTGACCTGCTTTCAGAGGAAATATAACCCTGGATTCTTCTCTAGGGAGAGGTGCTTAGAAGCTTTTAGGAGGGGCTCTTGGCGATTTTGAGGAGTGTGAACACTTTGGAAGGATTTATCTTTTTTGTCAGATAAGTTACAACCTAGTTCTGCTTCTGAACTTTTTCTAGACCTTTATATTCTTGTTGCTGTTTTAGGTCTGTAGCTCTTAGGTTGACGAACTGCTGTCTCGAGTTTGTTTCGTTTTGTTTTTTTACTTTTAACTAACTTCTGTGTGTTAAATAGAAGTTCTAGTAGAGTAGTAATTCCCTTTTTGTCAAGTTTACGTTAAGGCTAACTAGTTGAGCAATCGAAGGTCTCCTTATATTTGTTTGCTTCTTTGTGCAAACAAATGCGTACAAAACATTTTTCATGCATGTAAAAAAATGGTTTGGCCTAGTTTTCATTTGCAGTAGGCACAGAAAGTAGCGTGAAAGTTGGCGTCCTGGTGTTTGAAGCATCTGTGTGAGCGTGCAGGCCAGTATGCCCGTGCCTACGGTTGTTCCGGAGCCTCATGCCACCCGCAGGCTGGCACTGGACCGCTGGGGCCTACTGGACCATCGCCAGGCCAGTGGTAAGAGCGCCTGTCTCTGCCTTGATACTATTGTTCTTTCTTTCAATACAACACCAGCTGTACTGAGTGCTCTATTGAAGTACTGCATAAATGGCTAAAATGCACTTATATTGCTGCATATTGTAGTTAGGATAAAACTTATCCTTATTTAAAAACACTATCAAATGTTTCGGAAACAAGGGAGGGTTTGAGCACTTATCTGTTAGTAAAATAATGTTTGTGTCTGTATTAGAATTTGGATGCTTTAGATTTTATAAATAGAGATATTAGAAGCATTTACAAGCAGGGAGACTTGATGAGTTTAATCAGTCATGTTAGGTATGTATGTATAGAAATGCTGATGCTTTGTAGGCTATGTGTCTTACATTGTGGGTAATTTCAGTTTATCAGTGTAGGACATAGTATTGATTAGTGGTGTCAAAGTTAACACAATAATGCAGCACAATAATGCAACTGATTTTTAATTTTTAAAATAAATTTCCTAATTTGACCCTTTTAAGTCCTCCATAGTTCTTCCATACGAAGCCCATAAGCAATCAAAACACCAGCATTTGTCCACCAGCATTTGTCCACTAAAACCTTCAGGGTCAAATTTAAGCATTAGTGAAATATGTGAATACTTGTGATTAACTCACGGTAATTATTTTAACTTTAAATGTTATTGTTCCAGTTTTAGAGCCCTACTATTAATATAATTTGCTTCCTACTGGACTGAACTGCGATGATGGATATGTTTTGAACCTGCTTACAATTATGGTTAATTTTAAAATACCAAATGGTGTTCAAAGCCTAAATATTTGGCCCAGCTGTATTAAAACACTACAAAAAAAACATGAATCTGTCAAAATATGTCTGTTGTACGTTTGGATAGTGATTCATAGTAGTGGGATATATGAAATTTGGTGGTGTTGGCCTAGTGGGTAGGAGACTTGCTTTTGGACCAAGAGGTCATGGGTTTGAATCCTACCTTCAGTACCACCACTGGGTTCCTGAGCAAGACCCTTAACCCCA
>JBBJLS010000155.1:2639469-2652692 GCA_037577275.1 Bryconaethiops microstoma | reverse complement strand
CAAATCTTATTTAATGAGGAAAAGTATAAAAACACTGCTGTAATCAACACTCTCCTCTCACAATGTGACCAGTTGGACGGCAAAAAACTACTAGAAGTACATCAAAAATAATAATTGCCATTTTGTTTAAGAGTGAACAAAAGATTTATTTTCTTTGAATTATTGAAGTTCTGTAAACACGGCATCATTACGCTTATTTTAATGTATTCTCATGTCCTTAAAAATTCTGCTTTAAAGAACAATATTTTTATTTGGAAATGAGAAATATTGTCAGCAGTTCTTAAAAACTAAGGCAAAAAGCTGTTTAGTTCAATACATGCACCTATAAAGCATAAAATCTGAGAAACTGAACGTTTTTGCGGTGCTCTGTCACATCATGCTCAGGTAGCGAAGCACAGATGCAGGGTTCCATAGTTTACCATACTTTATTTCCACACACAAAAACAAGAACTCAAAAAGGCCTGAGGGCCAAACACAACAAGATGACGGGTAGGTGAAGTTAAGGGTTCCGTGAGGAGTGGACTGACACACATGACTTTAAATACTCTAAGGATTCGGACATGAACCAATGAGCAACAATATATTATCTAATTATTATCTTAACATAATTGCAAGACATCTGATTGAGGAGAACACCAGACACATTGACACACCATTTCAAAATAAATGTCCCACCTATCATTTAGACAAATGGCGACCTCTAGTGGCCACTGACCAGGAACACAACAGTACTCCCTCCCGCCCAACAGCGAAACCCCAGAGCGCCAAAGGGCCTCACTCTGTAGGAGACGCCCCTCTGTGTTCTCCAGGTAGGAGCCCACCTACATGTCCCTAATACACTCCCCCAAAAATTATTGGGAGGAAACCCCGGTCCTTACTGGGGCCCCAGATGGCGCACCCCCTCTCCCACTGCGCACCACCAAAGCACCAGGGACGGTGGCTGCCGCGTCGGAAACAAGAACAGAAACAGTGTTCTGGGTCCTTGGACCCGGCATTGGCGTCAGCAGTGATGCCATCACTGGGATCAAAGGAGCACCAGGGGGAATGTCCCTCAGTGCCGGCCCGGGAGCCAGAGGGTTGCGTGAGTGGTGGACCGACATACACTATATTGCCAAAAGTATTCACTCACCCATTGAAATAATTAAATTCAGGCGTTCCAATCACTTCCATGGCCACAGGTGTATAACTTCAAGCACCTAGGCCTGCAGACCGCTTCTACAAACATTTGTGAAAGAATGTGTCATTCTCAGGAGATCAGTAAGTTCCAGCATGGTACCGTGACAGGATGCCACCTGTGCAACAAGTCCAGTCGTGAAATTTCCTTGCTACTAAATATTCCACAGTCAACTGTCAGTGGTATAATTACAAAGTGGAAGTGATTGGGATTGACAGGAACTCAGCCATGAAGTGGTGCCACTTAAAGTAACGGAGCGCGGTCAGCGGATGCTGAGGCACATCGTGCGCAGAGGTCGTCGACTTTCTGTAGAGTCAATCGCTACAAACCTCCAAACTTCATGTGACCTTCAGATTAGCTCAAGAACAGCGTAGAGAGCTTCATGGAATGGGTTTCCATGGCTGAGCAGCTGCATCCAAGCCATACATTACCATGTGCAATGCAAAGCAGTGGTGTGAAGCACGCCGCCACGGGACTCTGGTGTGATGAATCACGCTTCTCCATCTGGCGATCTGATGGATGAATCTGGCTTTGGCGGTTGCCAGGAGAACGGTACTTGTCTGACTGCATTGTGCCAAGTGTGAAGTTTGGTGGAGGCGGGGGGTTATGGTTAGGAGCTCGGCTTGGCCCCTTAGTTCCAGTGAAATCAGCTCTGAATGCTTCAGCATACCAAGAGATTTTGGACAGCTTCATGCTCCAAACTTTGTGGAAACAGTTTGGGGACGGCCCCTTCATGTTCCAACAAGACTGCACAAAGCAAAGTCATGGATGAATGAGTTTGGTGTGGAAGAACTTGACTGGTGTGCCCAGAGTCCTGACCTCAACCCGATAGAACACATTTGGGGATGGAGCAGAGACTGCAAGCCTGGCCTTCGCGTCCAACATCAGTGTCTGACCTCACAAATGCGCTTCTGGAAGAATGGTCAAAAATTCCCATAAACACATAAACACACTAAACCTAAACCTTGTGGAGAGCTTGCCCAGAAGAACTGAAGCTGTTGTAGCTGCAAAGGGTGGGCTAACGTCATATTAAACCCTATGGATTAAGAATGGGATGTCACTTAATCTCATATGCGTGTAAAGGCAGGTACTTTTGGCAATATAGTGTGTGTGTGTGTGTGTGTGTGTGTGTGTGTGTCTGGATTGTTTGTTTTACAGTACTTTTAAGACCATCTCAGGTCATCAGATTGTAGAGCTTGGATCTGAATTGGGATAGCATGCAGATTGCTGGTCTTGCAGGATGCAGGAACATTTCTCACAGTCATTTTGATCAGGTTGAGAGGAGCAAGGACGTAAAGACATTTGGTGATTAAAATTTCTTTTCAAAGACATGAATAGTCCACTGGTAAATGAAGAGGAGAGGATGTGTTCTCTCAATCTGACGCACATGAGGCTCTGCACTGCAGTCTGCTGGAGAACTAGGCCACCTTTAGCATGGGTTAAAAACAGCAGCTCTGCTCAGCCTAATCTCCTCAGCTGTGGAAGAGCTCTCATTTTCAGCATGCCAAGCGTGAGAGACCCTCGGTTTCTGCCTTCCCGCTTCAAACATGATTATTTGGCTGGGTCACTAATAGTACTGGGTGAAACACTTCACTTTCTGCCATATTCGTAATAGAATTAGAATGAAACAGAAACCCTTTTACACTGCCATCCTTTACTTTTAAATATTGAAGCAGAATGTGTATTTCTGGCTTTAAATCTACTCATTTCTTTTAATATGCTCTCTCAGATCTGTCTTTGAATTTATTTAGTAAAGTATGGGATCCCACTAAACATACACTATATGGACACTATTTGTATTGAGACACTTCTGTGTTCTGTTGGTGTAATGGTCAGACATCTCAGTACTTTAGTTGTATTTTGTAGTATTTTGTTTGTATGCCAGACTAAAATTGGAAACAGAAATATAGATTATAATGATACTTGACATTTCAGTTATTTTTAGCATGAATCTGATGGAATTAAGAAATAGTCATTTCTATGTTAATGTTAGAAACTATATAAAGAAGGCAGTGTAAAAGGCAATGAGCCCTGCCTGAAAACAAAGAAAAGAACCATCAGCAATAATATGACATGTATCAGTGTTTAGTGTGTCCACACATTGCCTTTATTAGAGCTTCCATTTTTTGGGGGGAAAAATGAAATCAACAAGGATATTTTTCCTGTTTCTTCTAAATGTCCCCGTAGTTGCTGCATTTTCTGCTCCTTACTATCCAAGTTAATTCCAGTTACAAATTTACACTCATCATTCCATAAAAATGTCTTCCATAGCTCAGATGTCCAGTTAATATGTGCTAGTGCAGATTTTTCTCTTTCTTTCAGACCCACAGTGTTGTAATCCACTCACAATAAAGAGATTAAAAAAAGTGGGTGAACAGGCACAGCTGTGTTTTTTTTTTATTATTTTTTTATTTTTTAAAGAGATATGAAATAAGACTGGAGCTTTATTATCTCCAAAAATGATTTGTTTATCTGATGGTGACAGTTTTAGTGAGCTACTATGTCTTATACATTTCTTTCAATGATTTTTTAAATCTGTTTTTGAACAGTTTTGGAACTGTAATTCTTTTTCTTTTGACTTTTTCCTTACTAATACATTATCTTAAATCTTTAGGAAATATCTCATTTAGCCCCTTTAAATACACATGAGAGAAATTTGCAAGTAGCTACGGTATAGTAGATCTGAAATTATGCTTAGACTTTTGTATAGTTTTCTGTAGATTTTGCATATTATAGTATAGCATAGATATCTACAACTAGACTAATACATTTTCCCAAACATCCATTTCTGAACTTCTTATTCAAAGACCATTGCCTGGAAATAATCGTGTGTGCGCGTGTGCATGTGTGTATTTAGGATGGGCTGGTGAAGGCCAATATGGAGAAGCTGACATTCTACGCCCTGTCAGCCCCAGAGAAGCTGGACCGTATAGGAGCTTACCTGTCTGAGAGACTGTGCCGTGATGTGGCTAGACACAGATACGGGTAGGAGAATTCAGTACATCTCCTCGAACCTGGGTTTTTAAAAAAAAAATTTAACCCACCTCTTGCCTCAACCTCTGCCTGTGCATGTGTGTGTGTCATCAGATATGTGTGTATTGCTATGGAGGCGCTGGACCAGCTGCTGATGGCGTGTCACTGTCAAAGCATAAACCTGTTTGTGGAGAGTTTCCTGAAGATGGTGCGCAAACTGCTGGAATCTGACAAGCCTAATATGCAGATACTGGGAACCAACTCTGTAAGTACTGTTGCTCCAGTGTAACTAGTGTATATTCAGGATTTCTGCAAAGGTACAGGGAGCAGTGCCCCCAAAATAACATTATAAATGTGAAAAATCAGTATAAACGACCTAACATCAGAATACGTAAACGTGTAAATCAACATTCCTATTGCACTAGTAGAGCTTTTAATGCATTGTTCTCTTGCTGATTGTGACCCTACCGCAAGGATGGGCACATCAGTAGGTACATTTGGCCACTAATGATGGGTGATATGGCAAATATATATTATTATTATACTTCATGAAATGGTCACAGTATGTATTTTGTCTGACGTCAAATAAGTTTGGAAGGCTCTCTCAATTGAGTACACATTACACATATTTGAATGATCTGCAACTAGCGTATATGTCAAGAGTCAGACCACAGCCCATATTTTTACACCCCTGTGACTACTTGGCACAACTTCCCAGTTTGCTTAATTGATTTTTTTAAAATGAACATCATCTTGAATGTCTTCAATGTAAAATTCAGTTTAAACTCCACATGTAAGATGGAACAGAGAGCTTGATTAGCCAGAAAACTCTTTGAACATAATCAGTTTACTTAACATGTGGTTCATGTGGTGATTCTAACTTGCGTCTTTAACACTCAAATGGATTATGGCTTTGAGTGCTTGGGTATTATTACCCACAGATTAAATAATCACTTCAGTCATACTGGCCTAAATGGCCTTGATTAAATTGCTGCTCTGATGTAATTGCATGCTTCTAGCAGCAGTCATATTTTGTGCTTTGTAATGGATATAACAAATAAAGTCTTCTGAATGGCTGAGGCATTAAAAAAGCCAGTATGTGGAAAAATGCAGCCAGTGCTATGTTTGTTAAATATTTTTTCTTGTGGAGTCCTAATGCGGAGTCCTCTTAGATTCATATTTATCAAAATTACCATTGCCGAAGTTGATATATGTTCTTTTTAGTTTCTTTTGAATATTCAACATGTTTACTTATTTGCTTTTAAAGGGAACTGGTTGTTTCTTAACCGGCGTAATTTGAAGAAAAGGTCAATAGATTAAATTTTAATCTCTGGCATTTTCCATTAATAATGACATGCTGAGTGTTCATGGGGAGAAACCATTTCCCTTCCATTAAGAGAATTATCATGTTTCCAACCATCGTTTCTGTTGATTGGTTTGAAGAACTGTTCTTTCCTTTCACTCTTTTTCTCTCTCTTTCTGTCTTTCTCAGTTTGTGAAGTTTGCCAACATTGAGGAGGACACGCCCTCCTATCACCGTAGTTACGATTTCTTTGTGTCACGCTTCAGTGAGATGTGCCACTCCAGCTATGAGGATCCAGACATTCGCACCAAGTAAGAAACTGGAAATCTCTTGTAGAATCATTTTAGATATAAAGATCCTAAGAATGATCATTTATAGAAATGATAATAGAAAAGTTGGGACTCCATAGGTATGCACTGATAGTGTTACTGCAATACATGAATCACGATGCAAATTTTACAATGCTAAGTATTGTGATATGACATTCTTACATATTTATTACTTTTGACTGCATTTTGTTTTGTTTCTCTGTGGTAAATATTAAGGGTAAATATGTGTACAAACTTGTATTAGGATTCGTATGGCTGGTATAAAGGGCCTGCAGGGAGTGGTGAGGAAGACAGTCAATGATGAACTTCAGGCTAATATCTGGGACCCTCAACACATGGATAAGATAGTTCCCTCTCTGCTCTTCAACCTGCAGCCTGGAGATGGCACAGAGAGGTGAGAACATCCACCCGTTGTATGTACAGCCCTGCTTTACTCTTAGCTTTTTTCTCCTCCCACACGCTTTTATACAGTGTGTGTGTGCATAGTGTATTTAGTAAAAAGCATTTTTAGAGTACTTCTGGAGGGTTTTAGTTTGACTTATACTTTATATTGTTCTTGTTTTTGTCTCTGTGTATCTGTGCAGTCATAGCGTAAGCAATTCCCTTTGTTTCAGAGCTTAATTAAAATTGATTTTTAAATTGTTATTTTCTGGATTTGGAACGTCTGGAGGACTGTTCATGCTGCTTAAGAGCTGCAATCCTGTTCGTCGATTGATCACGTCCTTTAAAAATCATGGACCTTTAGTCAGATTAGATTTACTTTATAATGCCTAGTCTGACAGCACCGTCACTCACACAGCAAATCTAAGCTTGCACTAGTGACACACTGCAAATACGACCAGCTGAGATCCACATCTCCTTGAAGCATCATTGACCTAGAGACACTGTGTGTCCTCCGTGTAAGGGTAGGTGATAAGAACTGAGATTGTACCATGATATTTTTACCATGGACCAAAACAATATTATGATGTTATACTTTAAAACATGCCACAATGGAAAAAAGTGAAAGATTTCCTGAACTAAAATTATGCTGGTGCTTGAGTTGTTATCTTAGTTTGTAAGAATAATTTAAGCTGTTTAAGTTCAGTTTAATGTGTTTTTTGTGCAGGGCTGTTTGTAGTTTAGGAATTTTAGACTAACAGTCCCAGTACAGTAAAATTTCATCGTACTTTATGCTGTACAACACAGGTATTAACTTTTACACACTTTTGTATAACCCAGCCCTATGGGGTTATAGGGTGGGGTGAAGTCTATATAATCTACAGAAGGAAAGAATCAGCTGATGCTCCTATGATTCAGTCCTGATGTAGTGGGCTGAAGGAGCTTGCTGCTAATCAAATGTGTTTTTTTTTTTCTTTCTTCTTCTATCTCCCACTGTGATTCCCTGTTGATGTGACCCCCGACAGACTTAATTACAATACTGGAAGAGACGTTAATTATTCCTTTCTGCTGTTTGGTATGTGCTAATTGGCTCTTGCTGGAAATGGCAGGCTATTATTAACCCCCCTGCTCCACCCCACACCACAGTTATCAAGGGAACAGAGGACAGAAAAGTGAGGGATCATTCAGTTACACATCTTTACATTAGAACATTTTAGGCACTGTTCAGGTATTGTTTTAAGCTTGTCATGCCTGTTTATTCCAGTTCACACAGTTGTAAGATCTACAGCTCTATCTGCGTTCTGTGTTTTGACACTATGGATGAGCCCTATTTGGAAAAGCTGCGCGCAAAGCCATTATTGCACAGCCTTGAAAAGGAAGCAGTGTGTGTGCAGAGGAAGTTGAGGTGTGAGCAGGGACAAAAATAATGTGATTAATAAATTATGACAGATCCAGTGAGACACTCTGCGAAGGGGAACACTCAGTCTGAACACACTTTCTGCAACACGCACTGAAAGACATTAACGATTCATGAGCTTTAGTTAAGTTTGTAACTTGTCTTGGCCTTTAAATAGTGCAGTTGAAACTATTAATATAAAGAGTGTTTACATATACGCTTGTTTGGAGTAGAATATTGTCATATCATAACATGCATTGCGATGTTTCAGTGTGGGTTAGTATGAAAAAATGAAAAAGGTACGATGTGAAAAAGAGGTTCTTAACAAACCTGAAAGTCAAAGTATTTTTTGCTTCTTTCTTTCCTGTGTGTGTGTGTGTGTGTGTGTGTGTGTGTGTGTGTGCGTGCGCGCGCGCGCCTGTGCGTGCGTGTATGTGCGCCTGTACGTGCGTGTATGTGTGTGTGTGTATGTGCGTCGGTGTGTGTCTGTCTGTGTGCGTGTGTCTGTCTGTCTGTGTATGTATGGATGTGTGTGCGTCGGTGTGTCTCTGTTTGTGTGCGTGTGTCTGTGTATGTATGTGTGTGCGTCGGTGTGTCTCTGTCTGTGCGTGTCTGTCTGTCTGTCTGGGTGTGTGTATGTGTCTGGGTGTGTGTGTGTGTGTGCGTGCACGCGCGCGCGCAGCCGGTCTCCCTCGCCACTGCAGGCTAGTGAGAAGGAGAAGGAAAGTCCAGCTGAGCTCACAGAGCGCTGTTTTCGGGAGCTGCTCGGCCGCGCTGCCTACGGCAACATCAAGAACGCCGTCACACCTGTGCTCATGTAAGAAATCCTCTGCATCGGTGTGCCATTCTCTCCTCAAGCTTCAGCATTTATCTCTGCATACAAACGTAAGCAGTTCACTCAGTGCTTGTGTCTTGGATTGTCTCGTGTGTAGAAAAGTCAGCGTTGTGGGGCTTTGTAGTTCTTTGCCCTTGGAAAGAGTTTGGTCTTTTTTTCCTCTTTTTTTTTCTAGCTTAGTCATTTTCTGTTTCCTGCTGCTTTGCTTATTTCTCGCTCTCTCGCTCTGTCTGCTTCTCCTCCAGGCACCTTGATAATCACTCTCTGTGGGAGGGAAAAACATTTGCAGTGCGCTGCTTTAAGATCATCATGTACTCTATTCAGGTGAGGTGTCTTTCTGTGGGAAATGTCTTTGCATCCGATTTATTCTTTCGGCATCCTGGTGCTTACTGGTGTCAGAAAATGTAAACGTCTTCAAAGCATTGCATATGCCAATTAAAACTCACTCACTTTCACCAAATTACTGGTATTAAGACCTGATAACCATTACCATGTATTGGCAGACATTTGAAGGAGAAAGGAAACAGTAGATTTTTATATTTGCTTACTTTGTGTTTTTATACCATATATATAGATTTTTTGTGAACTGTCACTTGTAACCTCATGTTTTATTGTAGCAGCAAAATAATTCAGTGTTTAAGTCATATTTAAATGCATTGATGCTGAATCATAAATAAATAAAATATATAGATGTTCACATAGCCAAATATTCTCTCTCTCTCTTTCTTGTTGTCTTGCTTTCTCACTACAGTCCCAACACTCCCACCTGGTTATCCAGCAGCTGCTGGGTCATTTGGATGCTAACAGCAAGACGTCAGCCAAAGTGCGTGCTGGGATCGTGGAGGTTCTCTTGGAGGCGGCTGCTATAGCATCCAGTGGCTCTGTTGGTGAGTTGACATAGTGGTGGTCGTGATAGATGAGTGTTTTTCAGTTTTCCACAGTTGTAAGCAACATACATCTGCACGTGTGAATGCACACCAAATGTATCTTATGTTTATATGTGCAATTTATCTGTTCAGTTCATAGGCAAGTTGGGTAAGTAACTGTAATGGACAATTATTGCCAAAGGTTCTTTATGCTTCTTGACCTTTGTGTAACTCCCAAAGATGCTTTATGTTTTTAGAGCTTTGAATGACCCCATGCTTGTATATGTGGTTCGTGCTGTTCTACGGTTTATGGTAAGAGTAGCTGAACTTAAGGAGGGGAAGAGGAACATATATCCCCAGATAAGAATTAGTTTATTGCTGTGTGCGCTAGAGTGACCATTATAAAAGAGCCAGTGATGATACCAACTTTGTTTCGTCTTGCAGACTGCATACATTCTGTGTGATGGGAACCCTCTTTACAAAGGGATTAAACCACAAGCTTGCAACCAACAGAGTGTGTTCATTGTTTCCTCTTTGATCTGACTTTGATTTGAGTCAAGAATATTTCTACAACAAAATGTATATACATCTTTACATTCCATGCAGACACCTGGTTTAAACTCATGTTAAGATGGTTAATTAGCTGTCAAGTGGAATCAGGTGTGTTGGAAGCAGGAAAACTGTCAAATGTGCAGTATTTGAGATAGGAATACACATGCTGAGAAGGGGGTCTGAAAGGTGAAGCTGCAGACTTAAATGTGCTGCATTTCACTCACACATTTCACTAAAACTTGCTAATTTATTCACTTGTCTTCTTCTGGCAGGCTGTAGTGGGAAAGCTTACTAATTTGCCAATTGCTGTGTAATTGCTTGTCCACTAGAGGGAGGCATGACTATTGGTATCCAACTTTAATTCTCCCTTCTTAAGCTTCATCACCTTCTCATTTATTTTAGATAATATATGACTTGTTGGGGTAGGATGGGTTGGTGGTGGCCTAGTGGGTAGGACCCAAGAGGTCATGGGTTTGAATCCTACCTTCAGCAGACCACCACTGGGTTCCTGAGCGAGACCCTTAACCCCTCCAGGGAGATTGTCCCTTGTAGTTAGGGATTGGAAGTCGCTTTGGATAAAAGCGTCTGATAAATGCCGTAAATGTAGATGTTCTTTTTGGGGGTTTTTTAATGATTACATACAGAGCTTTGCGAACTTGTCTTAAAAACTATCAGCACTGTCTGTATTACCAATTCAGCCAAAAATCCACAGAACTATGTATGTATGACCTCTGTTTGTGTGTGTGCGTGTCTGTCTGTGTGTATGTTTGGTTTAGGCCCCACTGTGCTGGAGGTCTTTAACACTCTACTCAGGCATCTGAAGCTCAGTGTGGACTACGAACTCACTGGCTCCTATGACTGCACCTCCTCGGGCGCAAAGACTATCAAACAGCATGAAGAGCGGCAGCTCCAGGAGGCTGTCATCAAGACCATAGGTGAGAGGGTCACAGTGTGTCTAAGTATGTGTGTGTCTTGTGGTTGTTGGTGTGTCAGCAAATGCACACATTACAGTACCCATTTCTGGTATGCTTAATTGACTCTGCTCTGAATTCTGACTGTGCCCTCTCGGACTGTTTGTGGTTTTAGGTTCCTTTGCAAGCACTCTGCCTACATACCAGCGCTCTGAGGTGATGCTTTTCATCATGGGGAAGATTCCAATTCCAGGCTTGCACCCAACACTGCCACCTACAGCTTCTGGGTAGGCACTGCAGCCTCTTGAGTGTCCATAAACATTTACAGCAGTGATATTCATTTCCTGTCCTGAAGGACCAAAGTCCGGTGTAGTTTAGTGATTTCTCTGCTGCCACACCTATAGATGAGTTGACGACTGTGTACAGAGAAATCGTCGAACCATGTTATGCACTGGCCCTCAGAAACCAAAACTGACCAGAATTGCTGTCTGACAACATTGGATGCAAGTGCATGGTTGTATATTAATGCTAACACAACAGGATAATTGTGTTAGAGATGCAGAAATACCAAAATAGATCTGATTACCTTTACTGTGAGAAGTCTGTAAATATTTCTGTAACAAGAATTGTCTCTCTCATTGGTTTAGAAATATACTACTATTGGATCAAGAATGAAAGTCTACAGTTTGTGTGTATACACTGATAAGCCACTTCAGTAGTCATAGCCATGTTGTATATTGACTTAGGGTGTTTTCACTCTTGGTCCGTTTCAGCCCTTAAAGCGAACTCAGATCGATTTGTCAGCATTTATTGTGTATATGTGAACACGCAACCGAACTCAGACCCCTCTGAAACGAACCGAACACCTCGGGAGGTGGTGTCAGTCCCGTTCGCTTTCAGTCCGCGGCAACGTTCGTTTATCTTAGGCGTTATGAACACAAAGCGCTTTCGACACAGGCGGGTTCGTTTCAACAGCTTTTGCCCTTTAGGCTTGCCGTAGGTAGATCACATGGTACAGTTCCGGGAAACATATATCTATACGGGAAATGGACGACAAAGAAATAAACCAATAAAAATGAATCAACGATAATGGAAAAAAAAAAAATAAGTAAAGGGGACCTAGAGATTCTTGTCATTATCAAGTTTCTCTACCAAGTGGCTCAGCCTCAAAGCTTTCTTGCTCTCCATTATTTGAAGAAAAATAGTAGCACAGATATTTGTGGAAAATGTAGATGTTTGGTAGAACTTTTAACCATCTACTCTTATGGAGTAAAAAAATCCCAAGCATGGGGAATGTGAAGAGACTGCGGCGGCAGGTTGAATGGGGAACTAAAATGTGAACCGAAAAAGAACTGAGACCCATCTGAGCTGAATTAGAGCAGAAAGAGAACCGAGTGCCCTTTCAAATGAACTCGCACTGTGAACAGAAAAGGTTCCCAACTGAGTTCCCTTTCTGCTGGGCCACTTTTTGAACCACTTCTAGAGCAGCGTTTCTCAAACTTATTTGTCCTGGGGACCAGTCGTCTCAGGCTTTGGGGCTTTGGGGTCCTGCATAAATGACCGCCCCCCAGCCCCCGTTTGCGCATGCGCGTAGATAGATGGAAAGATATTATTTCTATAGATAGATATTATTATTATTATTATTATTATTGTTATCATTATTATCATTATTATTATATGACTACCACTACTGTTACTACTACTATTTGTATTAGTATTATTAGGGCTTATGCCTATATAAGAACAATATTATACAAGACCGAACAGGAGTGCTTTGGTTAAATTTCAGATTATTGCCAAATAAATGCATTATTGTCAAGTAAATATACAGATATGTAGTAATTAGGCTGCCGTTGTTGTTATTATTATCATTATTTTTACTATTATTATTATTACTAGTTTTATTATTATGGGCCTATGCCTATATATAAGAACAAAGAAACCTAGATTTTTTTTCACTTTGTGTGTTATGTTTTTAAAAAAAATTTTTTTTTTTTACTATACATATGAACACTGCCAAATTGTGCTGAACGTGCAAACTGACTTTTAACCTAAATTAAATTACAGGTCTAGTCACTCACAGGGATTATTTGGCACCAGAAATTTTAAATCATCATTCTAATGTGATGGGTGTGCCTGCTTTCTCACCGCTAACGGGTCTAAACGAGGAAGACATGCTGACAGAGCTGCTCGGAGCGAGTGTCTGAGTTTTTCTGTTTCTGTTCTTTGTTTTCGTGGCCGTTGAGTGAGAGAAAGCGGTCGCGCACAAATCCGTGGAATGGAAAAGCGAGATTGTTTTAACTGTATCTCACTCAGCTGGGGATTTTACTCACAGAATGACAGTCAGAACTGGGACAGAGACAGCCGGCCAAACCACGACTGTAACCCAGCATGGCACGAGAGCTCCAAAAGTTCCACGAGAGCTCCTGGAGCACAAGTGGTGGAGCACTCCTCTCTCTATATACTCTCTATGCACTCCTCTCTCTCTCTCTCTCTCTCTCTC
>JBBJLS010000155.1:2624389-2638498 GCA_037577275.1 Bryconaethiops microstoma | reverse complement strand
CATGTATGTACATAGTGAGTATATGTATGTACACTACCAGTCAAAAATTATTATATAATTTTTTTTTCCGATACACATCCATATTTTATATTTCTAGATTGTATAGTGTACATTTTATACTGCACTGTTGGTATAGTTTTGATTCTATTCTACCGTCCACTTTCTGCAGTGACAAATGCAAATTTCCCACTTGTGAGGTTATTAAAGGTTTATCTTATTTTATCTTATGTTCACAAAAAGATGTTCAATCTCACTCTTTCATTCAGTGTCTGTCTAATCTTGTGGTATCACTGTGTCCTGCAGAGAACGCCGGCTGAGGAGATCACGTTTGAAGCTCTGAAGAATGCTATTGGTGAGCCTAAGCCTAGTTCACACTAATTGCCTTTACTTGGTCAATTGTACAGCTACTGGTTGGCTTCTTACCATCTGCTACTAACCACAACTCTCACATATAGTGTGGTGGATCTCAAGAAGATGTAATTAGTCACTAGTTACAAGAATCTAATGTTAATGGTTTTGTAGTTTCAAATAATAACTGTCTTCTTAAGTTTATTTGTGAGAAAATGTGATCTACTTTTTGCTTGTGTTGGCAGTACTTGATGCTCACACCTCAGACTTCAGCGTTTTATTTTAGACCAAAAAGATCCCTAAAAGAGAACTGTTCCCATCTACACATCTCTAGTGTTTAGTATGCGTAAGGTATGCTGAGTGTCTTGCTGTGTGCTTGTGTTCTGCAGTGGATAGTGTGGGCATGGAGGAACAGGAGCGGGAGCGGAGGAGACAGGTGGTAGAGAAGTTCCAGAAGGCTCCATTTGAGGAGATAGCTGCCCACTGTGGAGCCAGAGTGAGTGTGCTTCATGGACTCATACTTTCATATTCAGAAAAATTTGTTCAAGTTCAATACTAATGTAGGTTTGTTTTCCTCAGGCTACGATGCTACAGAGCAAACTCAGTCAAATTTTCGAAATCACAATCAGGTGGGTTCTTGTTATCTGATCATACACAAATATATACACTGATCAGCCACAACATGCAGTATAATTACATGGACTATCTTGTTATGATGGTACAGTGGTGTCCTGTTGTTACAGTGATGGGACATATTAGACAGCAAGTGAACAAGCATTTTTCAGCAGGATAGTGTCCGGCCGCCCAGGAATTGTTTAGAAATGGTTTGAGGAACATGACCAGGAGTTCAGGGAGTTGACCTGATCGGGCATCTATCTGTGGCATGTGCTGGACAAAGTAGTGTAATCCATGGAGGCCCCACCTCACAACTTAAAATAGCCATGTAGCTCCAGTTTTAAACTATAGTAAAACTAGTCAACTACTAAATATATATAAATTATATTTCTGAAATAGTATTGCTTTGTGAGGTGTTGTTAGGCATGGTAAAATATTACAAAATACAATATTTTGTAATATACAATACCCCATATAATTATTTTATTATGAATAGTAATCACAATAAAATCTTTCCCTCTAGTATCATTTCTTAACACTAGGCTGTGGTTACCAAGAAATATGGTCAAACGTTTATCCACGAAACAGACAAGGACTTTTCATTTTTTGGTACATTACTACAAAGAATGTGGTCATATGTTCCCATATTGAACATTTCTTACTTATCTTATTAGAATGTGACTCACCCAATCTTTTTTAATAAAGTAAACCATAACCTGTCTGTGATTATTTGTTATCTTCTCATCCCTGCAGGCCCCCACCAAGTCCATCTGGGACAATTTCAGCAGGCTATGGTCAAACCCAGAGTCGCTCTGTCCCAGTGTATGAGATGAAGTTTCCAGACCTGTGTGTGTATTAACACCCCGACCCTACAAGCAGCCTGAGGGAGTCAACATGGAAGGGGAGGGTTCGAGGATGAGGGAGAGTCCAGAGTGAATTTTCTTTCATCACTGAGACGTGCAAAGGGCCCTACATGAGCAGATAACTTCTCCTCCATTATCTCTCTCATCTTTTGACTACCAGAGGCAAAGTTCATAGCAGTTTGCACAAAAAATGATGACAGATTGAAAACGGACTAAAGAGAAAGGCCTTCGAGGCACAGTTAGCTCTTTACTGCTCTCCTGCTGCAATCAGCTCTGTTGGGCTTGGCAAGAACATAGATGGCATCGCATAAAGAGAATTTTAGAATTGTTTGCCATTTTAATTTGTTTTACGTATTAAGCCAGCTTGTGCTCTTGTCCCATAGTGCCATTTTTAAAGCAATTCATTTCGTCTCATTGTTTCAGAAAAGGCTTACAAAGAGTTCTTACCCAGTCAGCTTTGTCAAATTTAAAGGTTTAGGAGTTATTTTACTGTATGGTCTTTTAATCTTTTTGCCTACATCGGTGCTAATTTCATTTCGTGTTTTTGTTTCGTAAATGCAACATTTACTATAATTTATTAATTAATATGGGAAAAGCCAGCTTGTTGCTGAAAATGCACAAGTGCAAATATATTGTTACTGACATCTATGTGATAAACAGGTTTTAAATGACAATATTCTCAATTGGTGATGAATTTTCTGGAGGTCATAATGAATTTTCTGGCCATGTTCACAGACAGAGGCACTACTCTTTAGTTTTTTTGTGAGGATGAAAATGTGTAGGGCCTTATACAGTTAAATATCTGGAATTGCACTATGCAGACTGATAGACCCACAAATATATATTTTTAAAAGGCACTTTTCATTATTCAGCTGTGCATAGACTCAGTTGCTCTAAACATATATATTTAACTTGTCTTGTCAGTGCTTCTTTTACAGTGTATGGGACTGGATTTAGTCCAGACATATTCATGCCCAAAAAATGGAATTGCACTGGATAACATCCATTATTTCTTAGAAAAGGCTGTGTAGGTTCAGTTTTTTCACAAGATAATGGCTTGGTGTCCTGGATAGAGATTAATCTAAGACTGTGTATTACTTTCTGTGGAGAATCTTCATTCAGAAGGCCGTGTGGCCCAGGCTTAATCCACATGATCGCAGGATACAATATATATTGAATATACGATACACAATGACATACATGTGAGGATGTAAATATACAGTATATGCAAACAATGTAAATGACTATGGACATGAAAAGTCTTAGACTGCACTGATTTTGTTTGGAGTTTTCTAACATTGATCTATATAGATTAGATTTGCGTGCGTGCGTGCGTGCGTGCGTGCGTGCGTGCGTGCGTGCGTGCGTGCGTGCGTGCGTGCCCGCCCATAACATACCCATAAAGAACTAACCAGCATGCAATTTACAACAAAAATGTTCACAATTTTCATCATTATACAAGCTACAATTTAATGCAAGCTCTAGGGGATGGAGTAAAACAGAAAACCCTGTTAATGTTGCAGTTGTTTGTCACAGAAGTCACAGAAATAAGGCTTTGTGCTCAAAAAGTGATTGTAGCTTTACCAAATATGTGCCCTCAGGTGTTGTCACAGCAGAAGCAGGTCCCCAGATATTGTGACTAATCATATACGAAGAGAACATGAAGTGTGCATTTGGTTCTTGGTGCTCGTAACAGAAGCTTCATCTTCTGCGGCAAGAACACAGATCATGGAAGACCACAGTCCAGTCATCTTTTTTTATTGCGTCGTTTGTCAGTGACGGTGGTCTCAAGGCCTACAGTGCTGTGCTGTAACCAGCTTTTCAAACGCTGAGGGAATTCTCTCATCCGTGTTGTATGTTGTTGATTGCTCTGTTCGATTGGTGGAAATGTACTTTTTTAAAATTCATAACCATTCAAAAATACAATACAAACGTGTACGATTGCCTAAGTGTTTTACCAGTGTAATGGGTTGTAACTGTCTTGTGGCATTGAGTGGGAAACATGTCGATTTGTTTTTTTCTAATCATTTGTGTGGCTCTTTTTGTTTTCACACAGCGTTTTAAGAATGGCCAAGTTGGGAAAACTCTTTAAACCAGCCGAAGGTGTTTCTTCTGGATGTCTGTCTTCGCATAGAATTCAAAATGTAATACTAAACACCTTGTAAATGTTGTTCCTTAAAGTTACCTTAAAACTAATTTATTATATAGTTTTGAAGATCTATATATTTGGATCATTTTACTGAAAATCTGTTCAAACCAATAATTATCTTTTAGCAAAGCCCTTATGAAAGGTATGTAAACACATGATTTTCAACACAGGATTGGCATGTCTGTGCTTATATCACACAGCCTCTGTTATCATTAATCATTAGTACTTTTTTCTGTTTAAAGTCTGTTCGCTATAGATGTTCCTAAACCGCTCATGTCACTCATGTGCAGTGGAGTAGTCCAGTGAGTCCTCTGTGAATGGTGGAAATGTTCATTTGGTGAAATTCATGTTTGTCATCGATGTGAGGCAGCTCTTTAAGCAGAGGACAATGGCCTTGTGTACATTTTACCTGTGCTTCTGTTTAAAATGGATAGGCTTGTACACGTATAACTGACTGTTTTTACATGTCAAATGTACAACTAGTCAATAAACCATACATCCAGTAATAGTTCCTGTCCTGTGTGTTTCATTTACTACAGTCTTCTCGATCTTAATAAATATCTCCTCAGCTTAATGAAAATTTTGCACTATGATTATTGCACAGGAGGCAGTTACAGCATTGAGCAAGTGCAGGGGATGACAGAATCAGTCAAATAAAAACAAACAGTATAGCCATGTGACGGTAGTGTGAATGGGATGTAAAACATGTGACGTTCAGTAAGTCGATGCAGTAGTGTAAGCCGAGTTTATAAAGTTCTCCAGACCTGTTTTTATTTTTTTTCTTCGCTCAGTGGGTTGTATGGATAGTCATAAATCTAAATCCATGTTGTATATCTTGTGACATTTGCAGGCATCCCACCCTGCAGAATCTCATTTCAGGGAGGCTGAAATCTGACTATGTAGGAACACAGTTTCTATATTAAATGAACATAAAAAATAAAAGCGTAAGGTGTATCCTTAATATACCGAGCAATGTTTTTTTCAGGAATCTGTAAACCAAGTTGTTTAGACTTATATGTAGAAAATCTGACATTAAAAGATGTACCTCGCCACTGTCGCCTTTGGCGTACTCACTCGGACCTGGACTTTGTAAAGCTGCTTTGTGACAACCTGCTTGTAAAAAGCGCTATATAAATAAAATTGAATTGAATTGAATACTTATTCAACTCATAGAATCATTTTTATTCTGTTACAACTTTGAGTCTGCAGGGAGATTGGACTCATGACGTAGCAGCTAGTTTAAATGATGGTAGCGATGATGATGAACAATTGACATCTGTTAAACTCAGCTCAGTGTGTCTTACTGTCTCTTAAACCCCCCATTTAAAATGCTGATACTTTTCACAGGGGGGACAAAAGACACTTATTTTTTTAGTTGGTCAGAGGGTTGGATAGTCAATTGTATAAAGCGACATTTGTTTTAGACAAACCGCTATTAAAACATTTTAAATCAGTCCAGAATTTAATGCTTGATGAATGCGGAATAGTTATTGTTGAAATAACATTATGCCATAACTGAGGGAAGTAAGGGTGCCTGACGAAACTGAAGAGATAGTTGTTGACTTCAGGAGGGCAAAACGTGATCACTCCCCTCTGAACATCATCGACTCCTCAGTGAAGATTGTCCACATCGTGGAGAACCTCACATGGACCCTCAACACCAGCTCCATTGTCAAGAAGGCCCAGTAGCATCTCTACTTCCAGGGGAGACTGAGGATAATGTGCCCCTAGGGAGCATTCTCTGTAGCTGCATCAGTGTGGTACTCTTAACACTTGCTGGTTTTGATTTGGGTGGAAGCTTCATAAAAATGAATAAAGTTATTATAGGGTTAAAGTTATTATAGCGTTAAGGTTAGAAAGTGAACTTTAAACCTAACCCTAAAGGTCACTTTTTGGCTTTCATAGATGTAGATAGATGACATAGATGTCTTTTTTTATTGGCTAGTTTAAATAGGCTCTTAACTTCATACCTAACTTCAAGCCCTTTATTCAGTCTGTTAGAATCACTACTCAGGGTGATCTGGCCCTTCTGCAGTTAGGCCTCGACCATTTAATCAAAATTAACACACTGACCTGCATCATGTGCCTCAGATGGCATCACTCTAAAAGCCTTTAATCCTCTTTCTTGGGCAGTTACCTTATATGTAGCAGGAAAACAAACCTTGGCTGATAACTTCGAGCTCACTTTGGCAGACTTGCTGCTTCATGTTTCGAAAGCCGTCACCTGCCTGCTCAGCTTGAATTCAGACTTTTATTGACCAGCCTGAGTTTACCCAACTTGGCCAGAGTGCATCTCTTGACTCAGTTCGTTCTATGTCTGGCAACTTCGTCACACTTGATTAAAGAGAACCTACTGTGTGTCTGGAAACAGGTTTGTAAACTTTTAAAAACTTTTCCTGCTTGATGGCTAAACATAAAATAGTCTTTGGGTGTGCCTTTATAACTTCATATTAGAGGATATATGGGATTTTTACATAATTTTACATAATGTAATTAGTCTTGTCAGCTTGGGAAATTTAAAATATTGCATTGTTTAAGAAGCAAGACTAGTCACAAAATGGCTCTGATAGTGCAGCGACGGACTGATCTGGGTAGAAAATCTCTTCTTTTTTTCCCACCACAATACCTGAAAGTTTTTGTTTTTTCTGCCATTTATACATGGATGTGCAGTTCTATTTTAGATTATGATGTTGATTATCTTTCAGTTTCAACACGTGAACAACAACTTAAGAATGAAGAGTGGATTTTAAATGTGCATACACTCAGCACATACACTTCGGTTTTACTTAGTAAAGATTTCCTCATGATTAGCTGAGCTGTGTTTGAGTCTGCAGTTAAAACGAGTGACAAATTATTTCGCTCTTCTTTTTCAGCTATAAAATATTTTGGTTTACTAGTTTTTGAAAAAACATTTACTTTTTACTTCATCTGCAGTAGCATTGACTGTATGTCATATCTGTTAAATTTATTCACTATGGATTTAGATATTATGGAAGGTTAAATAATAATAATATAATAATACTCATCATTTACCATATTCTATACTCATTTAAAGGAGCTACTTTTATCATTGTTGGTGTAGAGTCTTGATATAGGATTCATTTGGTGTGGAATTCATGATGACTTGTTTTGGACACATGATTTGACGTGTCCTAAAGACTTCCCTGGACTTAAGATTATTTCAATTTAGTGACATATTGGCTCCCACTGTGGTTTGAAGATGTCCTAGAATCTTAGAAGCTGGTTTTTTGTAATGCTTTCAAGATTTTTCTCAACAGCCTTTTTTCTTCTCTTTTGTATTTCCGTTTGTTTGTAAAACTTTTATGGTGACAAAATCACTTTGATAGAAATCTTGATCAATTTCAATTATCGCTTGAGTAACTACTAAGCAGTTATTTTTTTACGTGTGTGATTGGCATGGTAGATCATTTTGGTCAGATGTGCTCTTTTACTGAACCACAGAGAGAAGAAACTGTGTAGGGGCTCATTTCACTACATGTTGTACTTATAGAACTATATGTGTGACAAATAAAGAATCCTGAATCTTAAATCTTGTATAGGGGAAACACCAAAGCTGTGCCATAACATTTAGTGTAGCGGCACGTTTTTTATGTTCACAATTATATTCAGTGTTTATGCACACCCCCCAACAATTAATACAACACATTTTCACTTTTACTGCTTGTAACACTAGTAATTCATTTAATAATTTATCATTTTACAGTGTTATTTAGAAATATAAAGAACATGGACAGTCATTGCTTTAATTGCAATACATCCTACTAGATGTCAGGAATGCCTGGAGTGAAGTGCTTAAATATGAACTATTACTGAATTCTGTCATGTAACACTTCACAGTCTGAACAAAGAAGTACATTCAATGTCCTCAAATCATTTATCCTTTTTTAAGTGATAATATTGTGCTGTAAGATGGAAGCTGATTGATAAGTGACTTCAGGCCTCCATGATTAGACATCATATTCATCTCTGTACAATATATTTTGGTAGATATATTTTATTGGCATTTTATGGAGTCCTGGTGAATTAAGTCAGAAAGGGCACAGTGAAGCTACAGTAGGCTGTGGGGAATATGCAGAGTGCTTTGATCTGATATGACTCCATAGAACGCCAATATTCTCCGTTTCCTTATTGTCCTTTATCTTATTGTCCTATTGTCCATCCTTAACGATGATGTTGCGGAGCAGTGTGATGAAGGGCCTGTTGGACTTCTCTGAATAGGACTTCATGAAGCCGCCATAGCGCTTGGTGGCAGGTGGGGCATTCCAGCGAAAGTGTGTCATACGATACTTCTCAGTGCTCTTCGAGTTCTTCTTCTGCGCTGGGGCCCCCTCTTCGCCGCTGTGCAGCTGACGTCTGCTTTGTGAAGGGAACGTGGCCTCCACAGACTGCTCCTCAGGACCTTCTTCATCCACAGAGCCGCTGGTGTAGACTTTGGTGGGCCGGCGCTTGCGGCCCGTTGGCTTGCCCCATCTGAAATGCTCCATGGAGTAGGAGCGCTGATCGTTGCTTCGAAAAGACCCTGTGCTGGACCTTTTGGCCTGAAGGACGTGACCCTTAGCCAGAGACGACAGAACCACGCCCAGACTGAGGCTTTCTTTCTGATCCTCTTCCGCTGTGCTCTGCTGCTGGTTTGGAAGCATGTTCTCAGCATCAATGACCATTTGCTTAGGCCTGCAGTGCCACATACACTCCTAGTAGGACAAAGACCAAATGGAGCCAAATAACGTTTACAATAAAATAATACAACAAAGCTCTGATAAAAAAGTATATCTTCGACTCTTTAATGTAGACTTTATCAGGCTTCACAGGACTAAGAATAGCAGGATGTGTTGTATCTAGGTGTCATGGATTGGTGTTAATACGAGTAATTTTATGTCCCTTATGTCTTGTTGCAATGGTATCATCATGTGTATTTTCACTACATTATGTCACTATTCTGTAATATTACTATTCTATTCTATAGTCAACATTCAAGCATTTCACAATCCGGTCTGCACTAAATCCAGGATTAATCACATTTGCTCTTTTGCAAATGACCTCTTCTCTGATTTGCTGCCTTGTACTTTGCCCTTTTCAAAAATCAGGTCTGAATGTAATACCCCCATATAACTTTAGTGTGAATGGGGAGACTCAACTGCTGCAGGCTCAACAGGTGGAAGTATGGAAATGCTTTGGTTTTTGTGACAACAAAAAAAAATTGAAATTGAACTGTTTTTCAGCTCATTTTTCATATGAACTGTATGGCCTGGAGATGAAAAAGATACATCTGGGGACCTGAGCAGTGTTTATGTACTAGATTACACTCTTCAAATACAAAAAATGTTTTTTTAATTAAATGGACCCTGGCAAAATGGTCAAAAACTATATTGTGCTAACCTATGACATATTGTATTGATTGTCATATTGCTCAGCCTGTGAATCCATTATTTTATTTATCGCTTCAACACTACCTTGCATTTAGGTTACTTACTTTGGTAAAACACTGTGTATTGTACACATGTAGAATCAAGTAAATTCTGTGCATTTGTTTTGTTACTGTACCGTTATTTTCTCTTCAGAGCTACGATCTGCGCAGCTGGTGATGTCCCAGCACTGGCCATTCACTCCTGACCCGCATGTGCACAGGATGACTGCAGCCAATAGCCAGGGGTGAGCCTGCATCTGCAGCCAGGGAGGGATGATAAGAAAGACAAATGTGATGCTCAGTTCAAACCTTCATTTAGGTGAGTCAGAGCCAAGCAGAGGATATGAAAAGAAACTGAATGATACTGAGGGATATTTTTAACCCAAGGTAAACTTACGTAGTCCACACAGGGCGACCCTGACTGACACTTTTATGATTCATAGCACTTGTTTTGAATGGGTCAATGAAGTGTTTGCGACAGCAGGAGACCTACACTGTGTGAATGTCTGTCTTTTAACTCTATAATTGGTGTTTTGGTGTTAATGTTGAATGCACAGGTCAGTCAAGGAGCTCACTTGAATGGCCCCCATCCTCCGCCCCTCAGGATAGGAGCTCGTACTCCTTTCTTCTGCTGTGCAAGACATCTACAGCTCCGGAAAAAAATAACAGACCGCTGCAATGTATTTTTAAATCAGCATCTCTATGAGTATGACAACCAATTGCCATTTTGTTTGAGTGAACAAGAGATTTGTTTTCTTTGAATTATTCGAGTTCTGTAAACGCTGCATCATTTCTCTTATTTTGATGTTTTGTCATTTCCTTTAAAATGAGGCTTCAAAGAACAATATTTTTATTTGGAAATTAGGAGAAATATTGTCAGCAGTTCATAAAAACTAAGGCAAAGCTGTTCAGTTCAATACTTGCACCCAGAAAAGATCAAACCTGAGAAACTGAACAATTTTGCAGTGCTCTCTTATTCATGTTTTGTATTTATGTTTTTTTTCTGCACCAGCATTCTAGCCCTACAGCTACAGTAGAATAGAACAGAGCGATGGAACCTTGCGATGAACTTCTCAGCAGTCTTGCATTCGTGTCACACTTTCAGAGAGTTCTTACATGAACTCCCTGATATCTTACAGAGGCTGTGTGGTTCTTACATTTAGAGTCTTACTAATACTGTGAATTATGATTTTTCCATTTCCTTTATGTTGGATAGCCACAATACTGGCCAAACGTGGTTTTAAAATGACAGAATGGTTATAATCTACACCTTAAAGAATAGATAGAGCAATGCAAAAAGAATGTTGATTTTAAGTGACAGAAGGCATTACTGTTTGGTAAAATTCTACACAGGAAATGTGTCTTAAACCTGAATTATAGAAGAAGAGAACTGCAGCTTCAACTTGGCTTTGGAATCCAGTTATTTCATTTAAACGCAATTAACTAATGAACAGCATTTATTTGATTTAATAAATGCTTTCCTGACTTATCTTTGCAATAGTAACTTAAAAATAGTCATTAAAAATATAAATATTTTTCTGTATTACTCCTGAATATGTCAAATTGTTGAATTTTTCCAATTAAGGCATTTATCTTCACAATTAGCAAATATCCTGAAAACAAAATATTATATTACTATATATGTATATCATATACCGTTACTATTATATGTTTCTGTGTTGTCCTTATATATGTGTACTAGAGGAATCTCTTCGGTTCCTTTCCTTTCCAAATATTAAAATCTATTTACACAAAATGCATTCAAATTATAGCAAATATTTCTGTATTCTCCTTTGACATCACAAATAGGTTTATTCTTTGCTTAATGTGTTTATTCTTTGTATTATTTTAAAAAATCACAAATATTATAAAATTTAGGATAAAATTGATCTAAAATAAATTTAGGTAAATAATAACCTCTTCTTTTTCCCTGCTCAGTAATGTGCAGAATTGTTTTCAAAACAGTCATTTAAATTTTCTTTGACCATGTTAAATTATATATTGCTTAGCTTTTTATCTGTATGCTAGTTTGCAAGCATTTAAATATTAAAAATAAAATCTCTTGAAACTATTAAATAAACTGTTCTCATCATCAGTTATGATGAGCTTGCCTATATTTTCCCCATAGAAATACATTTCTATTAGCTGTTGATCTGTTCATTTTGCTGCATTTTGAGCTTAAAGTGACATATTCATAAAGCAAATGCAGGAAAAGAAAATGCGTTTACTTACCTTTATCAGTATGCCTTCTTTAAGTGTCCACCTGAGGGTTCCAGTTCGTTTCTGAGATGAGCGGTTTACTCTTGTTCATCTACTAGAGATTTTTCCTGATCAGTTGCTCAGCAGCCTGTGATTGGCTCTCCCTGCTTCTCTGTTTTTTTTCCTGAATGAGGTCTGCTCTCTTTATATACACTCTCAAGTGCATGACAGCCCCTCAAGGCCATTTGATAGTGAAGCGGATGTCATGGTGTTTCTTGATTGGGGGGCGTGGGCTGCTTTGTAAGAATCACTTGGCAAAAGCAACAGATTTTACTCCCACCTACACAAATGTCCACACCTCACGGCAATTTGGTCAAAGACGTCAGCACAAACGGCCCAACGGATTAACAAGTAGGTGCTGCATCTATCTGGGCACCTGCCGAAACCGCGTGAACTGGGTTCATTTAGCTCCTCATTATGTTCTCGGACACAGCCATTGGTGGAACTGTGTCTGAATGGACTCGGGGATCTTGCATTTAATTAGAACATTGTGAATGATGCTGGGACAGCGCCTCAGTGTTTCCTGCCGTCATCTTTCATCAGCTAAGAGACGAAATGCATGCAAAAGCAAGCGCTCTGACTCAACATGTTGAACACCAACTTAACATGTTTGAGAGAAAACATTATATTCAAAATGTTCTGCTAAAGTATTTGGATGATTTAAAGAAAAATTAACAGTAGTATATCAATATTTATATGTACAACTACACGTTAGTCCGTCGAAGCATGGACTAAACAAGACCTCTGAAGGTGTCCTGTGGTATCTGGATCTAAGACGTTAGCAGCAGATCATTTTAAGCCCTTTAATTTGAGTGGTGGGGCTTTCTTGAATCAGAGTAGTTTGTTTAGCACATTCCACAGATGATCGATTGGATTAAGATCTGGAGGTCCATGAAGGTCTAGGAGCTTTGAACTTTAAACACAGGAACTTTTGTCATGTTCCTTCACCCCATTCCTGGGATCAATCCAAATGAGCTAGGCTCCACTCCTGACCCTGAAAACTGCTTACCATAAGACCTGCTGTTATGGAGAAGCTCTGACGTCTAGCCATCATCATTTGGCCCATCTCAGAGAGACTCAGATCCTTATGATTGTCTGACTTTGAACATGTCAACTTCAAGAACTGACTGTTCATTTGTTGCCTAATAATCCTTCCCCTTCACAGGTGTCACTATAACGAGACAATCAATAATAAACTTTACCTGTCCGTGGTTTTAGTGTTGTGGCTGTCGTGTAAGGTTCTGTAGATTATGATATTTTTCCCAATCCAGAAAATTTTTCACGTTTTTTTGCATATTTGTTAAGATGGAAAAAACGTTATTTAGAGTGGAGTGATGTGAAATACTTTTAAGGGAACCGAGCAATTCAGAATTAGACAAGACATTTTAACTCCAAAACATCTGTTGTGTGGTACGGCTGATGCAGATACAGAAACAAATGTTGATGGATGGTATCAATTATTGCACAAAATTATTATAAACTCTCAACAGAGAAATAATTCAATTATTTCAAATTCACTTTAATAAATCTTACCAGTAATAATCTGACCTCTTTTAGCCCAACTGCTCATTTGGTTTAAAGCTTTTAAAGTAGCAGTTATTAATCCAAATTTTAATCCATATAAAGAATCCATTTACAGACTTGTTTCAAATCCACCCTTTATATGTAAGATTTAAGGGAAAGTTGTTGCTCAACAGTTATGTTCAAATCTACATAAGAATCTGTATTTTGGCCATATCACAGTATCGTGTGATGGTCGGGAGGGAGGTATTGAGGTGGACATTAGTGCAAATAACAACACTGAACAATAAACTAGGAGGACAAACAAAACAACCAGGTCAATATAACACAAAGTATCAAAGAGAAAGTCAGGGTAGGTGTCAGGGTGGGCTGACTGGGATACTTATACAAAGGGAGCAGCTGGGAAAAGGTAGGCTTCCAGATGGACAGGTGAGAACATTAAATAGGAGGCAGGACAGGGCCGGAGCTAGAAATGAAAACAAAAACAGAAACCGATGGAACAGGGAAAACAAGGCAGTGTGTGACTGGGAAGTCAAACTCAGGGCGTGACAGAAAGGAGTAAACCAGGATGGGGCATGACATTACAGATTGAAACAGCCCTAGTAAAAATAGCTAATTATATTTTACTCTCCTTTGATAAAGGTTATATATCTTTTTTTCTTTTGGATTTGGATTTGCTTGACCCCAGTGCCGTATTTGACACCATAGCCCACATTAGAAAGAATAGAAAACTTGGTTGGGGTCACGCTATCCTGGTCTCCTTTTAAGAACCTCCACACTTACTTAGAAGTGCTACAGTGTTTACTGGTTCCCAGAATTATGAAAGTTACAGCAAGGGTGGTGGTGGCATAATGGGTAGGATACTTGCCTCTGGACCAAGAGGTCATGGGTTTGAATCCTACCTTCAGCACCACCACTGGGTTCCTGAG
>JBBJLS010000155.1:2598794-2620124 GCA_037577275.1 Bryconaethiops microstoma | reverse complement strand
ATATTGCAGTGGAGCGAATGCTGCATTGTCAACATATAGGCTGCTACTCCATTTACTCTTAACTTTCCCTGACTGGATAAACTTTAACTGTTGCCGTTCCCTGATCTGCCACCGCTAAGGGCAAAAGTGCATAAGTCTCTAAAGCATCTTAGTGGTGGATGTAGATTGGGATATGTAGGCTGACCTAAGGTCTCCTCAGAGCAAGGCATTAAAGATGGCTCACGAGGTCGGTGACATTTACTTGTGTCACGTTTAGAAACATGCCAGTGGGTTACCAATATGATTTTCGGTTGGTAAGTTATCATTTTATTTTGTATTGTTTTTAGGTTTTTTGAAGCAGGTTCATCCATATGATGTCGCTACCGGAACAAAACCTTTAGTAAAAGGTTGATTTAAATGTAACTGAATATAATTGTCATTATAAGTTTCTTTTTGACACACTGTAAACAATAGCTGGTGTTTTCAAATCATATACAATACATGTAAAAAATGGAGAAGCAAGGTTTTGTTTCGAAGTGCTGATATGAAGTGTAGTGAGTACAAGAGCATTAAGTTGCATAAGTTGAAATTTAATGATTATTTTATGCAGTCATTACATTGCAAAATCAGAGAAGATAGTGATTGCAAACAACAATTTAATGTTAATGTATCAGAGATGCTCATACCCAGAGCAACATCCAATGGTAAATTAATAGAGCATTGGGAAACTAGCTCAAAGACTATTATTGGTTGAGTTGTGGTATTCCTGATTGGACAGAGAATTAAGTGTCCGACCTCCTATGTGTAAATATGATTTCCATTTGAGTGAGTGATGCATGTTTTTTTTAAAAATGTACATCAGTGTTGCATGAACAAAAACATGGTCTCATTAATTCTAATACTAGACCAATAATTATGAAAATGTATCCATTGTTGTTCACCAATTTATACTGAACCCCTAATTATAGTATCATCATAGTGTGATGTTAAATGGTTGTATAGTATAGTATAATTTACGTGATTATCTTTTAATGATGTGTGCTTAAAAGAGTTGAGAGTATTTCTGGATGCTCATTGGATTACTTCCATTTTCCTGTTTCCTGTTTCAGAGTGATGTAGCCATTCGGAACTGGGTCCAATGGGAAGACGGACAGTAGAATTCTGGATATTGTGGAAGACGTTTGCTTTTGATGAATGACTCTCCCAAGACTGGAGTTTAGGGAGAAAGCATGCTGGCCTGATCCCCACAGATCTTCACAGACAAGCCGGGGGTCACCTGAGGTGGGCAAATGGAAGGTGGGACTTTCTTGCCCCTCCTGGTGGTCGTACTGGGTGTGAGGTTTTTTGTGGTAGCCAGAGCCAGTGATGATGACCACGCTGAGCACACCCACCAGGTCAGCACGGCTCAGTGTGGCGAGTACAGTAATCAAGTGCTGGAGGACGGGATGTGCAGGCTCGTGGCCACACTTCCCCAGCTGGACGACCAGCGCTGCCCTGACATGTTCCGCTGCACAGACGAGGTGTCCTACTGGCTCCATGAGAATGAGGAACGCAAGCAGCAGATTCTGGCACTGAAAGAAACTGTGTCTGAGCTGCAGGAGGAACTCCGCAACCACCGGCACCGGGTCAAAGTCCTGGAGCTACAGGTCAGCATGACTAACAACAACAACAACAACAACAAGAATAATAATAATAATAATAATAATAATAATAATGATAATGATATGCAAATATTACTACTACTCCTAATAATAATAAGAAGAAGAAGATGAAGAATAACAGAATTTTATACAAAGCCTTCTTTCAAGCCACTCAAGGACGGCAACAACAACAGTAATAATAATAATAATAATATAATATAATAATAATAATAATAATAATGCAAATACTACTACTACTACTACTAATAATAATAATAATGAGAATAACAAGAACAAGAACAAGAACAAGAACAACAACAAGAACATCAACAACAATAATAATAATAGAATTTTACACAAAGGCTTCTTTACTAAAATATGAATTTACAGACAGCCTTATACTGCAATATGAGTCATAAATATCCTAGAATCTCACATAGGAAGTGGCCTAACGTGACCAGAAATGTCCATAAGAGTGATCAGCAGAATGCATTAGCTGAATTATGTGAAAAGGACTGTGGAGGTTCCTCTTTGCTCTGACTAGCTCAGCACCAGAATTTTCTTTTTGAAGTCTCCTTGACCCTGAGCACTAACAGGATTAGCACTGAGGCCTTGACCCCTCTCCACGTGCTTGGCTGTGTGTGTGCTCGTAAGCTCTTCGTGCTGCGCTATAACAGCTAGAGCAGGGAGCTGAATCATACAGCTCACACCCACAGAGCTAAATCACTTTGCTCTCCGTCTCTCTCTCGCTCTCTCTCTCTCTTAAGCAAGTAGTATTTATATAAGAAGCTCTGCTGAATGTCTAAGCATTTTGACTACACTAAGAGTGTAATCCTTGCTTTCGGTTGTTTTAGGGTTGACAGCCATCAGGGGATTGACCTTAAGACTCTTTTCAGAATTAAACAAATTCAATTATTTTGCCTGTTTTTGATTCAAAAAATATGAATAAAAGCAGAGTAAAATACACAATAGTACAAAAATGCAATAATACCATTCACAAACCAAGATGTTCATGGTAAGCAGGCTTTGACTAGAAGACTAGAACAGAAATGTACATAGTTTTGCTTAAAAATCCCTGTGTTGGTGTTGGATGTGGGAAAGTGCATGAATCACTAAAGCATCTTAGTGCTAAGCTGAAACTCGATGATTAATTTTACAGTCATTACAATGGTTAAATCAGAGAAGACAGTGATTGCAAACAACAGTTTAATGGTAATGTATTAGAGATGCTCAGACCTGGAGAAACCTGTCCTCCTACCCAGAGCTACCTTCACTATCCAGTATGTCCTGTTCTTGTTCCAGAGTGAGGAGAAATCTCGTCTGAACTCATCCCTGGAGGAGCGCTTCCATGAGCTGGAGGAGCACTATGCCGAGGCCACCACACTGCTCCACATCCAGGGCTCACTAGTCTATGACCTTCAGGCTCAGATCCAGAACCTCACCATGCTGGTGGAGAAGGTCCGCCGCAACCCTGGCTGCATGATTAACATCGTCCGCACCAGCCCCCAGCTGAGCGCCCAGCAAGCCCTGCACCCGGGTAGGTTGGACTAAGCGAAAAACGAAGCGATAAATAAGGCCTCTCCATGCTCCATATGCATATTTTTTTCTAAAATAACCAAAAGAGATATTAAACAATGATATGCTGTTCTTATCAAAAAACACTATATCCAAACACAGCCAAGATGCAAGTATGTATGCACTAATCAGCCATAACATTAAAACCACTGACAGGTGAATTAAATAACATTGGTTACATTACAACGGCACATTTCAAGTGGTATATATTAGGCAGCCCTTAAAGTTTATGCACTGGTTAGAACTGTAAAGGCCATGGGTCAGAACAATTGTAAAACAGCAGGTCCTGGTGGGGGGTTCTCAGTATGCAATACTGAGTAGTTACTCAGTATCTCAGTTCTTACCAAAAGTGGTCCGAGGAAGGAAAACAGTGAACAGTGACAGTGTCATTAGTGCACAAGACTCATTGATGCATGTAGGGAGCAAAGGTTGGCCCATCTGATCCAATCCACCAGAAGAGCTGCTGTAGCACAAAATGCTGAAAAAGTTTATGCTGGCTAAAATAGAAAGGGATCAGAATGCACAGCTTGGGAAGTATGGCCGCAGAACATTTTGAGTGCCCATGCTGACCCTGTCCACCCCTGAAAACGCGTACAATGGGCACATGTGCATTAAAACTGGTCCATGGAACAATGACAGGAGGAGGTCTGGTCTGATGACTCACGTTTTCTTTTACATCATGGGGACAGCCAGGCGTGTGTATGTCACTTACCTGAGGAAGAGATGGCGAGGATGCGCTACGGGAACAAGACAAGCTGGCAGAGGCAGTTTGGCAATCTGATACTCTGGGCAGTGTTGTACCGGGAAATCTTGGATCCTGGCACTCTTGTGGATGTTACTTTGACATGTACCACCTACTGAAAGACAGTTGCAGACCAAGTACATTCCTTCATGTCAACGATATTTCCAAATGGCAGTGGCCTCTTTCACCAGAATAATGTGGCCTGCCACACTGCAAAAACCTCAGGAATGATTAGAAACAATGACTTGGTCTCCAGATATCCTGGATCTCTATCAGATCAGGCATCTGTGGGATGTGCTGGACAAACTAGCTCATGGAGTCCCCACCTCACAGCTTATGGGACGTAAAAGATCTGCTGCTAATGTCTTGGTGCCAAATTCCTTGGTGTCTTGGAGTGCATACTTCATGGGTCAGAACTGTTTTAAGTAAAGTAAGGAAAGTGGCCCCTTATAGTCACACGTGAACACACCACACCACAGCACAGCTGTCAGTGTGAACAATGTGAAACTCTTTCTCTGTATTTAACCTATTCACCAAGTGAAGCAGGGGGCTGCCACCAACGAGGAGCGAGTGTGTGCTCAAGGGAACCTCACTGATGACACTAGCAATGTTGGGATTCGAACCTTGCTCAAGGGAACCTCATTGATGACACTAGCAGTGTTGGGATTCGAACCCACAACCTTCTGATTGCAGGGGCAACTCCCCACAGCTGGTGGCCT
Source organism: Bryconaethiops microstoma (assembly GCA_037577275.1). Lineage (NCBI taxonomy): Eukaryota > Metazoa > Chordata > Actinopteri > Characiformes > Alestidae > Bryconaethiops > Bryconaethiops microstoma. The sequence continues at coordinate 2,615,469 of JBBJLS010000155.1, read as the reverse complement.
ATTGGTTTAGGGGAGCTACACAATATAAGGCAGGTGGTTTTAACGCAATGGCTGATCAGAGTATAATATATTGCTTGCTCAGCATTTCGTTGCTGTCACAACCCTTAACAAAACTCTGGAATGTAGGTGCCTGTTCTGGAGGAATAGAAATATTAGTCCGTAATTATCAATAAAATGCAGCAGCAAAAACTTAGCAAGGATTAGCACTGTAAAGGGTTATTGGTGCAAATCCCCTTAGTTAGCGTAGAGCTGCAGGTTCTCATGCTCCTGTCCTTCTTTTCCTCAGTACCTTTGGCCAGAGAAAAGCCAGTTAACCAAAGCAGCACTTCCACACAGCATCTGTGTCTCAAATCCCCTTTGGCCAAGCTTGTTTGAAAATGAGAATATAAATTTCACTTTAACAGCTAAAGATGAGATTACCAAGTGACAGTTTGGATTAAAAATTATGTATATATTTTTCCCTTTACTTAAAATGCAGTGTGTGTGTGTGTGTATATATATATATATATATATATATATATATATATATGTGCATGTGTATGTATATATATATATATAGGTATAGATGAGATTACTGGTCAAACCAATGTGATTGAGGCAGGTCTGTGATTATTTAAGTTTTTAAAATATTTAACTAATAAGTTTCCAATACTGCATAAGCTTCACAGCTCCAGTGCCAAACTTAAGCAAACTACAGACACTAAACATATCTTGGCTACATTAGACACAATGGGGAAATTGTGTGAATTATTCAAACTATTTGTTCAAAAGTTAAGAATGATATAGAATTGTTGTGATTGACATTAGTATACATCTGTTATGTTCCTCCAGAGGTACAGCATGTCCGAAACTGCCCCATCGATTGTACCTCCATCTACTATAATGGTGTGCGGCGCTCCGGTATCTACACTGTGGTGCCGTCATTAGGGGCCATGCCTGTGGAGGTTTACTGTGACATGGACACTGATGGTAATGACTACAGATTTTCACTGACTATACTGACGCTGTTAACTTAGTTATATTAGAAGTTTTAAGATGTTTAGATTAATATTTAAAAATTAAAAAAAAAAAGTTCCCCAAAAAATGTCTTTACATTTACAGCAGTCCACAAAACACATCCCTCACACTAGTAAGCCTAGACTCAACCTAATAGCTGCTAGAAGATTCAGCCAGAGATTAAATAAGTGCTACATTAGATACCGCTCTGATTTCACATAGAAGTCCTTTTTTGCGGATTGTGTGTGTGTTAGTTTTTGCATTTATATTTACATTTAGCTTGGGCAAAGCAGCAGGCTTAAAGGAGGGTGAACATGAAAGTGAATTAATTAGTTAGTCCTTCAGACTGTAGGCTAGGCTGAAACCTATGTCTGTGCAGAATATATAATTGGATTTGTAACCTGTACTGAACTTCTGCGTGTTGTGGTTCTCAAAGGTGGCGGTTGGACGGTGATTCAGCGTCGGCAGGACGGCTCAGTGAACTTTGACCGTGGCTGGAAGGAGTACAAGGATGGCTTTGGGGATCTGCACACAGAGTACTGGCTGGGAAACGAGCACATTCACGACTTGTCAAGTCAGGGAGATTACGCTTTACGCATAGACCTGGAGGACTGGAGTGGCAAACACAAATACGCACTTTACCAGAGCTTCAGGTGAAGCCAGCACTCTACTTCAAAGTGATAGTTTGGTGGAAAACTTCAAAATTTTCCAATCTACCAATGTGTCGTCAGTCAGACAAGACCTTTGTTTCTTTCGTGTTGCACTTGAGCTCAGCCATTACCTTTATTGTATGATTTATGGCTCTTTATAACAATTATCTTTGCAAAAGTGAACAAGACTATTTCACATAGCTCAAAATAGCTAACCTGATTTTCTCTGAACATTGTCTATTTTTTTATCGGTAAGTGTTCACAGAACATCATGCTTATTCACTCTTTATAAGCTGCCCTCTGTATTTAGACTTTTCACTGATAGTTTCTATGTATATAAACTCTATGTAAACTGTGTTGGCAGTATTGAGTACGAGATGTGGATTTTGTATTGGGTCGTCTCATCCTCAGTACTGCCAATACAAAATTTACATAGAGTTTATGTACATAGAAACTTGTTTTTTCCCATGAAAAGTCTAAACAAAGAGGATGGCCTATAGAGTGAATAAGCCTATTTTTTCTCTTAACATTTGTCTTTTTTTTATTGATAAATGTTTATATTTGATAAATGTTTGTTTTTTTTAATTCACAGAACATCATGGTTATTTGCCCTTGATGAAAAAGCTTCTTTGTGCATGAACTCTATATAAATTCTGTGTTGGCAGTGTTGAGGACGAGTCGACACAATACCGGCTCCATGTCTCTGGCTTCAGTGGAACAGTGGAAGACTCTTTCAGCTGGTACCATGATAAACAAAGCTTCAGCACCCCAGACACAGGAAACATCTGTGCTGAAATCTCTCACGCTGGCTGGTGGTATAACCAGTGCTTCTACGCCAACCTGAACGGCATCTACCACAAGGTACCTGTCTTTTAGTACATATAGCTTCAAATCCACCAGTTATTCCTTGGTATAAAAAAAAAAAAGGGGGTTTTGACAGTTTTCTTTTCTGATATTGGAATTTATTTGGCCCAAATCTAAAAGGTTTAAATTCTGACCTCACAATAAAGAGGTTACAATGTATGGGTTTTGGAGTTTCTCCAAGTAGGATTCTGAACAACTCTATTATGTTAACACATTGCATATTGATATAGAATCATTTCTTTTAACTTTTTGGAAATTCCCCCAAACATTTGACAGGCAGGTTGTGTGATCACATCACGAAGTGCTGTTTTCCTGATCTGCAGGGTGGACGTTACTCTCCAAAAGGGAAAAGTGCTCTAGGGCCCAATGGGATTGTGTGGTTTACCTGGAAGGATTCAGACTATTACTCCCTGCGCAAAGTAAGCATGATGATCCGCCCACGAACATTCAGGCCACGCCTGTCTCCCTGAGCACCTGTACTATCGGCCAGCCAATCACAAGTCTTGCAAGAACAGAAGGACTGAACACTGGCATTACTTTCTGCTAAGTGGGTTAGTATGGTACAGTGTCTGTATTAAAACGGATATAGAGACACAGAAAGTGGATTTATTTAGGCTGAAAATTAAGACCGGGAAATCTGTTAACTAGTAAAACTGTTGCCATTCAATAAGCCAGACTTGTATCAAGTTCAATGCCTATATTTTCTTTATTTCTTTCTTTTTTCCAGCTTAATTTCTTTAAAACATAGAATTTAGTATTTGTTTGTATTTGTACTTTACCTACAAAGATGAGCCAATAACTAGTACACCAAAGAAAACAACATTCCTCCTGTTGGTTTAAGCCCTTTCACGCATTAAAACAACGTCCTGTTTAATTTCCCACTCTTTCACATTCTCCCCGAAGCTCTCACAGCTGTCTGAAGGGGGCCAATGGGACCACGGTGCACTTCACGCCAAAAAAAAATAAATAAAAATGACAGAACAAAATAATCCCAAAAAGAGAGTATAAATCAGAGTTTATTAAATCATATCAGAATTACTTTTTGTCTTTTTTTTTTTTTTTTAAATCATTCTCGGTGCAAACATTGCTATACATAAAATGATACATTAAGAATTAAAGCACATGCATCAGATAAAGACTATACGTTTAATGTGAGAAGAAAGAGAAGTGCATGAGAAAATAAGATTGCACTGTGGAAGAAACGCAGCAGAGAACACTGCTTAGCAACAGACAAAAAAAACAAACAAACAAAAACAAAAAAAAAAACAACAAAAAAAAACAAAACAAAAGAATGCTGCTTGTCTTTTGGCTTTGGCGGAAACAGAAAGCACCCGTTTGATGTTTGGATGCGATCTATGGTGCAAAAAAAGGACCAGCCCTCCTGTATATACTCCAGAGATATCAAACGTGTTCTGGTGTGTGTGTGTGTGTGTGTGTGGCGAGAGAGATATGCATAAAGATTTTGTTTTGGCACTGTAATGAACATGATTCTGCACTGAAATGAGCTTATTAAAGTGCAAGACGTTACAGAGCATGCCGAACTTCAACACACCCATAAAGGCACAGTGAAAGAGGCCACATCTCTGCTATTGCAAATGACTGTACACAAAAATGGCACAGTCGTAAGACACACTTCCCTCTCTGCTTTCTGTCTAGCCAATCCTTTTCCTTCATGGACGAAACAGGACATCATAGATGAAGCTGGCTGGAAGTGGCTCTATATGAGAGTAACTAAAATGTAGATAATGCAAAGCAAATGATGGATGAATACTAAGCCTCTCATAGCCTCTTCATTGGTAGTGGAGAAAGACTGGCTACTGTTTTGCTTGAAGCGACACTCCAGTGTTTTTCAACCTGATCTCTGTCTGATGCATCTACATCCTATGGTCATTTGGTAATAAAAACCTACTGACTTATGAAACAAAGAAAGGTGTTTTTGCTACTATTGTGAGCCCCTAGTAAACAGTTTTCAGTTAAATGTGTTAAAAGTATTATCCTTGATGACAGATAAGGTTGAGAAACTCCAGGGTGTCCCTTTAATTTAAAATCAAAAACTCCTAGGAGGTGCTTTTGTGCTGATAGAAAGAGAGGCTATGTGGTATTTTATCTTACTGCCTTTGGCCTGAGATCAGCTTTTTATGGCACTGAGGTCATAGACAAACATAGATCTTTAAGAAAAAGAGGAACTGAAAAGAATGAGTGAGTGAAAGAGAGAGAGCGAGAGAACGAGAGAGGAAATTAGAGAGAGGGTCTCGTGTGTGCAGCAGCGCCAGGGCCAGTGAAGTCCTCTTCTCTTTACATGGTTGTGAACTGACTGTGGGCTTGTCTCAGCTTCTCAGCGATCTATAGGTGCAAAACAGCATTCGCTTTACCTTCCAGCATTCATTTTACAGACCTTTACAGTCCTCAGTATACTTCTATTCATTCCTTCAACTCATTCAGTCCAACTCGTTACTCATTAGAGACAAACACTGAAGGACCAGTCCGTATCTATGCCATAAATGCATCAACATTAAATGCAGGCCTGCGTGTCTCTGCGCAGCTTCTATTAATAGAAGAACTTTGAAACGCTTGAAAAATCACTTTACCGTCTCATAGAACTTCACTTGCTGCTCCAAGTACAGCTGCATCACTCTGTTGTAGTCATAGATGCGGTTGCTATGAAAGTGGTTCATCTCAGCTGCAAAGACAAGATCAGAAAGGTGCCAAGTTATAATCCTCATCAGAGGCTGGGGTTCTAACTAAACACAAGAAGTTTATTTATATAGTCCACTTTCATACACAAAGTTCATTCAATGTCCTTTACCAAGAACTGAATAAGAATATGAAGCATAAAATAAGTAGAAGGTAAAAAAAAAATAAATTACCAGTAAAACTACTGGTTTATAGGAAAGTGAAAATGAATTTACACCACTTCCCTTAAATGTAATTCAGCAAGGACATGTGTGAAATCTTAAGTTTGCCTCCTTTGCTTTACAATTTAATGAGTTGTAAATTAATCCAAGTTAGACTGGCTTATTCCGATTCTGACACACTGTTATCTATCAAAATGGGCAAATGTGGACAAAATCCAGTCCTCAAAATAGCTTTTAGTAGTGATGGCTCATGATGTTGATGTGAAATGCAGTTTTTAATCATCTCACTAGGAGAGCATGCTGCTCCTTGTTTGGTGAAAGAGTGCCCAAGGCTGAAAAAGGCTGAGTGGAACTGAAATTGCAAGAAATTCTTAATGCAGCACATACAGCTGGATTTATCCTCACACTGGAAACATTTTTGTGAATGAATTAAGAAAAGTTATTTATTCAATGTAATTTCATTCACATCTTGCAATAAACATATGTTTAATGAATAAAAATGACAAACTAAACTGCAGGGACCAGAAAAAGGTGAAACACTGCACCCCTAGTTGTTATGTTTTTAGTCATGTTCCCCCCCCACCCCCCTTTTCTGTTCAAGAAGCAAACTTTGGACACCAAGCGTGTCTTAGATGATCAAGTACATCTGTGGTAATTTAATTTTAGACAGAGCTCCCTGTTCCCTAAAGCCAGGCTGAATGTGATACAGTACCCTGTAATGCATAGGACATGGTGCTGGCTCGCTTGCTCATGGTGACTTTATCTGCAGCAGTTATCTTACTGGCGGTCACCAGTTTGTCACCCTCTTTCACCTTCTCTATGGCAGCCTGGAAAGATCAAAACATAACATGTGAATACAGTGTTTAATATTCAGCATGGAATCTTTAACTGTCCACCAGGAGGTGCTGCCTAGCAACTGTGGCCTAATTGATTCAATGTGAGAACATTGTTTCCTTATTCTTATTGCTGTTTATTTGCTGTGTCAATGGCTTACAGCTGTTTTCTGTAAACTACACTGTGTCTAGTACCCATGTTTTTGTATATTTAGTACCTTGTGAACTCCAATGGTGTCAGGAAAACATCCTAGAAGCCCTTTGTACTCGTTGTTCGTCTCCATCAGAAAGTGAAGGTCCTTTCTGGGCTGAAGAGAGAAAGCACACAAATGCTGAATGCTCATATACACACTCTTGTTCCGTGCAATCGCTCACATACCCGCACACAAATCCTGTCTTCCCCCACAATACAATGGTGGAAAATTAAATACACCATTAGTTTGACCAATGATCATTAAAAAAAAAAAAAGTAAGCGTTTCATAGGAGATTTCAAAAAGATCAGTTTGCTACGTTCTACGTGGAAGTTTGAAAACTATCAGAACACTGACTTCTACAAAAAGTATGTAATGTGTCTGATCATGGATTGTATGTAGATAAGTCTGATAAACAATACGTTTAATAAGGACATGGTTATTATAGTCCTAACTGGCTTATCCATGCTCCGCCCACAAATGTGTTCTTTCATAGTTCCTACAGAGCAGCGAGATTAAAGAAGTTTTACAGAATGCTGGCAAAAATCACATTTAATCTAATAAACTGTAGCTCAAAAGTCATACTGTCAAAATCCCTTTAATTCAGAGTGTCTTAATGATCTCAAATGTAATGTATTGTGTATGTATGCAAAAGATGGGATGAACGTGGAATATTTGCTTCTGTTAAGCTAACGTTTGATGGTGGGTTGGCAACTTTAAGTGGTTGGAATGCAATTTTCCTGGAATGAGACTGGAAAGAGATTTCCAATTTTGCATTTACAAATGCAAATCCACTCTTATGAATCCAAAATTAACCCCAGCTCACACATATTAGCATGTAGCTTTAAAGCAAGTTCTAAACTGAACAATGCACAACCAGCAGGACCTTGAAATCACTCCTAAGTATCGAGTAGCGTTCACATTACCGACAAAAGTGCACCGCATTGCGCTTCGTGTAGTTCATACTGTAAGATTACACCACTCCAGCCAACAAAGTCAGCAATAAACCACTCATCAGAAGAATCAAAACAAATATTCTGAAAAATTCAGAGTGTTTAATTTACAAAAACAAAAATGTAGACTACAGTGTTTTTACATGCATAATTTTATATTCAAACAATGTCTATTATCTAGATCAATATAAACATATGCTGCCTTGTGGAAATGATGAGATATTTTGATACAAGAAGACATTTTTTTAGATGAACTACTTTTTGTTGGTGGAAGACTTGGTGATAAATCAAAAAGGAGTTTAAACTTAAGAGTGTCAGAAGCTCAGTGGGGTAAGTTAGAAAATGGATGGAGTGGTATGGAGCGTGAAAGAACTCAAACTCAGTATGAAACACAAGCTCTCTCAGAGCTGCAGGTGTTAAAGACAACGTCTCCACAAAATCCCAGGATGACAGAAATCTGAGATGCCCATCTGCAGAAAGAGTAGAATTGTCTCTTTTGGATGCTTGTTCTGAGCAGACAGGAAGGACTGTTCGCTGCTGTAAGATTTTTTGTGAAATGACCCAAAAACGAGGAATCTTATGCCTACATGACAACCTTGATTGCACTGCTGTCATTTCCAACCTGTCTAGTTTTTAATTAGCTACAACACAGTCCACTAGGTATTGTAGCTCTGGGAAACTCCAGAGACTCTAAACACAAATTGCTCTTATTTCTGACGATTGTAAACAGGATTTTTGCCAGTGTTCTGTGATGCTTGTCCTACCTAGCAACAGTGGCCACGAAAGAATGCGTCTGTGGGCGGAGCATGGATTGCTCACTAAGAGCCGAGCCATAACACTAGCCCACAGATTCAATCCAAAAGTGCATTTTTTTGACCAAGGTCAGTCCAATGCCTGTTCTCTTCCATAAAAGGTTCCCATCTAATTGAGAGAGCAAATGGGGGGAAAAAGGGCTTAAACATCAGCAAAAAAAAAAAGAAAAGAAAAAAAAAGACTGGATGATGGGAAGAGAGTCCCTGAATGTCTTATATAAGCCTCAATAAATGAAACTCTGCGATTGCACTTTGCAACTCGCATCAAAGCCATGACTAACATCCGCCTAAAGTCATATCAGCTTTGTGCATTTTTAGATTGAATCGATGTACAGAGATGTGTCATCGCTAGATAAAAAAAGGAAATACGAAGACACTACAAGTGGCGGAGCTCCAGAACTGCATGGTCCGCAAATGGCTAAATCTAAAGCTGTGGATTCTTACCAGACGAGTCCTCCGAGCGGATCGGATGCTGCGTACACATCAAACAACAACCAGGTTTTTGTTTCAGTACATGGTACAGCGATCAGAGCTAATGAACAAGGCAGAAAGCTAATAACTGAATGAGAGTTTGTCTGAGCATGAATAGGCAGATGGGGGGGCTGGCTGAGTGGAAAAACAGAGCAAAGTCTGTTCCCTTGTTTCTAGGCAGGATCTGGCCCGACCCTGAGCTTCTGCTTCACCGTCTTCAGTACATGACATTAGCTCTGTCAAACAGGCTAATAGTAACAGAAGCACAAACATCGATATGTAAGACGTGGGACTTGAATTGCAATGTATTAAAAATACACTGACATGGTCTACATTATTTTTTTATAATAGTAATTCATCATTCTTAATATACATTAATCATCAAAACACCTACAGAAAATGTCCTGGAACATTTACACCACACAATTAACTACTGTTGTGCCTTTGTGTCTTCATTGCAAAAGGTGATACAGCAATAATGAGGTGGAAAATTCAGGTCTACAAAGTAAAAATCCTCCCCAGGACTTTGTGCCTGGCTTAATGATTGATTGACTCAAACTCGCAGCAGAGGCGTTCAGGCAGTTGGGACAAAAACCTGGGAGGATTTTTCCTTTCTGAACCTGAAGTGTCTACAGGAAACGAAATGTATTGTGCAGCCCTAATAATAAAAGACCTCAGATTTATACAAGTACAGAAAATCAGGATCAGAAGCATTTTATGAAAATATATTCTATGAAAAATTAACAGGAGACCCACACCAATCTGAACGATAAGACTAACATGTGCTAAAGGTGCAGCCTGTAATGGAGTATCTCAATTCAGATTGCCAAGACAACACAAGCTCAGCGAATATAATAAAATACAATGATAATATTGGCCCTTTAAGACTGATTTTGACAGGTTTGTTGAACTTTTGGTGCTTTATTGTGCTTAAACCAGGTTTCTTCCCATACTAATAACACTTCCACAAAGATTTAGGCTACGATTTCACATCATTGTTCTCAATACTAGATCATGTCTGGCCCTGTGAGAATAATTTCTACTAGTATTATAGAGCAGTATCTCAGAACCCCCAAATGGTCTATATTTTTTTCTGGTTTGACAATAACCAATATTGAGTAAGGACCTCTGAGGTTATGATGTTACAGCTCATCATTGTCATCCTTATAAACCTGTTTTTGTCTACAACAAAATAAATGCCGTTTTCAACAACAGTCACTAATCTCACCAAAATATACCCTACACACAGTGCAGCAGGCTTTGTCAAGTATGTCAAAATTAAATGGCATTGGCAGCAGTAGTAATGTGTGTGGCTGGTATTGTTATATAATATGGGTAAAGTAGTCTTTACTTTGGAACAAGAGTGTAAGCTTGCTTGTAGTGTGTGTATGTTGTGTTTTGACTACTTAATGACCTCATAATTCAGGAGGTGTAGTGACATTCGGGGAAAAATGTCTAAAGGACAAAATATACTGACTTTGTAATATTTCTGCTTAGCTCAGTGTGTAATAAGGATGAATCATTTATTTCAAAGATAAACAGTTAGACAGAGAGTTCCATTTTTTGTAATTCCGCCAACTATGAAATGACACAACCTCAGGGTTTTGCAGTTTCTCATCCTGTCATGGGAGGGCGCTGTGTTCTGAACACTGTAAGTACCTGCTCTGCCACCATCTGAGCGATTTCCTCATAGGTCTTCCCTGCTGCAGTCAGAGCGTCAGTGAGTGTGGCCTCGCCTGCAGGAAATCCCACAACCACACACTCACAGTCCGGAACCACACACTTAACAACAAGCACTGCTACGCCTTTAATTATGGTCAACACAAATCCAGAAACATATAATAATGGCCATATATATTTTAATGGAAATAGCCAGACAGTATCTTGTACCTTCATATCCACTGCTGTTGAACACTGAGGACAGGTTCTGGAAGGCTTTGCCAATCCGCTGGTACTCCTTTGGGAGGGCTGAGACAGAAAATATGAGCATTTATAACCACAATCGAAATATAATTTTTATGTGTTTGAAAAAACAATACAATACAGTACAAGAAACATGCAGTTCATTTTGATTTCTTCTGTTTTAAAGAAAAGCTTTTCATATGGTTGGCATAATCAGGACAGCAATGCTACTTTCCTGTATGGCTTGATTAAGATGTTTAGAGGGTGAATAATATATTGGTAGCCAATATATTACTCTTCAAAAAATGTAATTATTAGAAAACATAATATTTTCAGACGGATATTACAAATACAGCCAATAACTGCCACCAATGAGGTTGTGCTTGTGGATGCACTGATCCTCATTGCCAGCATCTGATGCTACAGAATGAATATGGGGCAGTGGTGCAGAAGTGAATACCATAAATCTGTTTAGTATATTACAAAAACCTTCCCAAATGTAAAAAGCTTGAAGAATGCAAAGCACCTAGTATTAGCAGCTATCATTATATGTCGTATGCTTTGTGCACACAGACAAGATAAACACATCAATAACAGTTGCTACACATCAAGGTATTACACACGCCAATCAGCCATAGCATTAAAACTCCCCGCCTTAGATTGTGTTGGTCCCCCTCATACCCACAAAACAGTTCTAACCCGTTGAGGTACTGAGTCCACAGGACTCTGTGCTGTGGTATTTGGTACTCAGACTTTAGCAGCAGATCTTTTTAAGACTGGTAAATTGAGAGGTGGGAACTCCATTGACTGGACTACAGATTGAACCTTTTGCCCTTAGGGAATACCCCTGCCCTGAGTGGTGCCCTTGGTCTGTAACAGTGCTCAGATGGTGGCCTTTGTCAAAATAACATCCATAATACTTTCTGGTGCCATCTCCCCCCAGGCAGGCAGGCACACACGCACAGACAACCCCACACACAGACACACCCTCTCACACACAGAGACAGAGAGACACACACGCACGCACAGAGACACAGAGCCTAACAGACAGAGACACACCGACACAGACGGAGACACACCCGACACAGACGGAGACACACAGACACACCGACACAGACAGAGACACACCGACACAGACAGAGACACACCGACACAGACAGACCGACACAGACAGACAGAGAGAGACACACCGACACAGACAGAGACACACCGACACAGACAGAGACACACCGACACAGAGACACACCGACACAGAGACACACCGACACAGACAGAGACACACCGACACAGACAGAGACACACCGACACAGACAGAGACACACCGACACAGACAGAGACACACAGCCATGCATATGATGTAAAAGAAAACTAATCTGAACATGCCTCCCTCTGGCTCAATTCTGATCCTCATGTGCCCATTTTAGGTGCTTTCAATGATGGACAGGGGTCAGTAAGGGTACTCTGATGGGTCTGCAGCTACACAGCCCCATATGCAGCAAACTGCAATGCACTGTGTGTTCTGATACCTTTCTAACATAGCCCGATTGAACGTTTTCAGCAATTTCTGTTATAGTAGCTCGTCTGTGTGATCAAACCAGCCAGTCTTTAATCCTCACATGCATTATTGAGCCTTGGCCACCCATGACTATGTTACCAGCTCACCAACTGTCCTTACTTGGGGCAGTTTTTGTAGGTTCCACCCACTACATGACCTGCCGTTTTGGAGACATTCTGACACAAACATCTAGCCAACATAATTTGGCCCTTGTCAAAAACATCTAGCCAACACATCATCTTCAAGAACCGACTGTTCATTTGCTGTCTAATATACCCCACCCATTCACAGGCACCATTGTAACGAGATACTGTTATTCACTTCATCTGTCACTGGCTTTAATGTTGTGGCTGATTTGTGTACATGCATACAAGCAATTCTTTCTGACTATCAATATATTTAAAAAATACATTGTTTGAATGACTGGTTATTTTGTTATTTAGCTAGAACAATATATTAACCAACAGTAGTCATTATCAGCTCAGAAATTCCATATTGGTGCATCCCTGATATGGTGGTTAGTTTATAGACTTTGGATGTGTCACTCACGGCCTGTACAACGCTTCCAGTGCTCATTTCCTACTGTCAGCAGGTCCTTCACTCCGTCATCCATCGCTTTGGTGAAACGGCTGAACTGCTCACACTTCTGTTCCCTAGACATAAACACAAACACACTTACTAAACAGTCTAGTAAAATCTGATCTACTTTAAAAAAAATACAAGCTGAATGAAGAAAAAGACAAAACGTAGTAATATACAAAGTAAAATACAATAAATTGCAATTAGGAATAAGCTGATAGCTAGATTTTATGTAGCACTGCATGACTAATACATGGGTGTGGAGCAACAGTTCCTTAAACACGATCAATTTATGAAACACAAGTGAAGAACTGGCTCATGTGTGGAAAGAGACAGAAGCTGAATTGAACTGATAACGCAAGAAACATCAATGATGTGACTATGGCTGGATTTCACATTATCAACAATTTTGTAAAAGAGATTCAATCACTTGTTTACATCCTTATTCTTCTGTATACCAGAGAGGTGTAGTTTGCCAGAGCGGCACAAATACTGTATCGGTTTGAAAGAATAGACCTCAGTGTTTCCCCTCACACTTCAAGAATGTCCAGGTCAGGCAGTCCTTCGGGCTCTATCGTAGAGAAGATCATCACTCCTACCGTTTCATCTTTCTCTGCTTTTCTCTTTCCTGTTTTCCAGTCCTGCATTCAAAAATTATATAATTTCACCAAAAATCTGTGAATGAAAATGAATTTCAAAGCATATGCCATAAACATATGCCATTAGTTCGCCATTACCTTCTCATCCTTGTAGCTGAGGAAGAGCTGGAAGACTTCACTGTTGGAGACAACAGGGTGCCGACACATTCTCGTCATCCAGGCCTGGAGCCTCTCCATTCGCATCTTAATGAACTCCTCCTCAAAGCGGCCTAACACACAAAAAACATTACTTTTACTACTGCAATAAAGAACACATTCTGCTACAGTTATGTATAACTGTTACATCAAAACTTCAAATTTGTCCTGTTGGAAAAATCCAACCACCAAATACATTGTGTTGACATTTCATGATGAATGGAAAGGGTACAAAATTAATGATAAAACCTTGACAATTAATGTGCATTAAAGCCCCTTTCACAGTACACAATTTAACCACCATTTTGTTTCAAGCTCAAAACTTCTTTTTGGAGGTAGTTTGGGTCCAAAATCACTGGTAAAATCTGATGTTTAAAAACTTTGCATTAAACAGAAGTCATTGTAGACTCATTCAAGCATAAGAGGTGAATGTCTGACTTCTCATCCATTAAACCACCTGTTTCTTCAGTGTGTGTGGGAAAGGGGCCTAATGCTGATAATGTCCTTACCTGTCACCTGCTTGTCAGGCAGGCATGGGATTGGGACGGCTGAACCGAATTTCTCCAAAAGTCTCTCGTATAGCCAATCAAAGTGCTTGTATCTATGATTGACAGGTTTGTTGGTGGTCTGCAAAAACACACACACAAAAAAAACAATGTTTGAACTCACATTTTGAAATGTTTTGAATGTACTTATTCCGCTTGTAATAAAAACTTACATTGGGGGTGACTTGATACTCGATGTAGCTCTTCAGGCCATACATTTTGGAGCCCTTTTTGGGGTCTGCTACAACACAGTCCAGCTGGGTCTCGGGATACTCCCACACCGGCCCAACCTCCCCAGTCTGGAGACACAGACAGACAGAGAGAGAGACAGAGAGAGAGACACACACACACACAAAGAGAGAGAGAGACACACACAGAGACACACACAGAGACAGAGACACAAACACACGTCACTGGACAGCCAATTCCAACTCCAAATAAAAAAGGAATTAACAGTAACAAATCATGCAAATTGGTTTACTAGAAAAATGAAACTTTGGTTGGAAAAAAAAAAAAAAAAAAAAAGCATATAATGGGTGTATTTATCAGCCTCAATTTCTTATTGGAACAGTGCACAGCAGGAGAATTTATTCTATGCATCATCATCATGAAAAACTTTTTTTTTCCTGATAAAACCAATAATCTCCTGGTGAAAGGGCCAGTGCTTAGTTGCAACACTTGGGAGCCTGAGGTATGTTTTGATCAATTCTTTTAAACCGAGCAATCAGGTTAAGGCGAGCAGTTGCAACAAATACTTTTGTAATGTAATATCTTACATAGACAGATAATTTGTTTCCTTTGGGAACCTGTTTGGAGAGGAGGTACAGCTCTGGGCCTGATTTAGAGAAGCCAGGAAATCTGCAGAGGCAAAGGTTAGAGAGGAAGACCATGACCATTTCTCACAATCAAACTCAATGGTAAAAACAGGAATCACAGGTTACAATGGCTGCCTACTTGTTGAGGGCAATTTTCATGGAGGACCCATGCGCTCCCCCTCTATTGATGGCCAGCCCTTCTCCTGTTTCTCCTTCAGCATAGCCGCCTGATGATTTCCTGTCATCCCACTCGTCATCCCACTCGTCATCGTCAGCACCTTATAATACATTACATGCAGGTTATCAATTATGAGACCTTAATTACAGTCTATATATTACTAACACATGCATATATATACATATACGCACACATAGACTCACAATTAAATAATAATATATAATAATTATCAAGGCCCGTGTTAGTGAAAAACACTGAACGAGGCAGTCAAATCACAAAAAGAAAAAGTTTTACTAAACAAGGTCTTATAGATTACAACAAAAATACACAGTTTTAGGTCTTTAGGAGCTTAATGCAGGTAGTTTGAGTCTAAAGTAAGGGCTCGCATGCTCAGTGGTATGATTTCACTGACTCTTCAGTCAATGCTAATGTACACATACCAGATCATTTAAATATACAATTCAGCATAACTCAAAATGGTCATAATATAAGATCATTTCACAAGTTAATTGTGAACACTGTAAATCTTTAACAAATCACATGCTTGTAAGTTCATAGGAGGGTTCAGTCCATGCATCAGAGCTGTTATGTACACCCCAGGGTTAAATCGTATACCTGTGTAATCGATTAAGTATGGATATGGATAAATGTCTTTGGGAAGAGAGGAGAAAAACTGATTATTATTTAACAGCAGCTTATTACTACTTTCAGTTCAGACCCAAACACTTTTCTGATACATACTGATTTGAGAAAAGAAAAAAAAAAAAGTCCCCAAATAAATTTGAAGGCAGTAATTTGAAGGCAACACCATCCCACAAATGAGTACACAAGGAAGACAGTATACAATAACCTAATTTTTCTTATAACAACGCGTGGATTTAGCTAAGGCTGCACACAGAGTAAACCAACAAAGGTCCAAAGTCTCATGTCATTCTGTCACACATTGCAGAATTAGATTATTTGAATGCAAGACTTTAATCAGGTCAGAATCTGCAACATTTTATATAACATCAAGTTTATAGATAATGACATTAAGATACAACAGAAAAAGGAGTTATATAAATGTTGAAAAATTAATGTGAAGCTCATAATGCTCAGCATGCTGTCTGTTCATGAAGACAGGCCTGAAACCGAGTAAAAAGAGCCACTTGCTGGTAAAGCCGCAAGCAAAGGGCTTGAAAAAGCTCATCCTTGTTGAAGAAATATGTGCAGAAAACAAGTTTTGTGCATTATGTAGTACAATGAAACATGAAAAATGTATCAGATTTTACCAGTGATTTCAAATATGTTTTTGAAACTTTGTGTCTTTCAGCTTGGGGTTTATAGATCTCTCGTCATTTAAAGCCTGGTCTTGTGTGGAAGTAACTGGTGCACTGAGAAAGTGGCTACTGAGTAAACAAGACTATCACATACAAAGTACTGTGCAAAAGTCTTGAACCATCCTCATTTTTTTCATATTTGATTTCAAAGAGCCGGACTTTCTTTTTTTTTTATGTGGTCTTGAGTAACAGGTCTCCAGGCTTCCAGAGGAACTTTTTTTTTGGTTTGTTAAACCGCACAGTGACCTATGTATGAATCATTCAAGCAGAACAAAGAGCATCTAACTGAAGTCCTGAACCAGTGAAGAAACATGAGCAGATGATTCCAGATGATCAGGCGGTGATCAGTATACTGGTGGTGC
>JBBJLS010000155.1:2572670-2597670 GCA_037577275.1 Bryconaethiops microstoma | reverse complement strand
GACAGAGTGTGAGGAGAGCGCTCTGAGGACCAGCGTGCGGCTGTGGAGGAACAACAGCGCCTCACACACTTGCAGCACAACAACCAACAGCTCACTGGCCTGTAGTGCAGGGAACTGTGGCCGCTGGAACACACATAACACAGATAAGTTAATTATAATAACATTAAGTTAATAAACCAAAAACCAGTTGCAATATGCTTTTCACTTTCACTGTGTTTATTTATGTGACCATGAAGTACACATTTGGATCAGGCAAATTCACTCCACCCATTTTGCATTTGTTTGTGTGTGTGTGTGTGCATGTGTGTATATGTATGTGTGCATGTGTGTGTTACCCTGTGGTACAGTATGTTGTACAGTGATCCTATGTGCACTCTTTCATAAACCAGTCTGCTCTTCTGCAGGTCCGCAGTGACGCTCACTGCCATCAGCTGGAGCAGGTGGGGGTGGAACAGCCGGCTTAAACACACACACACACACACACACACACACACACACACACACATACACAGATTTGTTATTCAAAGAAAAAAATTTCAAAGGCAAGGGAGGAAAAGTGTGCCCCCTGCTGGCTGCGTTACAAACACTTTGAATCATCGATCCTTTCTCCTGATAAAACTGATTTAAACTGAAAGTCAGTACAGCATTAAACTCTGTTTAAACCTGACTGTGTGGCCCCGACACCACCATAAAGCTTGCTGATGTCACCAACAAAGCATTCTCAGAGTATTATTTTTGATTTTATACTAGATTTTATATTGTTCTGTCTCTGTGTCTCTGTCTGACTGTGCAGTCGCAGCATAAGCAGTTTCCTCCAGGATCAATAAAGTTTTCTGCTCCTGTTTCTGATTGATTGTGGGCCCGATCACCAACAGTGATGAGACGCCTGCGGAGAGGAGGCGAGGCTCCTGGGGGAGAGGAAATTACCTAAATGTTATCATTCAGATTTCAAATATAACTGACTTAGAGGACGACACATTTGACAAATGCTTTAACCTACAGGAAATGAATCATGTGACAGATAAACACACGCGAACATAGCACTAGGCAGAGATTTGGTAGAGTAAGTAAAGTTAAAAATATAAGTAAAAATGCTCCTCAGGACTCCTCTAACTGCCTTAGCTTCTGATTTAAACAAACTAGAAAAACCAGACAGTGAGAACAAACTACCCATCTCTGGCACTAGGAGCCTCTTAGAGGAGTTTGCTTTTTGGAGGACACTGGTTTTACTACAACACTCCACCTTCCCATACCAGCAGCAGAGGGCGCTCTAACCACCTTCCTTTAACATTGGCATTGGTTAAGAGGCTTTTTGTATTTAAGTTGCTTGGGGACTGATAGAGGTTGTCGGTCCACCGTCTAACTCACTGGTGTGTTTTGAAAAAAGAAAGAAAAACTCACACTGGTGAGTTTTGAATAAAGAAAAGAAATGGATTACTGCCTACGAGCCTGTCCTCATTCGCTGAAGAGGGGAAACCGTGACATTTGCACAGTACTGCATACGCAAAAAATGCAGACTATTCGATCTGAGTTTGCTTTAAGGGCTAAAACGGGCCGAGTGTGAAAACTCCCTTAAACTGTTTTCTATGGAGCGGATGAATCATCACCCATTACAGCCCGAAATAGAAATGCCTTGTGTTCTGGAAGGCTGCTGTGATTCTACCAGCAGAAGTCCAGCTCTGTGATGAGCAGGTCCTGATAGCCATCCTCTTCAGCGTTCTTCTGCAGCTCCTTCACCGTAACCCGACATCCTCTCCAGCTGTAGCTGTGGGCAGAAACACAGAAACACTTTTACTATGAACCACTGACTAACACTTTAAATACAGGAGTTAATCCCTGTGATCTCTGACTGTCATGGTCGAACCCTTCCCGAACCCAGATGAAGGTGAGACACAAGCGCAGACTTCCATGATAAAGTGAGTTTATTTACCGCTAACAAAAACAACCGGAAAAACAAACTGGCCGAACATGAACTTAGATAATATAGCGAAGACAGACGAGACGAGTGAAGAGAGAAGAGAAAGGAGTTGAGCGGGAAAACAATCCTAGAAATGAAATGCTCCACACCACATCTGAGGAAAGCGCTCCTTAAATACCAACTCCAGGAAGTAATCACTCCTCTGGAAACTATCCTCAGGTGTGGGTGGAGCACAGTCACGGTCCCACAGTGACCCCCA
The DNA here is from genome assembly GCA_037577275.1 of Bryconaethiops microstoma. Classification (NCBI taxonomy): domain Eukaryota; kingdom Metazoa; phylum Chordata; class Actinopteri; order Characiformes; family Alestidae; genus Bryconaethiops; species Bryconaethiops microstoma. The sequence continues at coordinate 2,595,493 of JBBJLS010000155.1, read as the reverse complement.
GTGGTCGCAGACCGGAATCGTGACACTGACTTGATTAAGATTCATTAGGAAATTATTCAGTGCTCATTAAAAACATGTTCAATTCGCGTCAGTAGCAAATATACTGTAACAGTAAATACTGAATAATTAAAGTTACATACTAGATAATTCTCTGACATTAACGGCATACACTGAGCAATTCATAGTAGATACTGAATAATTCTTAGACGTTACTAGATCATTTAAAGTAGATTCCAAATAACTGAATAATGTATAGCGGACACTGAGTAGTTCATAGTAGATACTGAATAATTCACAGCAGTCACTGTAATTACTAAGCAATAAATGTAAAGATAATAAAGTAATTGAACGAAGAGGGATTAGGGTTTAAGGGGTTCAGACATACTGTATATAAACAGGCGTAATGTATGTTTATGTGACCAAATAAAATAAAGAGTTTGTACTTGGTCATATAACAGAAGGATCCGCAGGTAAAGGAGTAAAGAGCTTCATCCTCAGCTTGCACCAACTCAGAGTCGGCCATTAGAGGAACAGAGGCCAGCAGACCCACAGCCGCAGGTTCCGATTGTCCCACGGTCACCTGGGAAATAACAGAGAAACACATAAACAAGCAACAGCATAATTAACATGTAAAGTCATTACATGTTAAAAAATCAATAACTGTTTTTCTTCATAGTAGCGCAGTCATTAATGGTAAAAACACTATACATTTAGTTTGAATTCTGTAAATAATTTATTTCGTATTTAAATGGTTGTTGTCTTTTTAATATATTTGCATTTTATATTGCCCATTACCAAAACAGATTTTATTTCATTTCTAATGAAACAAAAACATAGTTGTTTATTAATTTGTAGTTTACAGTTTAATATTTAAGAGTTTAGAATGTTTGGTGATTAGGATTCACAGAAATCCCAGATTTAACACAGATTTCCGTCGGCGCTCAGTGAGAGCGGGAGTGTTTCAGCATCGTCCGCACTAAGAGGCGTCTCCTCTGAGAGGAACCCCACCTTTCCATAGCCGAAACACTGGACCCCATCACACACGGAGGACCCGGAGGTCCGTTTCTTGTTGAGGAGGTCAGCGCCCCTGAACAAAAAGTCAAAGGTCAAATCTCTCAGCAGCGTTAGGGAAATTTTACTCAAAACTAAACGATCCTGAGTGTTTATAATTAGAAATTTCTTACAAATTCTGCAAATAACTATCAGACAAAAAAATACTGTATACTGTGTTTCATCTCCAGTTAATACTTTCCAGTCTTATTATAATAATGACATCCAAGCTTTTAACCATTTTACTGACTGGTTCACTAAACAATCAGCACTCAGTGATAGTAAAGTGAAAAAAAAGCGCAGTGGTGTTTAAAAACGTGGCAAATTAACACGGAATTCAGCTACACAGGTCAACAAACAAAAAAATTGTAATAATCACAAACCACAACACTTTTCTAAACCAGTTTTTCATGCTGATTTCAGATCTGCTTTCAGTTTTTTTCAGTCACATCACCTTTTTGAATTATGAGTAATATTAGATAGACTTGCATGCGGTTTTTATTAAACCGCAGGCACCGATCAAGTAACTGTTTTAATATTTTTAGTGTGAAGTCAGATAGACACACACTGTGGCATAGATATAATGATCAGTGTCAGTCAGTTACCAGTTTCTTCAAAAACACTTAGTATATGATTACTATAGGCTAATTATACCCCTATCATGCAATATATAACTAGCTTCATCACAAAAACTGTACGTGCGGGAAAAACTAAAGAGATTTGAAATCACCATGAAAAACACTACAAAGCACACAAACTTATCTCTGATGATTTTGACCTGTTGACCTGTGTTATTGCCCTTCACTGGAAGTAAGGGGCCTAGCCCAAACTCTGAAAAACAGGTGTGTCCCAATACTTTTGTCCATATCTATATAAAACTGACCGTCAGTTTAAATTTCTGCAGTTTAAGTTTCTAATAACAAAACCTATACCTATATGTTAAAGTGTCAGTCAAGGCCATTAAAATCAACAGCTTTGAAGGCAATCATTTCTTATCTGCACTTCTAAGGTCAAATTAACAACAAAACTGTCCCTTGTTCCAATTCCAGTTCCATTTCAAAAAGGTCTACAATAGCCCATGTAAATATGAAATAAAAAATAAGAATGTTCAGTAGTCCCCAATCATAGAAACAATTCAGCTTAGCCCCCATTTACATTTAAATGACTTCTCTCAATTCACCATCATCTACTATGTTAACTGGGCTGCACTTTTCAGTTCTCCAATTAACCAAAGCATTAGTTACATTTCATTATTCACCCTTGAGTACCACACTCCCGTAATGTAGACTGACAAAACCCCCATGGGTGTACTGGTGTTACCCCTGACACTGAAGCTCTGGAACTACTCTCACTGTTGAAGCAGTGCATGAATTTTCCTTTTTTCCAACAACAAATACACACTGAGTGACATCTGAAACTTTGTTAAGCCCACAGCCAAAATTATTCAAAAGGAGCAAATCTTGCTGTGGGCTTCCATGGTTTCAAGCCAATACCAAGCATGTGTGTGTGTTCATATATGAGACCCACACTCTGACTATGAAATGATAGGTGAAGACCAGGGCTAGGTTAAATGTGAAAGGTAAACGTTATGCATGCGTTTGGGCAGGAGAAGTACTATAAATAATACCTGTAAGTTACTTGCAATCCAACACACAAACAATATGGGAAGAGGGAAGGAAAAGGGCCATCCTAATCAGTGAGTGATGCCAAAAATCCGAAAAATAGTGCTTTTCCCCCTGGCACAAGGAACCGTGCCATACCGCGAACAAATGCTTTTCCATTACAGATAGATAAAGCAACCCGTACCCGAGCCGTATCTGCACTCAATGGCAGGGCTAAAAGGAAACCGCAGCCGAGCTGACGGCATCACTGCTTTTTAATTGGTCAAAACGTTGTCAACAGATTTGTAACAACAATGGAAACAAAAACAACTGGGAAGACGATGAAGTACGAACACTACTATCTAAATGGGCTGACGATAAGTTTCAGTGGGAGTTTTCTAACGCTGTGAGACATGTGAAGGCGTACCAGGACATTACTAACAAGTTAGCTGGGCTAAACAATGCCAAGAAAATTCAAATATGACTATAAAAAAAAAACACAAAAAAAAAATACCACAATTACAAAAGTGCCTTGGACAGAAAAGCTTTCCTCTTAGGAATAAACAATCATCTCTATGGTTTTACATCTCCATTGCACCGCTAGTGCATGAATAAAATGAAAAATCAGATAAAATGGAAAAACAAAGTGTGCTACAACTTCCAGGTCTTTACACTACAGTTTGGTACAGCACAGTTCCTGTATAACCACAGAAGAGTGTCTTTGGATTCCCAGCCACGGTTGGTTGTGGCGCCACTGTGAAACGAATGAAGTCTCCCAATGATGGGCCCAACTCTTAGATCAGGGGTGTTAAACTCCGGTCCTAGAAGGCCGGTGTCCAGCACAGTTTGATGATTCTTCTCCTCAAACACATTCACTAAACCTGACAATTAACTGGCGATGTGAACCAGGTGTTTCTGAGCAGGGAAATCACCAAAACATGCTGGACCACGGCCCTCCAGGACTGGAGTTCCACACTCCTGCCTTAGAACATGAGTGAACCTCTGAGTGGACTCGAGACTTGAAAGGGGCCTCAGTTTGGACACAGATAGTCAGTGTGTGAGTGATGTTAACCAGAAGTGCTCGGATCGGTCAAATAAGCGAGCGATAGAGCCTGATGTCTATCAGAACGCAGTCTGAGGAGATCCGGCGAGCAGCTGATTGCGTCGGACGTTTACAAGATGTTAGATATGAGCTCTCGCTGGGTTAGAAGTTCAGCGCGAGAGTGAAGCAGGTTTACATCTTCCAGATACAGATTAGAAGTTCATACAGGGGTCTGTGATCATAAAACCTACCGCAAATCATCCACTTCTAGGGAGATGGGGCAGAAGAGCTGGGGGGAAAACGGATCTGGGCCTTTTCCAGTCCCAGATTAAGCCTAGGCCTAAATCAAAAGAAGTTCCAGTAGTTCTCTGTGTGGGGGTGTGGAGGTGGGGGTGTGTGTGTCTCATGGGTTTCTTCCAGCACTGTTGAATTTACTAGTTCTGTCAATAGTGTCATTTATTTCCATCTCCAGGGTGAAATAGTTGCATTATTTCTCCTAACCTCACTGTTTTTATTATTAAAGGACTGGAAGGGATTGAATCATGAGTTCCGTTTCTTTAGAAATTGTGTTTTTCCCTTTGCTGCAGTAACAGCCTCTACTCTCCTGGAAAGACTAGATGTTTCAACATTGCTGTGAGGATTTGCTTGCAGCATTAGTGAAGTCAGGTACTGGTGCTTGACAACTAGTTCACAGTCTCCACTCCTGCTCCTCTTAAAGGTCCTGGATGAAGCTCCATCACGGAAAACTCAGAGAACTTTAGAAGAACGGTCTGAACAGGACGTGTGGTGCAGACCATCTGGACCGTGTGTGAAAGTGTGTGTTTTTCTCCCGCTCAGATCCGGTCCCCGTGCTGGAGCTCGGCCAGCAGCTGCAGGTGAAGGTTCAGAGGATGCACGACATCGAGACGGAGAACCAGAAACTCAGAGAAACACTGGAGGACTACAACAAAGAGTTCGCCGAGGTCAAGAACCAAGGTGAGGAGGAAACGTGTTCTAGATCATTTTACCTGGAACCCTCGTATTGACCTCGATTTAACAATTAAAAATGTCTTTTGTTCATTTTATTACAGTCTTATTAGGCAAATACTTATCTTATTTGTGTTAAACTTTTATATCAGGAACTTCAGGCTTAATGTTTTTCTCCATCATTTGCAAATGATGTTTCACAATAATGTTATCAATGGACCAAATGTCCATCACTGTAATTTGTCTTTTACCCTTACTCTCTCGCTCTCTCTCTCCCTCTTTCTCTCTCTCTTTTTTTCTCTTTCGCCCCCTCTCTCTCTGTCTCTCTCTCTTTTTCTCTTGCTCTCTCTTTCTCTCTCTTTCTCTTGCTCCCTCGCCCTCTCTCTCCCTCTCTTTTTCTTCTCTCTCTCTCTCTCTCTGTGCTCCCCAGTAGAGGCCATTGATCCTCCCAACCTAAATGTTTAAAGTTCAATTTAGCAGTTAAGGGGTAAAAGGCCTCCGAAGGGACCTGCTCTCATTGATTATGTGTCAGGGCCGCAAGCCGGCAGTTTAAATCACACACACACACTCCCGCCCGCTTACACGTAACACACACACACACAATTGCGCTTGGATCTCGGAGCACTCAATCAGTGGCTATGAGCTTTCCTGTCTCACAGATACGCATTTCATCTCATCGCTGCTGGGACACACACTTGCACGCAAGTGTGTGTGTGTGTGTGTGTGTTTGTGTGTGTGTGTTTGTGAGCTCAAAAACACCTTTTTGAGCACTCAATCAGGGTCAATGAGCATCCCTGTCCCAGACACACCATCCAATTGACTTTCATTCTACACACACACACACACACACACACACACACACACACACACACACACACACACACACAGTCTTCATCTCTGTCAGTCTGATGCAATAAAGAACCATTTCCGTTCCATGCATCTTACTCTACCTTGTAATCTCTCACTTTCTCCTCTCTCCCTCTCCCTCTCTCTCCTCTCTGAATCTCTACCTCTCTCTCCCTTTTTTCTCTCTCTCCCTCTCTCTCGGAGTCTGTTTCTCATTCACTCTCTCTCTCCTCTCCTTTCTCTAATTCCCTCTCCCTCTTTTTTTTTTTCTCTCTCTCCCTTTCAACCAACTGACGCTTTGATACATTTTGATAACCTCGTTGTATCTTTACGCAGTTTACACTTTTTTACACACTTTTCTCTGCTGGAAAAGAACCGGGAGCTCTGGACCCCAGTTTGGAGTCCAAATTTTGCTTCTGTAGTTTAAGACTGGAGTTGCAAGGCTAATTGTGCTAACAATACTACAACTACAAGTCACCCAATTAGCCCAAACCATTTCCATCCAAAAAAAAAATCATCACTCAAACTCTCAACCCACTCAGATGCCTCTCAGCGCTTCGTTAAGGTGGATCGGACTTGTGGATGGGGTTTAGGATACAGTGTGACTTACTGTGAGCTGTATAAATGAACTGAACTTCTTCATACAGTAAGACTTACTGTGAGCTGTAAAAACTTAACAAAACTAGGAGACATCAACAAGTCTATGTCACCTTAATTAAGTAATTAAGATGTGATTTGAGCAGGACATTTCAGGGCTTGCATTTACTCAGAAGTTGTCAAGGCTGATTAGGTGACTATTGACTTCTAGTGTTTGTAGCAATGGTAGCTTCAAAGCTTCAGTTGTAAACTAAAGAAGGCAACTCTGAACACTAAACAGGTCTTTTGCTGATCTTCCATATCTGATAGTGGTAAACTGTGTAAATTAGATGTTTTCCCCTAACTGATACTTGAAGGTGCAAATATTTCACAGTTGAAGGTGCATTGTTTGCCCCAGGGGGGCCATAATGTACAGGTATATTACCCTTATTCTGGACAAAAAGAGGTTCGAAAAGGTTCATTTAAAATGAATCATAACCATTTTTGGTACCTAAATCCACTTAGGTAGTAACCATGGTAACCAAGTCATTATATGAATATCCTGGGCTCGTTGTAACACCTTTATTACTTTGAAGAGCTGTTCATACTGCCCGGTTCAGCTGGAGGAGAATATTTTAAGGTTGTCCTGCACTTCGTACAGGAAATAAACTCAGACGGTTCTAAAAAGACAGTTGTTTTCTCTCCTAGTGGGCCATTATGAGCTTTCACTTCTCATTACCTCAGTACTGTTTGTGCTCTTTTCCTTTTTTTGACATTTTTCCTGTGTTGTTTGGAAAATGGGTGCGCTTCTTAACCCTTAGATCCATGGGAGGATTTTTTCCTGTTTCAGCGTCACTTTTTCTTTTCTAATACTTAAAGCCTGTCGAACGTACTCTGTTTAACGTAAGTGTCTGGGTGTTTTCACATGTAGTCCTCTTTAAAGGAACCGAACTCAGTCCTCTGGAAGTGGTCCAAAAAAGTGGAGAAAGGGAAACTCAGTTGTTTTTATGTTCACACTGTAAGTTCATTTGAAAGGGGACTCGGTTCTCTTTCTGCTCCACTTCAGCTCAGATGGGGTCTCTGTTCACACTTTAGTTCCTTATCCAACCTGCCGCCGCTGTTGCTTCACATTCACCGTTCTTGGGAATTTTTATTTTATTTTTAATTTTTTTACATGAGAGTAAATGTTTAGCTCTACCAAATAAAATTTAAAATCTCTACAAAACTTACATTTTCCACAAATACTTATGGTATAATTTTTTTTCAACTGATGGAGAGCAAGACTGCTTTGAGGCTGTGCAACTTGGTACAGAAACTAGAGACAAGAATCTTCAGGTCTTTTTATTTATTTATTCAGTTAGTTCTTTATTTATTGGGTGATTATTTTTTATTATTATCGTTTATTCGTATTTTTTAGTCAATTTATTTATTGTCCGTTGTGTTTCCCGCGTAGACATGTATGGTTTCCCAGGGCTGTACCACGTGATCTACCTACAGCAAGCCTAAAGGGTGAAAATAGTCAAAACGAACCTGGAGTGCTTTGTGTTCATAACGCGTGAGTTAACCGAACCGGGCCGCGGACTTAAAGCAAACCGGTTCGTTTCGGAGGGGTCTGAGTTCGTTTGGCGTATTCACATATAAAAAAAAAAAAATTTCACAAAAAAATGCTGACTAATCGATCTGAGTTCACTTTAAGGGCTGAAATGGACCAAGTGTGAAAACACCCTCTAAGAACCAGACAATATGATGAAAAAAATATTTTTATAATATGTAACTATTTGGATCCAACTGAACCAAAAAATAACAAAAATCTGTATGCAGAACATATTAAAGATTTTGGAAATCTTCACCATAAACACATTACTATTACAATAAGAGATGTTGAACAAATGTTTAAAAATTAAGCTGTGTACAAATATTTACAATCACAAGCAAGCCTGTCCAAGTCTGCGCCGCTTCAGAACAGTCTCTCTCTCTCTCTCTCGCTCTCGCTCTCTCGCTCTTGCTCTCTCTCTCTCTCTCTCTCTCTCTCTCTCTCTCTCTCTCTCTCTCTCTCTCTCACAGACACACACGCACACGCACACAAATGGGCTTCGCACCACATGTTTTTGTCCGCTTTTACAACCAGAAAAAAAAATGTATTTAGATATTGTAACTTTTAAGTGGCACTGTTTTCCAAAAAATGTAAATCTTATTTATTTATTTTTTTAAGTTTAAGATCTCTGATTCTACATGACATTCATTCATGAAACAGCCCCTCGTGTGACATACAAAACTTCATTGTCAACCTGGATACACGGAAGCCCCAAATAAGGATGTACTTTTGTATATGTTGATGTCAATCAGTTTCTGAGCATTAACTCGTGTTTGTGATGTGGGAGTTTTTTCCAGTCCCCCTGAATTGTCCAGACAAATAGCACTTGGATCAAGGCTTTCCAGTTTTGCCCTTTCAGAATCTCAGCAGAGTGAAGGTCGCTTATAAAAGAGGTCAGCCAGGACATCTGTAGAACTTTAAAATGTCCTTTATTGGCCAGGGGTGCTGAAGCTTAGCTAAGCTGTTCGGGGCCGACCCACACTGAGGGTTCGGGCCTTTTTCTGGACCTTCTGCCGTGATGAAGTGGAACTGATCGGGCCCTAATGTGTTTTTCTGGCAGAGGTCACCATTAAAGCACTTAAGGAGAAGATTCGGGAGTACGAGCAGACGCTGAAGAACCAGGCGGAGAACCTGGCCCAGGAGAAGGAGCAGCAGCTCCATAACGACTATGCAGAGAAAGAGAGGTGAGAGATCCCCCATTCACACTGCCCTCTTCCTATCATCTGCTCTTATTACATGTACAGTACTGTGCAAAAGTCCCAAGCCCTCAATTCTTCATATTATGCTTCCAAACATCCAGACTTTCTTGTATTTTAATGTAGTCTTGAGGATCAGTTCTCCAGGCTTCCTGAAGGACTTTCAAAGACTCTCATTTCCAGTCCAGTCCCTAAACCTGACCAGTTTCAGAGGAATGTCTTTTGTTTAAGACACACAGTGACCTACGTATGAATCATTCAAGCAGAACAAAGAGCATCTAACTGAAGCCCTGAACCAGTGAAGAAACAGGAGCAGATGATTCCAGATGATCAGGCGGTGATCAGTATACTGGTGGTGCTGAATGCTGAGTGGTTGGAACTCCTTTTTCTAGGCTCCTTGTATCTTTACAGTAAAACATTTGTTCTCATTTCTTTCATTTACTCTCCTCAGTATAACAAAGATCAGACAGTTTAAGAGGCAGAAAATAGTATTTTTACAACAATGTGATTCAAAGCAAAATATAAAGAAATGAGGGATGGCTCAAGATTTTTGCACAGCACTGTATGTATTTAAATACTGCATGTCAGTGTGTGAAACAGCTCTGTGGTTGAGGTCATATTGGTGGTTAAAAATACACATTTCTCATTAAAACATGAACTACATTCATCACCCAGTAAAAACATAGTAGTGATCAATTAAATTTTATTATTTGTATAGTATGTACACATACTTTTGCAAGAAAATCAGGCCAAACAAAGAGTTTCAGCAGCTCATAGTGCAAAAAAAAAAGCCTCTTTACACACTCAACACAACAGCCAGACTGATGTACATTCTAATATAGTGAAGAAACAGTAAATGTTATAAATCGGTTAATCTGCATCCCACGGACTGAATGAATTCATGTTTTTCATGACAATTTAATCTGCACACGTGAAAATGTCCTTATTCCTGACAGACCTATTTTACCGATGTGTTCTGGATGTAACTTATACAAAGTGTCAGGTGATATAGCTTTAGATGTTCATGTACAGTACAGTGCAAAAGTCTTAGGCTCCTGTGTAAATTGTTTAATTACACATTTTTCTCAAGTGTCTTTCTGCCTGCAAAGTCAACATTAGAATAAATACAAACAAACAAGAAAGCAGTAAAGTATCAAGATTTGTTCTCTTTGTAAAAAGTATTTGATATTGTGTGAGCTGGTGAGGAGAACGCAGGTTCGGTTCCAGACTCCTCCTCGGTTCCTCCAGCCGTTGCTTGGATTGTGAAACTCCATCAGCAGCTCCTGATTTAATTTAATGAAGGACTGATTGAGGCCAACCAGGTTTTTGATGGAAATTACAAGTAATAATGGAACACACTAATATACTGTACAATGTTATTTGTATTTATTCTTTTTAGTTTTATTTAGTATATGTAGTAACATTATGGTAAAAAAGAAAACATGCCCTGTTTGTCTAAACAGTTCTTTTGCATGTGCCTAAGACTTTGCACAGTACTGTTCATGTTCTCTTACGCTTTTAATGCTTCTGTGTTGGTCGTAGGTCTTTTCGGACTGCGCTGCTGTAAAACAGACGCTGTTCTGTAACAGGTTTGTTCGGCTCTCGGTCTGACTGGCGCTCAGTCCAGGCCCTGGGAGTTGAGGTGTGGCCAGACGTAGGAGGCCCCGGTGGGGATGAGTGAGAGGGTGGGATGCGGGGCTGCCACAGTCATGTTGGCGGTGGGCGAGTGTTTGAGGCGGTGCTTTTTCAGCTGGCCCAGCTCTCGGAAGCAGCAGCCGCAGAGCGCGCAGCGGTACGGCCGCTCGCCCGTGTGGATGCGCTGGTGCTTGTGCAGGCTGTCCAGGTGGCGGAAGCGCTTCTCGCAGTAGCGGCAGGGGTACGGCCGCTCGCCCGTGTGGATGCGCTGGTGCGTCTTCAGGCAGTAGAAGCGACGGAAACCGCGTCCGCACACGTTACAGCGGTGCACTTTGTCGGCGCCGTCCCTCTGGAGCTCTGCCGCACCTGCAAAGGTGACGTCGCCCTCTATGGGCGGCATCAGGCCCAGCAGGGCGTCGCCCTCGCCGATCTGCTGCTGGGGGTGTGTGGTCGTTGACTGTAATGATGAGGACGCTGCCGCTGGCTCCGTCACCGGAGGCTCTACGGACTGCAGTTCGGGATCGTCTTCGATTTTGACGGCGCTCTGTTTGACCTGCCCGCCGTCCATCACCTGAATGAGACCAAGTTCGTTAATGTTCCCTGCAGGAGCGCCCATCTCAAACTCGTACTTTTCAGCATCGCACGGATCGTCCAGGGCTTTAGAGGACGAGGCTGAAGCCTCCGGCTCCTCCTGATCTCGAACAAAATCCTGCGCCGCAGTGGAAGAGGCCTTGTATTCTACAAAAACAGGAGAGTCAGGAGCACGGAGAGAAAAATACATTCATACTCAGTTAATCACATTTTATTTTCTGTTATAATTTTAATACAAATGGCATAAAATAAACACACGATACTTTACACACACATACATACATGGATTTGCTCTGTTTTACAGATTTTGTTTGTGTTCAGTTACATATTTAACATTCAAGTTTATAAATGCATGAAGTTTCTATAGTCAATGAATCATGGTGTTATATAATCTACAATTCAATTTGAAACAAAATAATCATAATTATAATTTCTGCCATTATCAAGTAGCCCAATCAATTAATAAAGATGTGTTTGCAGAGGTTTTGAGTCATCCATGTTTAATGAATTGACTCACTCTTCACTCTTTAAACAGAGTCTGTATTTTAATTCCAACATGGTGCTCCATGCAGGGAGGAGGGAGGCGTTGGCGATTCAACCACAGTGTGTGAAAGGGGATGAACACTGTTAGCTCAGTGCTAACAAAACACTGCAGGTTGCACAGAGGCGACAATGGAACTTAGCACCTTAATCCTGCTAGGAATTTAGAATGCAAAAACTTTTTTAAAGCAAAAGTTTTTTTATTAAAAAATTGTTTATTATTAGTCAAGTCAAGTTGTCAAATCAAGTATTATATGACGATCATGATTTCTGGTTATAAGAACTATTTATTGTCATCAGTATAAATATTATCAACAAATACATTTTGAAAAAATGTGTTTTATCATATTTTATGTTGTCAAATGTTTTACAAAAGCAATAGGCACTCCACAGATATGTTTCTGGTGTCAATCACCACAGTTAAGCGGATTTACTATAATACTTAACAGCTTTTTCTGTAAACCTAGATTTACCAGATTAAGGGCTTAAAAACAGTAAATATTGTTTTAAGCAGAACATTTACCCTGTATAGAAGCTAAGCTATGGCCTTTTGCTAATCAGTTTTTGTGAGGTCACAAATCTAACAATTTAAATATATCTCCTTATTCTGGCCACAGCAGTTTAGCCCTGTCCGTTTATGCACTGTTTCACCAGCACCTTTAATGGTTAAAGATTACAGTAATTAGACTTTTGCTGGATTTCAAGAAGAACTCGATTCACTAAAACGCCCAGTAACTCACCTGGAGCTGTGATTGGTCGCCCTGTCAGAAACGCTATGATTGGTTACAGGCTCATTTGCATATTTGTGATATCAGTACTAAAGAGACAGATAGATATCGTAATAACAATTAACGGACAATATATTGTCCAGCACTAATATGTTCTGTAAAACAAACTTAACAGCTGATGACTTTGCATTTGCAAAAATGTGACCTGAAAAAACCCTAAAAGGCTTCGAGTCTGATCCAGAAGCAGTTTAACCTGCCATGGAGCAGGTTAGGAAGTTATCAGAATACCAGTAAAAGTAAAGTAAAGTGGCCCCTTATATTCACATGTGAACACACCACAGCACACAGTGTGAACAACAGTGTGAAACTGTTCTCTGTATTTAACCTATTCACCAAATGAAGTGACCGGGGATCAGTGTGTGGGGACGGTATCTTGCTCAAGAGTACCTCTGTGGTGCCACTAGCAATCCTGGGATTCGAGCCCACGACCTTCTGATCGCAGGAGCAACTCCCTAACCACCAGACCACCAGCTGCCCCAATTGTTTGCAGCACGCCAGGAGTCAAACCTAGAATCCTCTGATCCGTAGTCAGACGCGTTATCCATTGCACCACTGGCTGCAAATAGGGGACACCTTCATATTAATTTCCCACTTGTGGGACTAATAAATGTTTATCTTATTAAAGTCTATGTATTTGAATGCAACGTCATTACGGTCCCTGGTGGTGGAACTGCCAAGCATCCCAAAACTTTTGTCCACATTGTGTATATAACTTCAATATGCATCATGTATCTGGGTGAAATGGCAGTAAACCTATTTGACTTGACTGGGACTAACTCCATATTAAAGTCTATGTGTTGAATGCAATGTCATCGAAGTCTGTGGAATGTGGTTTGCTAAATGCAGTAAATGTAAATGGTATGGTCATGCGTCCCAATACTTTTGTCCACATAGTGTGAATAACTTCACTATGCATTGGTGTCACACCCACCTTTATCAGCCAGGCTCTCCTCAGCGATGTAAAACTCCTCCACCTCTCCTGTCCTCTCCAGCCCCGGGTCAGTCTCAGCCGGGGCCCGGGAGCTGGTGTGCTCCTTACCGGCCGTCCTCACTCTCCTGCGTGGCCAGTCGCTCTGCACGGTGGGCAGGCAGAGGCCCACGCTGGGCACGGCTTTAGCTCCGGGGGTCCGGGGCGCGGTGGTTTTGAGAGATCTCCCTCGCTGGAGGTGGAGGAGCCCGGCCTCGGGCCGCCTTTGGTCCAGCAACAGGCACTGTTGGATGTTCTTCTCCGCGGCTGCGACGTAGTACCGCACGGCCTTCAGCTCACCCTCGCTGGCCTCCAGCCTCTCCCGCAGGCTACGGTTCTCCCTCCGGGACTCGGCCGCCGCGTCCCGGGCCGCTGCAAGCCTGGAACTCACCACCCGGGCCGTCTCCCGGAGCACCGTCTCCACCGCCCCGCGGACCGCCTGCTCCACCGTGGAGGCCAGCTCGTACTGCAGGAAGGACACGCTGAGACTGTCCGAAGCCATGGCGGGCGGAGTGGCTCCTCTCTCTGCTCTGTAACAGGACTCACCCGCCCCTGAACTCCAGTTAGCTTAGCTTAGCTTAGCGTCCCTCGTCGCACCCTCTTTTTTTCTTAATATTTTCTCTTTTTTTAAGTCCAGTTTGATACTTAGATCTTAATAGTCGGCCTTACAACAACTTCAATTTCAAACGTGCCGCATTTTCGAGACTTTTAAAACACATTGTACGCTAAATTTCGCAAATAAATGCAAGTAAACAAAGCAGAAGGCTCCTCTGTGTGCTCTCCGTGGCAACGGTGCGAGGGGATTGTGGGAAATGTAGTACTGAGGATATAATGGAAAAAATAATAGGGCTTTACAATATGGACAAAAGTATTGGGACACACGTGTTTCAGGGTTTGTTCTAGGCCACGTTACATCCGATGAACGACAATCTTAACGTTTTAAGAACCCAGTTTGGGGAAGAACCTTTTCTACTCCAGCATGACTGTGTCCCAGTGCACAAAGCAGCTCCATAAAGACGTGCTGGAGGAGTTCAGTGGAAGAACTTGACTGGCCTCACAGAGTCCTGACCTCAACCCCATCCAGCACCTTTGGGATGAACTGGAACGGAGATTGCGAGCCAGACCTTCTCGTCCAACATCAGTGTCTGACCTCATAAATGGCCAACACCATGTTAAAGCCTATGTATTTGAATACGGTGTCGTCACACAGCTTCCTCCAGACTGCGGTGTTCATTACTCTCCACTAGAGGGCGACAAATATACGAATTCCTTATTGACTTTATTCCCAAACTTTATTCCCATAACTTAATTTCTCCATTAACAGGCAAGCTTTCAACAAATGAAACACAGGAAATTGGTTATTTTAGGACTCACATATAACACATATAAAAATATATTTTTAAAACTCCTTGCTTCAAGAAAAAATATCGTCATCAGAAAGTATAGAAATATGTGCTTTGTATGTGCCCGCGCCCCAAAAATAACCACGGCAAAAAAACGTGGCCCTTGACACGTTTTTTTGACACCACATCCTGCTTTACTGAGTGGAAAGTGGAAACATCGCCTGAAGATTTTCTCCACCTGGTTCAATTCACTCCCATTAATTCAGGACTCTCGGGTGCGCCCTCTGGTGTCTCTACAGTGCACTGCGGTGACTCTGCTGGGCTTGGCTGTGTCTCAAATCGGAGCCCTCACAATATACAATGTCATCATAATACGTGCTGCGATCACGCTTTAGGGCTTTTTTTCATCCTAGGACAACACTTCACTACCCTATATATTTTAATGCGCACTGCGTAACATCGCCAGTATCATCGCCCTATAGCGTGACCGCAGCACGTATTTTGATTACAATAAATTACTGTCCAGAAAAAAAACACATCGCTGAGCATTTCACTGGGGAAAAACTGCCCTGAGGAGGTACAATAGCATGTAATAGCAAATACACCACAGGCCGTTAAGGTTTCACGTTTATGACTCGTTCACTAGACTAGGTACATGTCTGGACACCTATGTAGTCAGCCAGGGGTGATTTGGGACGCAGCCGTGTGTCCGAAGCTTTCCGAAGTGCTGGAGCGGCTGAAAGCTGCAGTTCTTCAGTATCGTTCCATGGAGGCTCCAGAGAACTTCTCCTGGGTGGAGGATCAGAAGTTGGCCGGGCTGGCCTCGCCCTCGCGCCCCGGGCACTACTTGTACCTGCAGCAGCGGGGGGTCACACACCTGGTCTGCTTACGGGAGTCCAAACCCCCCCACCACGACTCCTGTCCGGGACTCGCCCTGCACCACATCCCCATACCGGACTTCACGCCCCCCAGCCCGGGCCAGATCCAGAACTTTCTGTCCATCGTGGAAGACGCGAACGCCAGAGGACAGGTGAGGAAACACCTGAACACACCTGAGGGGGTCCGGGTTCAGGACTGCAGGGGTCTCAGAACGACCTTTAAGGGCTTTAAGGGTTCCCGTTATCCCTGACATTAGTAATTGAGTAATTTACCGATTATTTGTGCGATTAATAGCATTTTTTGGTATTAGTAATCATAACAATAATGCACGCTGATGGATAAATGAAAACATTTGATAAAATGTCTTTTTGTGGGGAACATTTCAAAAAATAAATTCTGTTTTAATCAGATTTTAAACATATTTTGAAGAATATAGGCACAAATACATAGATCACGTATACATCATCAAAAGCTACTGAGAACTGTAACCTCATCGCAAGCACAGTCCGTAATGTGTGTTGTGCTGGTTTATATTTTGGGTATAATAAAAAGAATAATAATAAATCTGGATAGAGAAATGAAACATTACATAAAACTCGTCTTTTTTTATAGCAAATAATAACCAGTGGATAAAATATAAACAGTGGGAGATTTCTCTTTTTGTAATTAAAAAAACCCCTTTAATTAGCAAAATGCACCTGAGTATTTACTATAAGCCAAATCAATAGAATATGTTTTAGATACAGTGACAACTAATCATTGCTGATTCATCAGTTGGGGCAATAAAAAAATAACACTAAAGTAACTCTGAGATCTGTAACCTGACTACAGGTACAGTCTGTGATGTGTGTTTGTTGTGCTGCTTTATATTCTGGGTATTTTTCTTTTTTTTTTGACCTTACAGGGTGTTGCTGTGCACTGTATGCATGGACACGGCAGGACAGGCACCATGCTGGCCTGTTACCTGGTCAAAGTCAGGAACATCTCAGGATCGGAGGCCATAAAAGAGATCCGGAAACTTCGCCCTGGGTCCATCGAGACGAAGGACCAGGAAAAAGCAGTGATAAAGTTTCAGCAGCACCTCCATGAAACTGTTAGTAAAGGTTAGATACAGTAGAATCGATTTAGGTGACAAAATTACCCATTTCTAATCAAAATACAGTTTTTCAGTGTCACGCTCACTCTTTTTGTATTAAGGTCATACTGTTCCAGCAACAAACCAAACCTGGTTTTACTGCTTTCCTGAAAGCACTCTTGCATTGTCCCAGTACTGTAAAACCCTTCATGGGTGTGAAGTGCAGGTGGACCGTAACAGGTTGTGTAACACAGTGCTAATATAGGATTTTTGCTAAACAAATACAGTTGAGTCACACAGGTTTCCAGAACACACCCAAGTTACATTGGGACCACCCCTGAAAACAACAGAAGCTGCATCTCTGTATATTCTTGTTCAAATACACACTCAGCACAACAGTCATGAAGAGCTTTATGGAGATAAGCCACCTGTATTCCTTTCGAAGAGTTTAAGCATCTTGTGGGTGTGGCTTCTGTTTTGGCTGTATGCATGAATACATAAAGGTTTTACATTCCACACACATCATGACTTCTTTCACAGAGGTACCAACCTGAAGATCAGTGAGATGTTTCTTCCTACGTTTCTTTGAAAATATATTAACAAAGACAATTTGCATGCAGTGCTGAGATGATTTGGGAAAAAAAGTATCAATTAGGATACAGGGATCAATTAATATGTATTATTTAAAACTGCAGGTATTTTACATTAATATTCGGGACAGTTTCTCTTTGTGCCAAAATTGGCAACAAACTGTCCACGTTACATGGAGAAATAACAGTAAAACTGAAGGCAATTTTGAGGACGTGCATATTAAAAGTACACATGAGCTCATGGTGTGTTCTCTCCTTTTACTGCTCGGAGCTCAGAGTTAAAGCTGAGCCTCAAACTCCTCCACTCACACCAGCAGACAGTCCTGTTGCAGAGTTTTAGCTCCAAGTCAGTGATAAACTCTTTCCAGCTTCTCTAAACGAGTTGCACTGGCTTAAAGAAAAACAGTAACTTTGTCGCCATTACGTCTCAAAAGATTTTTCAGAGTGACAGTGTTTAATATAAAAGTACATCAGGGCAAAGGTTTCAATGTAAAAATGCACTCGGTCTAAAAAGACCAAGATGAGTAAACATTAAACTAACAAAATGAAATGGACCGTTTCTAATGTTATTTACTGTTTTATATCACAGCTGACAGGACAAATCACTGCTGTGTGCGCAAATAATGGCGGGTTAAGTCATGGAGTACAGAACACTCAAGCATATAAAATTAACCCAACTAATCAATTAGCTTTTACTGATCACATTAAACAAGTGGTCCCAGCGGTAGGTGAGATCCGACTCACAAGGACTTAACCTCCAGATGGAGCTTGAACTATGTCTAAGACCAAATCATTTAATAGAATCCAGAAACGCAGCATTTGTAAAGTTAACCCTGTATTAAACACTCCACCAAGTTACTGCAATAAAAATACATCCTTACAAAAAGTAGTTTATTTTTTGTAAAATCTGCATTTATTTATGATTTACAAAAGCCTAACATGTAACAACCATTAAAATGAATCAAATAAATTCTTCTTTAACCTAAAATGGAAAACATGAGTGTGTATACATGTCAGTTTACATTTTTGAAGCAGAAAAAAAAGGAGGATATTGACACTATAGCCTTATGCATCGTTTTTAAATTTACAAAGTTTGTGTTGTCTGAAAAATTATTTACACATACACCAGCAAGTCTAGACTGTTAATGGAGATAAACAACCACATCTTCAATGCAAATATAATCTCCAATACTGTAGAGTGAAGGGAAATCTACCTAAATTCAAAATGATGCCTTTTCTGTTTTTATATATAAAAAAAAGAAAAAGAAGTGTGTTTATCAATCAATTTCCAGCAGAGATGGTCCAGACTCTTTTATAAATAGAACAGAATGCACAAGGTTCAAATAAATACCTGCTAAGCGAAAGCGAGGCGTTCGTGTCTCATATTCTTTCCTCAAATATCTTCGTTTCTTTAACGTATGCTACCATCAAAACTGGTCAGAACTACATCAGCTGGTCAGTGCGTCACACTGCAAACGTTCATTCAGCTCAAACAAGCCAATTCAGTACAAAACTTAAAACTGGGAAAATACAAAACTCTGAGCATTATAAAACTGAAACTTCGGCTCCATCTGAAGTGACGCTTTCCAAAAGTCAAACTAAAGATTCTAAAGCCAGAGGAAGACCAACAGTTTGCAAATCATGCTGACGAGGTTACGTGAACTGTCCAGTGAATAAAAATGTTTATGTGGAGGCATTGGAGGCAGCGAAATTCTGACAGTGTAGGTGAACATGACGTTCGGAATCCAAGTGGATTTCCATTTTAACCGAGAGCTACAGATCAAATCTACTGTGACCAACTGTGCTAACTTTCTCTACTGGGAGACGTGAACGCAGGAGATCAGTCGGTTCTAAATCAGGAGATTAAATGTGGAAGTATGCAGATTGAGCATAAAACACCACCATAAAATGTCCCACGTTACTGAGTGATATTTAAAAAAAAAAAAAAAAGAATGATTCAGTTTTCTGAATAACAATTCACAAACAAAAATATCTCAGATTTATCATTAATATAATTAAAAAATTTTTTTACAGTGCTTTATTATAATATATCTGATACTTTAGAGGGAAATCGCACAGTTCTCTCGCTCTTATTGCAACAATGCTTCTGAATTAGATTTACTGGTCCAGTTATTCAATACAAATCAAAATGAATTTTTGGAAATCAGTGGGAAGCTCTTGCTGGATCTTTTGTTTTTTGTTTTCCCGATTTATCCAGTGCTGGGTCAGGGAATTGCGTTCAGTCCGGCTAAGGCTGCTGCTGGCTACTGTTTTGTGTTCAGTTCGTTCTCCAACTCCATCAGCTTCCGAGAGGCCTTCACTTTGTTAGAAACTTCCTTTCCCTGTGAGAACAGTCTCTGGCGCTCCTTGAACGTGAGGTTCTCGGGGGCTCCGCTTATGGAATTCTCCTGCTCTTGACCACTGAAATGAGACGGTCAATCAAGTGATATGTTTATCTTCAGTCTGCAAAATGTGGACCCAAACGTTCAGAAGCTTCCATAATCAAGACATTTCAGTACATCCCTGAAACAAATGAAGCTAAAAGACTGGACCGTTTCGAACCTCTGTGCCACCATTCAGTTTGAGAAAGCTACTCACCCCTTTGTCCATTTCTCTCGTGGCTCCTTGTGACCTTCCCCTGATCCTACAACTCCTGCTGTTGTGTTTCCAGTGTATGAATTAAATCCTGTTTTGGTTTTGGCAAATGGTGAGAAATAGAATGCACATAGTGAATTTTACAGCAAAACATTTGATGTCTTATTTCAAGCGAATGGCAATTCCAACTCTTAATATGTTACAAAACTGCTGGGTTTCACATGGTTAGGTTTCTTGGTTTGGCTGGGAATAGGAATTTTCTGCTCTTATGCACCGATCAGTCATAACATTAAAACCACCTCTCTAATGTTGGGTATGTGCAGGACCATGTCAGGCAGCCAGAACAGCTTCAGTGGTCCAGCTCTGATGTTCAGTGGACTTACACTGACCTGTCTGTGGCTGCACAGCCCCATACGCAGTGTGTCCTGACTCCTTTCTATCAATAAAAGCATCATCTTTTTCAGCAGTTTGTGCTACAGTAGCTCTTCAGCAGCACCAGATGCGCTAGTCTTCGCTCCCCAAGTGCATCAATGAGCTTTGGGACCATCACACTGTCACTGGTTCTCCTTCTTTGGATCACTATTGGTAGGCACTGAAAACTGCATACAGGGAACAAACCACAAGACCTGCTGTTTCGGAGATGTTCTGACCCAGTCGTCTAGACATCACAAACTTTACCTTATCAAAGTGGCTCAGATCCTTACATTTTCCTAAGTTCAGCACATGTTGCCTAATCTATTCCATCTATTCCTTGACAGGAGCCACTGTAACGAGATTCATACTTATTCATGCTGTCATAACTTCACGTCTTGATGACCGCAGCATTCTTATCTGGTCTCCCAACAAAAAAACAACAACAAAAAAAAAACACTGCTGGGCTTCACTATGTGCAAAATTCTCCACAAACCTCACTGGCTACCCATATGTATTCAGTTTAAGCTACATCTTATTACCTTTAAAG
The DNA here is from genome assembly GCA_037577275.1 of Bryconaethiops microstoma. Classification (NCBI taxonomy): domain Eukaryota; kingdom Metazoa; phylum Chordata; class Actinopteri; order Characiformes; family Alestidae; genus Bryconaethiops; species Bryconaethiops microstoma. Next base: position 2,574,658 of record JBBJLS010000155.1, on the reverse strand, counting down.
CTCTTCATAGTTCTGCCTCCCCACTACCTCACTGAATTACTTCAATCATTTACTCCTACCTGTTCTTACATTTGTCTGGTACCGGCTTGCTTAAAGTCCTGAAATTTTGTCTGTGCAATAGAAGGGGTAGATCTTTTAGGGGGTAAATATTTTGTGACTCCCAAACTATGGAATTCCCTCCTTCAGAATATTCATAATTTATCCTCTCTTCTTTCAAAACTCAATTAACCTTTATTTTCTCCAAGTTTAATGCTGCTTTTTGTTCTATAATGCAACTATTTGTAAAGTGACATTGGGTTTGAGAAAGACACTATACAAATCAAAATAATCATCATCAATGTTACTCACTTCACCTGTCAGTATTGTTAATGCTGTGGCTGATCGGTATATGTCTTACTGCAGATTTAGGATGCACAATACTACTGGAATCATATCAGTATTAGCAGATAATTGATCTATAATATGACCATCAGACAGATGTTTAGATGTAATAGATAGCTGATGTATTCAGTGTATTCCAGAACAGTTGTTACGGCGATGCTAGGTTACCATGCTAGTGCCCTAAATTTGGTTAGTTTCATTACATTTGTAATCATATGATTCAAATGTTTTATTTTTCAGCAGTGCCAATCCAGGTATATTGGGTCTCAATTTCTAAATTTATAAAATGTTTATCTATTAGCAGATAAATACTGGCCAGCAATTTCCATATCAGTGCATCCTTACTGCAGACACTTCTATAGAATATTCTATGATATAAGAAAAACAAATTATCACTTATAAGAATGTAAGCTCACAATAAAAAAGTGAATAATCCTAATCTTAACCCAGCAACTTTTGGTAACATTTTAACAAGATGCATTTACCACAGACCAAAAGCTGAACAGAAAGAAGAAGCTTTTTGGGTTAGTCTTGAAGCATTCCAAAGCACACCTGAAGCAGGGTCTGTGGATCAGTAGGCTAAGGAGGAGGTCAAACAGCCAGTGTGCATCTCATTTTCACTGCAGCAGTACATTGGGTCGGTTTTTGGATGTAGATGTTTACTAAAAAGCTTATATGCACCTCTCATCTGACCATGCTGTGTAGTCTAAAACTGGGCCAGAGTTGTCAGAAAAAGTAAGCCTTTACTTAGGCCTGGCTAGTGTTTCTCTGAGCTTCATTCTGTTGCTTGTGAAGTGCAGCGGTAAAAGAGACTTGACGCCACTGGCCTTTACGGTGACCTCTACCTCTGACCTGCTGAAGGTATCGTCTAGTAGGCTCACGTGTCCGTGTGTCTGCCTGTTTCTCAGGGCGAGGAACTGTGTGGTTTTCCTTCTACAACCTAACTTCCATTTAGAAGTTGTGGTTTTGGCACAACCTCAATCCAAATGCATGTTGTTTGAATTTCTTGGATAATGAAATGAACTGGTTAGGGGGAGATGCAGACACAAACACATTGACGTGTGTGAACCCAAAAAGCCACTCTGCTGGCAGAGGAAAAGCCATTGTAGAGCAAAAAGGGTTGGCTAAAACTGGGCTCGGCGTTTGGAGGAAGGAGCTCAAGTTAAAACCACAAATTGAGAAACCACTGCTACAAAACGGCAAGCAGAAAGGGCCCTTTCAAGTTTAGAACTGTAAATGTTTATTATGGATTATCTAATACTAAATAAAGTATTAAATAAAGCCACTAGAGGCTCCATTTGTATTCGAGGGCCATGCAGAATGTTTTTCCTTCTGGTATGCCATAAAAATGGAAAGAGCATCCAAAAATATTCTCCAGCCCAGAAAACCCTTTAGCCCAATGGTCTTGGCTCTACCAGCAGAGAGATGGACCTCCATGGAGTGGAGGTAATGAAGAGGATCTGGAGCCTCAGCTGCTGCAGGGTCACCTGAAGCTTCGTGGAGGGAGAGAGAGGAATGCAGAAGCCAATGATGCCACACACACACACACACACACACACACACACACACACACACACACACACACACACACACACACACACACACAC
>JBBJLS010000155.1:2557286-2571990 GCA_037577275.1 Bryconaethiops microstoma | reverse complement strand
AGATTCATGTTTGTGGCTGTAATGTGACAAAATGTGGAAAAGTCCAAGGGGGCCGAATACTTTTGCAAGCCACTGTACATCTGACCTGATGTGAAATTAGGAAAATATGACAAAAATGGTGAATACAAACATGCTAAAAAAGCAAAGATAAATGTATCAATATGCTAAAGGAAAAAGCTCATTCAGAACCTTGAAATATGTTTGATGAATATTTGACTCTTCAGCTAAAAGGCCAAAAAGAACAATCACAACTCTGTAACTATACACAACTGTTACAATCTGACTCATCTAAACGATAAAGAGAAATCAGATGCATTTTTAAACAGCCATGCATAAAAAATATAAGCCTCATGTGACAGATCTTTTCCCCTTTGCCAGTGACAAGAAGCCAGTGTCTCATTCCCTGAGCCGATACTGGACGAGCGAGCTGCGGAGGCCTGAGCCTACCCCAAAGCAAACCACACAGAGATGGAACGGCCGGCGAAACCAACAGTACTCTGACTGAATTTGGAGCGGACAGCGAACCACGGACTCTTATCAATTGCTTTTACACCGTCAGAATGATTGGAGGAAGAGGAGTTGGGGGCGGGGCCGGGGGGTGTGTACAGGAAATTTGGACAGGTGATTGAAAAACAAAAACAAATCTGATTGACTACTGAAAAAAAGGAAGAAGACCACAAAGTGACGGAAAACAAGAAAGGACAAATAACGCAGATGACTCGGCTAAAAGCTCTACGCAATTTATACAGAGAGAGGAGGGAAACCGGAGAGAATTGTCTCTCGCTGGAAATGGAAACATGGAAAACAGGAAAACGGAACAAAAACTAAAAACACTTAAACAAAAAGAAAAACATGAATGGTAAATTAAACCATTAAGAATCAAGGAAGAGTGGGGCAGACGTGGCGCCTCCTCTCTCTCCTCGGCATCTCTACCTTTTGGGGCGGCGGATGGAATGAAGCTGGGTTTGGCGGGAGGGGGAGGGGCTTGCCCTGCCTTGGGTGCGGTACTGTTGGCATTGGCCGCCGGGGGCAGCTGGAATGAGCCGGACAGAAAGATGCCGTCCGAGAGCGGGCGGGGCTTGCGCGTGGCTGGAGGAGGCGGCTGGGGCTTTGGGGCGGCCGGGAGGTCGCCATATGACTTCCGGGTGGCCGAGAGCTTAACCTGACCTGCTAAGCCTGCGTCCTCCTCCTCGTCGTCATTGTACGAGACAAACTTGGCAGTGTACAAGGTGTCGGGGGAGACGACCTGGGTTTTGAGGTAGGAGGTGTTTCTCTGAGGCGGGGTTGGAGGAGGGTTGCTGCTGTTGCTGTTAGTGGCAGGGGTGGGTGCAAGTGCGGGAGGGGGGGGCTGGTAGTCCCGGGGTAGAGGAGGTCTGTACAGACCAGGCTCGTCGGGCGTCAGCAGCTTGCGCTCGGCCTCCTCGTGCTGCCGGCGCCGCTCCGCCTCCAGGCGGGCGTAGTATTCCTCCTCCTGTCTCCTCTGAGGGGGAATAGAGGGAGAGCCTGTTAGAGCTGCTTTAGACAAGCCTCTGCGTGCTCCTTCACCTGCCCACCGGGTCGCTGGTGAGCTCCTAATACCTGGCTACTATTAATGGGATTGTATGGTTACACTGTAGGCAGTAAATTATGAACATTTAGATATCCTTTACTAAAGAGCTTTACTTCTATATTTCTTAGTGGAAAACATATTTCATTTTCTACTACATGCTAGCTGGCCTGGTTGTGGTTGAGGTTTCAACACATGAAGCACTATACCTACTAATACTACCATTAAAACCATTAACAAACTAGGCACTAATACTTTTGTTTACTAGCGAGCAGGTCTACATATTTTACTAGCAAATATCACATCGTAAGTCCTAAAGTACTTTAGCTATTACTGCTGTATAATACTCTGCAGTGACAATGCAGTTTGCAATGTAATACTGGAATGTAAATTGGTATTATCTAAGTTTGGATCTACTGTAGGATTGAGTGATCCTTACACCCCAATAAATGCTTTACTGGCCATAGTATGGTGACACTACAGTCTTACACCTAATCATAGAAACCAGAACTACTGGAAAACTTACATTTTTTGATTATTCAGGTTTGTTTGCTTACATGGGAAATTAACTCTTGACACCTGTGCAAAAGTGCACTACTATTTAAGTATCAGATATTATTGAGGGCTCTACTTTATTTTGTGTCCACTAAGAATCTCCAGAGAGGTATGGAGGTTTGCTAAATTCCCAAGCAAACATGGCTGGTTCTAACCGGTGTGGGAAGACCGGAGCAAATGACATTTACGTCTCTCCCGGACTGGCTGGCATATGGTGGTTTTGCAGTGGAAAGGCTGCTCTGGTCTCTGTACATGGATACCCTAGGTTAGTGTGTGGTGGGGATGTAACTGATGAGAAAATGAAAAGGGGAAGGGGCTGGGATGACCTCCACAAACCAGATTGGGACATTTCCAACTGCGGTCCCAAGCAAATGTTGGGTGGAATGACAATGGCTTCCCAACAAAATGTTGGACTCTGTATAAAACTTGAGAAGTGATTCACATGCTTTTTTGGGGTGCGGATACATCACAAACACAAGAGAGGGAGCACTGTAAAGACATGCAATTGGACATCATAAGTGGGTTCTAAATTACCAGTGGTCTGAAGATGACAGACAGACAGACAGACAAAAGTAATGCACCTGAATGACCACGTACACTGGGACGATGTTCTGATTGACCATTTATGATGAATGATGTAAATTCAGACCACTGGTAATTCAATGGCCCGGTGAAACATTTCATACACAACTGAAACTGTGGACATGTAAAACACAGGTGCATCACATTAAGATTCAGGATCCCGACTGAACTTTCAAAGCCTGCTTTAACTCTACTCCAACAGCACATGGTCTGATCTCCACAGCCCAGAGTAACAGGCATCAGTAGGAGGCTCCTGTCACAACCACTTACAACCTCTGGCGGAATCATCCATATGGATTCAACTCAGTTGAAACCTTGAAAAAGGTCCATGTTAATATTAACACATAAAATCAGCCAATTCTGGTCTAGGGACATTGCAAAACGTAACGGATCCTGAAGGCTGTCCACATAAAAGTCACTAGTATGTAGGGGTCCCTGCGGTAAACTACAATTAGCTTAGCATTTACCAACGGATTACCTTTAATTACAGGCCAGTGATATTAACCAGAACAAATATTATGACATGAATGTTTATACTTTCAAAGGCCTGTGTGGGACATAAGTGGCACAGAAAAAAATCTTTACCTCCTGTATGGAGCACAAATAAGTGACATGTTAAGAGTGCAATGACTATCATCTGTTTCAGAAGTAAAAGTATGAAGCTTTCCCACAACAAAAAAGATCTGTTTTACCCCATTATTATGAAAAAAAAAACCCTTTCCTTTCATTTACTCTGACTCATCTAAGAACAATGCTCTGTTTGTAACCAACATAATCTAGCATTATGTTGGAGTAGAATATTTTTCACAGGGATGAAGGTTGAAGGCTGGCCGCTCCTGTGCCGGTCAGCTGGTGTACCTTCTCCTCAGCCTCTCGTCTGGCTCTCTCCTCTTCTCTCCAGCGTCTTTCCTCCTCCTGCTTGTTCCGTTCCTCTGCCTCACGCTTACGGATCTCCTCCAGCTGCTGCTTCCGCCGCCGCTCCTCGTCCTGCAGCTGGGGAGGTGCACACACAACAGAACCATTAGAAAACATTAGAAACCCTGCTGCCTCAGCCTCCATCTCTATGTTGGAAAGAGGGCTAGATCTGAAGTACGTGCCCGACACTGCTGTTTAGTATTGTAATTGTAATTTTATTTATAAAGAAATCAACCTTATTCCAATAGTGGCAATTTAGATGATATTAATAGAGCAGTTATGATTTCTGGACAAAGAGGTGCTGAATTAGGGGTGGGCAATATTATATACTGTGATAAATACACCACAATACATTTTTCTGAGTATATAATGGATAATACGAATAAAATAGCATAAAAAAGTTGGCCCTGTCTGGTGCAGTGGCATGGACAAACACACTGTATTTAGCTAGTCTATTATTTTTATTTACTTCATTGGTCATTCAAGAGCATAGGGAAACCTTTTTCACCACTCTGTTTTCCATCAATATATGCAAACAGTGTTTATATGCACTCATGTTTCCAGGTGACAGAGTAAAATAATATTTATGACCCTGACGCTTTATTAGGTACACACACTTTTTATCTCAATTCATAATAATAATATTGTGTCATATATGATTGTCCACTGTCAATTATACACTGATGATCCTGGGAGAATTAAAGGCCCAAAACCTATTTTACTGGGGCTTTTCTATCTTTGCAAACCTCAGAAAGACTAAATATCATGTTACACATACACTTTGTGTATGATGAAACGTCTTCAAATATCATTTTTGCCCACCCTTAATCTGAAACTGTTTTGGTTTTTGCCACATATCAAAAACAGGTAGATAAATATTAAATAATCAAATATGTCCTTGGTTTCCAAGAAAAATTTGATTCATACCTCGCTTGACTAGACTTCTGTGCTAACATGTGGTTTGTGTGGCTTAATGTGGATGGGAAAAGCCCACAGTAGTCTGAAACCCATTGCCAAACCCTCTGTCTACACAATTCCTGGTTTGACAAGACTAGCTTAATGTGATATGATGACTTCATAGCTCAGATTGTATTGCGCTATTCTTGGGTACTTCAGGGTAATCTTAGCCACTACTAGGACCCCTGTGGCACAGCACTGTGCACTGCAGCCAGGCACACGGGCAACAGCCACTCATGCAGATCAGCACCAGCATGCCAACTAAACCTGAGAATAGGAGCTGGAACATTCCACTATAACAGCACAAACACAGGCCAAAAATAAGAAACAAACAAACAAACAAAAAATACAGATTAAAACACAAATTTTTTTTCTCCACATCTTCCACAGTTGTAACAGACTTGGACATAACGCAATACAGGTGCATCCCTATAATGAAGGAAATAGAAGGGAAGAGAGCACAGCACAGAGGACCAAAGGCAATATAGCACAGCAGCATGGACACACACACGCAGCCTGAAGATGACAGTGAGAGAGAGCAGCTGAACATGCAGTCAGGCCCTTGCAGCAGGAGAGAGAAGGCCAGAAGAACATGCACCAACCAGCCGTCCCTTCTCACCTTCACAACACTGAAACGACAGCTTCGGTTTATCACGTACAGGAGCATCTCTCCAATTTAGCTCCAAGCACTTAACTTTGGGTTTAAACCTCGAGGTGATTATACACTTTATAAGAGACACTTACTTCATCGGTACTCGTTGCTGGTGCACAGTTACAGACTATAATTCATATTTTTCCATACACAATTTGTGTTAGCCATTTTCTAGCCAAGGGTTCTTACGTTCTGGTCCTAGAGAGCCAGGAATGGTGACTTCCCAGTTCAAGCACTGGGAAGTCAGTTTATCTGGCAATTAACAGATGAGTTGAAGCAGGTGTGCTTGAGCAGGGGAATTTTTTATATATTTACTTGGTCAAACTAGTAATTCAGTACTGGCACCATCTTACACTACTGTGCTGGTGTTGTGCCAAAAATGGAGCACATCCTAAGCAAGATCAGCAGTGATCCTATATTCTTCCTTTTTTATTGATGGACAGGATAGAGGGCAGCTGATTTGCCTAAATTGTGCAGTGATAGATAGACTACAGTCTGTAATTGCAAACCTACATGGTCAGTGTTTCTGACAAAATGGCCATTGACTGTAGTTACAAGGTAGGTATGTACCTAAGTGTATGAAAAGTGAGTGTATGACTGGTTAGGTTAATTATATGCTCCCTCATATTCGAGGCGACTGTCTTGGCCACTATAAACCTCAGTCATTCTGCTGTTGTTCCAAAGCCGCAGTTTTCAAGTGAAGTAAAGGAATGACGACAATGAACATCCCAGGATGGATTCCCCATGAGCAGATGAGGGGGGGGGAAAGAATGAGTGAGCGGAGACACAGGTGTAGTCGAAAACAGGAAGAGAGCATAAACAGCATAAAGAACGTACCAAGTCTAGAACAGAGATTGCTGGGACAGCAGTCTGCTGCGAGGGGGAAAAAAGAAACCATCAAGAACAGTGGAAGAAAAGAAGTTGGGGAGGGGGGAGAGACCCAAAAAAAGTAGAAAATAGTAAGAAATAAAGCAAAAGAACGGGGGCGGGGGGAGAAGATAAAAGTGAAAACACTGGTGCAGTGGGCTGGGACGCAGCGTTGCACTGCCAGCAGCATTCCTGGGCAGTATGGGACTGATTAGCGCCAGCGGCCCACTTCCCCTCCGCAAACACATGGAACTGGAGAAAGGCTGGCTCGCAAGAGAGCCGGCGAGGAATTTCCCCATTATTCCACCACCCCCTGCTCAGCTCAGGCAATATTTTCCCTTCAAACAAGCACGGGAGCTAACCCTCCTCTTCCAGCACGTGGCCTGCCAGCTTTTCAACACTATAAAAGGTAAAAGGTAAGTTGCTGCTGCTGGCTACAGTAGCCTCTTGGTAGAAGCCATTCTTCTACTCTAGAGCGCTTTTTTGCATGTGGGCAGCTACAGTAAGGGTGTGTTAGCATGGAGGGTTAGAAACGAACTGGTGTTTTCGATTAATGCACTAATTTATGTAACTGGAACTTTCCAAAGTTTTCAGCCATTCCTGAAAAGCACACCAGGTGTCAGGAAACCACACTCCTCTGACTTTAATTGTACATCCATGTTCTGGAGAGCAGAATTCCTAACGCATATGTTTACACTATTCAAGAGAACAACTTCAATAATTAGTAGGCCATGAATGTTAAACCATTTAAAATCAGTCAGTTTCATGGTTCAGAGGATTTACTGGTATCAGCACTTTTTAATTGATGGATCCTTAATAATTAGAGACATTTAATTGATTTAACAAGACAAGGTTGAAAGATTATGCTTGGTGGCATAAAACACTGACAAAGCAGTTTGACTTGTAATGACCTAGGTGTTATAGTTTGGGCTCTCTGTATGGTTCCAGTGATGTGAATTTTGTCCTTTAGGTCTACATGATCCCATTAGAATCAGCTTTAACATCAGACTGAACACTTCATGAGATGTGCCGACTTGGACGTGGTAGGTTGAGATGGATCAAGCACAGGCCCCCGGGGTCGGTGCTTGGCATCCTGAAGCCCCTGCCCCCCCGTCACTAGTGCAGCAGGTATCAGCAGCTCAGCATGGCAAAGCAATGACATAAGCATGTTGCAGGTGCACATTGCGAAACATTCATTCTATCAGTTGAATGCAAGAAATCTGGGACTCATTTCCTAGCTGAGGTGGATATAACCTGACTTCCATTGTTCCCTGCCGCTTGCACTGGCCTGGAGCGAATTAGGTGCTATGTTAGATGGACATAAAAGGAAAAAATCATGTAAGCATAAAAACATGCAAGCTCAACTTGCTAGTTTTACCATAAAGCATTAACATTTCAGATTGGATCAGCCCTATCAAGATAACAAAACTAGTTATGAACTAACTACTTACTTATTAACTAATTACCCACAATGTATCACTATTGCATGGCATCTCATCTCTTGATATCATGTCAGCAAATGTTAACATATGCAGTATAAGTAAAAGCTACAGTGTTGTCAGTAGCTTTTACTTATACATTTCACAGGATCCCTCACTTTAGGTGGTCAACGATACTTAACATTCAAGTAGGCCTCTGCTCTTTAGGTTTGTCTCTACACTACTGTTGCTCACCCGTGCTCTCTTCTCTGCCTCTAGTCTCTGCATGATCAGCATGGTGTCGACATCCTCATCGTCTTCCTCCTCCTCGTCCTCCTCACTCATCTTCGACTCCTGAAGCCTCTTCTGGAACTGCCACTCCAGCATGAGCTTGCGCAGGCGGTCGCTTTCCTCTGCAGTGCGCTCGGGCTTGGCCTGCAGGTCCTGGATCTCCTTGTCCAGAAGGTCCACAATGTGCATCTGCTGTTGCTTCTCCAGCTTTTCGCGAGCGTCCCTCTTCCAGGGATCAGGTGAGAGGCTGTCTCCAGCTGACAGCTCCTCTTTGCTAATGGTAATGTACTGTAGGTCACGCCGTTCAATGGTGCGTGGCTGCTGTTGGGGCTGTAGATCTCGGATCACGGTGTCCTGGGACGGCAAGGGTGGAGGAGGAGCACGGGGCAGGGTGGACAGCTTCTCTGGCCTGGGTGGCTGAGTCTGGGGTGGTTGTTGGGGCTGAGACAGGTAGGGCTGGGGTAATTGCATGGACACTGGAGGCTGGGGAGGAGGCATTGGCTGGTGCTGGGGTCCTGGTGGCCTGGTGGGGCCGTGCTGGTTGTTATGAAGAACATTGGGCGGGACCATTGGGTTGCGAATCTGCCCCAATTTCCTCTCCTGTTCCCTCCTCTTCCTTTCTCTCTCTTCCTCCAGCCGTGCCTTCTCCTTCTCATACCAGCGCTGTTGTTCCTCTCGCTTCTTGCGGTCAGCCATGGCCGCCTGCTGCTGCTGCTGCTGCTGGGACATGGCTGGTGGGGGTGGAAGGGGCAGGTCAGTCTGAGGCTCATAGTCGTAATGTGCTGGGGGTGGAGGGGGAGGGGGAGGGGGCAGATCTGTGCGGGATGGCTGGGACACCCCCACAGGGCCAGACTGGGGCCCTATAGGAGTCTTCCAGCGACCCGCACCGCTCTTGTGGTTGTTCTGGCCCTTGGCGAGGGAGGAGGATGAAGAGTAGTTTAGGTGCTCCTGGCTGGAGGTGCTGGACTCCACTGAGGAAGAAACTTGGTGGTTCCAGTGGTCTCCAGCTGCACGATCCCGCTGATACTCAGCCTCACGCTGCTGCTGCAGGAGCCGCAGGTCGTCTTGCCGCAGGCGGTCAGGCAGGCGGTCTGCTGTGTAGCCAACCGGAGCGTCACATAACTCCTCTTGAGACCGCGTTCCCCGCTTCCATGAAACATACAGACACACCCACATGTTTGATACAATAATAACATCTCCCAATAACAATACAAGGTCTAATAGATAGGCAAAGAGTAAAAGAGAAAACAAAAAGTCCTTGGGAAGAGCTGGATAATATATTCTTAAAAAAGTCCAGGATTATGTAGTGCTGTGAATAGAGATTTTCCATTGAAAAGGAAAGGGTAATCCAAGACTAGGCTTAATCCCTGTCTGGGAAACCGACCCTTAGAGTCCTTCTCTTTCTCACCACAAGGATCAGTGTTGGGTTACTTGTCAACACGCAGTTCCATTGTGCTATTACCCAGTTCCACAAGACCCCTTAAATACAACTCTTAGGCCATGTCATTAACACTATCATTAAAGCACTGCACGAAGTGTGTTTAGAGAATAAACACAAAATAAAAATTATTTATCACAGCTATTCATCACAACTACTCCACTGACAGGCCAAGATACATGAAAGTGTTTGACCATGTAGAGATACTGACCTGCATAGCCATGCTGTTGTGGTGATGGTCATCCATAGGAGGAAGCTGCTCCGGTTCGTTGCTCTGCCAAGGCTGAACAGGTCCAGGGCCCATCCTGTCCTGAGATTTAGATGCGGGAAAGGTGAAGTATTCCCTAGGGTAGGTCTGGGTGGGGATGGGGTAAGCTTCTGGACGGGGTGGGGACGGCTCCTCCTGTTAAGCAAAGCAGAAGATTAATAAGTATCAGAATAAGAAAACTTTACTGATCCCAGAGGAAATTGCTTATGTGACGATAGCCACAACACACAAAGACAAAGAGAGACACAAGACACCAAAATAAGTCAAAATAAAATCTAAATAAAATATAAACAAAAATCTGCCAAAAGAAAATAACCACAATATGAATAGACTATGCTACATACAGAAATACTTGGTATAATATCTATCTATAAGTAACAGCAGATAACAAGCTGCTGTTTGATGCCGCATTTTCAAACTTCAGAGCCCAGTCTGTGAGCCACTAACGAAACGTTAGTGAAATGAAGATGAAATGCTCCGATGGGCTGCCCACAATGTTTCAGTCAGAATGTTACTAATGGCCGCATGAGTCAGGCTGAATCTGTGGTCACACAAACCAGTGCATTTGTTGACAGAGTGTGTATTTGTGTGTATGGAACTCAGGACTGGAGCTGATTAGCTAATCAGAGACGGTGGTTAGGAACATGATCAGAATTCATTGCAGAGTTAAAACAGTGAGCAGATAACGCAGGTTTCAATTACTTTGCTTTCAACCAAGAATAATGTGCCTTCAGAGGCACAAACGAGTTTGCAAATGTTAGGATTTTCAGCTCTCTGATGCCTTGATTAAAAACAGAAGAGAGCACAGACACAAGACTTTACAAGCTGAACATCTGTAACAACACTTTCAACATTGGTCTCCTTTTGGTACGCCCTTACATGCTGTGAACACAACAGCTCTAAAAGAACTGCAGAAACTAAGCTCAAGACTGGTAGTTCTTTCAGAGATGTGTAAACTACCAGTCAAAGGTTTTTGCACACCACAGGTTTTTACCACTTATCCATTTATTTTTATTCTTATTAAACATTGATGTTGAGTGAACAACTATGCATGAAAATGTCAAATAAAACAAGTTTCCTTTCTAAGATCAGTGCATATCTGACTCCTATTAACTGGTTGTGTGGTGATGCAGAGTCAAATTCTAGACTGTCCTTTAACTTTAAATGCACTCACTGTTTCATCCCACTGACTGTCACTTGATAGCTCATTGAATATCTAAACATTGTAATTACATTAGGTGGGTTTTTATAGGTCTGTAGTGATGAATAAAAATGGCTAATAAAGACACTAAAATTATGAACATACTGTAAATGTAAAATGTAAAAAATCTCATTGTGTGCCAAAACTTTTGACTAGTACTGTAAGTAATTTACTCACATCGGGGCAGAGGTTGCCAGTAGAGACAGATGTGATCTTTCCTGGTGCTCCAGGATACACAGGTTTCCCCCCTGGACTCTGAGCTTGATCTGTGGGAAAGCAATGAAAAACAGTCATATGTCTGACATTATCAGTGCTAGTAGTTTTTCCATAGAGATGGGCATTATGACAAAAATATTAAAACCTGATTATACTTATGTTGTCATATCGCCCAATTCTATATTCACAACACATTGAAGACTTTCCTTTGTGGGAAAGTTTGTGCTTATAAAAACACTCACTGGCCACGTTGGGGCTGGAGCGGTGGTCTACCCGGTTCTTCAGCAGCCTGTCCTCCCTCTTTGGTTCAGGGTAAGTGTCCCAGGCCCCCTGGGGGCTCTCTGGAGATCCGTTCTGAACAGAGTTGTTGTAGAGCTCGAATCCCTCACTCTTAGGTCTGGTCTTACCCTTGTCCCCTCGACCCCGGTCTGATGCTGTGGTGAGCAGAGAGAGGCAGGCATGTGAAAAACTGCACATCAGTCCTCTGCACTAATTCATTTTAGTCAGATGCTTTAAGTTGATTTCACTTAAGAAGAGGAGGTAATGCTATAATTTGTAAGGGATCGGACTAGTCAGTTTAAACACTGTTTATCTAAATTATTTCCTGCAATTTACAACAGACAGCTCAGAATAGTCATAGCCCGAGTATACTACACAGCATTACATGACAGGCGGCACCCACAAGACAGATACGTACAGGGTCAAAACAAGTAATTCTGCTGAAATGGACTTTAACTGTACAGCCGCCCTAGATAAAATTAATCAAGACATCATATGACTTAACAATAGTCTGTAACGGTTTTAACAGAATGGATTTAAGCAGTAAAGTGGGAACGTAGTTAGACTTTAACATACACTTAGATTCCAATGACATAGAATGTTCTGGACATTTTTAACAAAGAATTAGATTTAGAAAATCTTATAGATCCTGGAGGAAAATGCTTATGCTATGACTACAAAAGACACACATACAAGAATATAAAATCTACAATAAATAAGTCTAAAAAAAGTCAAATAAAAACCCCAGAAAAATACAGTATAATATAATCCACAATCTAACTAATAATGTTAGCCTTCTATGCTCTCTTACCGCGGGGCATCATGGGCGAGGGCTGGTTGAGCAGTGTGGCCAGGCCGTGGTAAATAGCCCCTTGCTTAGCCACCTCCAGCGTCACCACAGAGCCTGTTCGAGTCATCAACTCTGCGGCCCTGCAGCACAAATGGAAAGATCTTAGCATTGGCCCAACAACTGAGTCAAAGTTTTCAATAAAAATAGTATTAAAAAATAATAATAATTAAAAAAAAATAGGTGGGAGTAAACAAAACAGCTTTTGAGATTTCCTTCGCAATCCCAAAAGAGAGTCATTTAAAAAACCTCACTACAAAATAGTAGTGATCTGTATGTTTGGCAATGACGAACGCGTGGTTTACCATTGGCCATATCTAAGAAATGTCTCAAAGCGACCAACAAAACCACATTCGGAATGCCTTCTAATGTCAAATCCTGCGCAATTTCAGTTCAAACAGTTATAAAAGCGCAAAGTCCATATGCTTTTAATCCAATACAAGGACTCAATTTAAAGCTTTAATCAGCTCATTCACTTCTGCTAATTACACCAGCGATGGAATACAACTAGATTTTACAGACATAAACAAGCATATAACAAACTACATTGTTCGGCCTGTCAAAACACTCTGGTCTTTGTGCAAAAAGCATTACAGCATAGTCCAAAGGTTACGCATATTTGACACAAGGACAGGAGAGGGTTTAATCCAGGAAAAAGATTGTCTGATGGTTATGACAAACCACGGAAAGGACACAGAAGGCACTGTATTACTGTTACACTGCATTATTCTTATGTTCTTGTGTAGCCTCTGTGATCATATTAAGATTTCAGACAGGAAAGGTTCACTGTTTGCTACATTTTTGTTCCCCCTCTGAGCAGCAGGATATTACATGCTTAGGCTTTAAATCCACTTAAAAACACATCAGAAGTTCAACTTAAAAGCCATTTAGTGAGACTCTCATGGTTACTAAATTACCTTTCCTGAGAGAGTCCAACCAGACTTCTTCCGTCCACACTGAGCAACTGGTCCCCAGCAGCCAGCCGTCCATCCTGAAGAAATAAAACATACACACACACACATGCTCCAGCATCCCAGTCAAACTGGTACTTTTTGGTATGACATAAACCCACTATTAACTCTGCTTCAGACCAGTTCTAGCTCTTACTCACTGCAGGTGAGGTCATGCCTCATATTCATATCCTAAAAAAATACTTTTACCCAAATTACACTCACCACGTCTGCCGCTCCTCCCTTCACAACAGACTTGATGTAAATTCCAAGCTTTTCCTGGCCGGCACCCTGACAAAATACAATGAGAAAATGCTGATTAGGATCATGCAAATGTAAGATTTTATAACAATCATATTCAAAACAAACCGATAGGACACACAGAAGCCCTCTTTTATAAAAGATAACATTTTGGTCTAAAGCCTAAAGCAAAGCGGACCATTCATGAGCCTGGCAGTGAAATCATCTGCAATAAAAAGTTAGATGTGAATCAGATCAATTCATGACACCAGATGAATCCCAGCTTTGTGCTAAAATGAATCGCTCTCCCTTAAGGAACAGCATCACAGTGAGGACTGCAATTATTCAACCTACAGCGCAGTTCAAGATTCAAGAGATTTATTGTCAATTCACATTTTATGTGCAAGACATAGTTCAGAGATCGCTGACCAGCCAAGATTCATCTGTTTCTCCACTGGTTAATCATTCAGACATCACGGCATTAGACAGCATGACAAAAAGATTCAACCCTCATTCAACAAGGGATTTTCCATCCACCCATCACATCCATCTTCATATCTACATAACAAAGTGGCCTTTGAGAAGCTCCATGTGCTGAGATTAGCACACTTCCTGTTGTGGGCCTTGTTAACCCAGGGAGAGATTGGCACAGCAGGGCAAAAGAGACGGAGCCGTCCAAGATCCGGCACCTCCACATGTCCAAAAGAGGAGACAACCTACTACTTCAAATACATTGTTCTGAGCTTTGTCTTGTCCAAACGCCAGTAACATCTTGTCCTGGAATGCTGTTCTCTAGAGGGGTTTGCTTTTAGTGTGGTCTCAAATCCTTTGCTGCATGTGTTTTTCTACAAGGATAGATTTCAACGGGCAGCAAGAGGGCACCAGAAATCCCCCGCCTGATGCCAGGACTTATGTTTAAAGAGGATCTAGGGGTGGGTGATTTATTTATAATTTCATGATAACAATCCAACTCATATTATTATAACAAGTATGTTTACCTCTCTGAACTAGTATATAATGTGACTTTGTATGCATAGCAGAAGAATGGAAAAGAAAGACCATTTCCCTTCACAAAGACTCTTTAAAAAAAAAAAGAAAAAGAAAAAGAATTTTACTAATTATTTAGGCTTAATTTACCTTTAGGGGTGTGGGGATTTGTATGCTAATCACCATGGCGTGGCATCCTAAGTAAACGAAACTCTAATGAAGCAATGACACAAACTCATATGGCTGATTCTTCGCAGAAAATGTGTCTGGACATTTCAATGTTCTTGCCAAAGCCAAATTAATTTCCCGCTCATGCTGCCTGATCATGCATTCCAACTAATATCCATCTTGAAAGATGATGTCACAGCAGTTTTCACTTTTATACTGATACATCTCCCACTAGCCTTGGGTTGATAACACAGGTCAACAGGTCAAAATCATCAGAGAAGTTTATGTGGGTTTTGTAGTGTTTTTCATGCTGATTTCAAATCTGTG
>JBBJLS010000155.1:2544710-2557186 GCA_037577275.1 Bryconaethiops microstoma | reverse complement strand
TTGAAACAGTTACTTGATTGGTGCCTGAGGTTTAATAAAAACCGCATGCAAGTCTATTGCAAATCTAATATTACTCAATTAAAAAAATTGATATGACTGAAAAAAAATGAAAGCAGATCTGAGGTCGGCATGAAAAAATGGTTTAGAAAAGTGTGTTGTGGTTTCTGATGATCACAAAAAAAAATAATTTTTTTTTGTTGACCTGTGTAATTGATCAAATGGTCATCTTTATCTTCCGTGTTCAAAAGTTTTTTGGTTTTTTTTGGTATTACCTTGCCTTTATTTAACCATTCACTTTGTGAAATTATTCTTATCTATGATGATCACCAACGGAACACAGTGATCATAAAAATTAAAATTAAAAATTAAAAATGACTATTACGACAATTATATGACATCTGTCAAAAGGCAAGAAAACGTTAAGGCTCTGAAGTGCCCAGATTGTGATAGCTCTGTAGACGATAACTAATCAACTAAGTTTACATTATTGTCCAAGCTGGCCTCCCACTCCTCAGAGAATCAAGTTATGAGTCCCGGTGTGGAGAAGCTTCATGTCCTGATCTCTCAGATCTACTCAGGTAAAAGCTGAGGACCTCAACCACAAATCCAGGCTGAATAACAGCAGGTTGTCCAACAGCAGAATGTTCACACCTGAACAAACACAGCCCCAGAACAGCAGCCATGAAAGGCTCTGCACTCACGGGAAATATTTCTTATTTTGCACTCATGCCTTATAAAAGGATTAAACATATTTAGTTTGGGGTTTGGTTTCAACATCAAGGCCAGGAGACTCTGCAGATCATCAACATCTAGATTATGTTTACTGTAATTCTTAACACAGGGTCAAAGCAACAC
Source organism: Bryconaethiops microstoma (assembly GCA_037577275.1). Lineage (NCBI taxonomy): Eukaryota > Metazoa > Chordata > Actinopteri > Characiformes > Alestidae > Bryconaethiops > Bryconaethiops microstoma. The sequence continues at coordinate 2,556,331 of JBBJLS010000155.1, read as the reverse complement.
ACTATCTACTGAGTCACAGACACACACCCTACCTGGTCTACTGAACAATGTGGGCTTCATTACCCCACCACAGGTAGTGTGTTATCACCAGGTCCTCTGGGAGCATGACTGGACAGAGATCAGTGGTCAGAGGAGAGCTGAGTGGTCACAGGAGAGGAGAAAACCCTACTAACACCAGTCAAAACAGTACACACCCGTCATCCAACATACCTGCTGTTGTGTTTCGGAATATCTGACAAACCCTTTCTTCACCAAACACAACAGTAAAACAGACATGCTGTGGAGGTCTTGGCCCTGACTGTGGGCCTGAGCAATAAAACAATCAATCGACTTTCATATCAATTAACCATTTGAGGTATTTTATTAAATTATGCCATTCTAAGTTTTTGCTGAGGTCACTAGTGGTCATGTACTCTTACTTGCAAGACAGGACAGGAGATGTTTTTAAGCTATCTAGCTGTTTAGTACTGAAGAGAAGGGTTTGGACAAGTGATTTTGAAAAAGACTAATTTCAAATTTACTAAAGTCAAATTAAGTCAAGTTATTACTGATAAATACTGATATTTTCACTATTTAAAATAAAACCCTACCCAACAGAAGAAGAATAAGGCCTACAAGTTTGAAGAAAGTGTCAAGACAAAAGAAGAGTATAGCCAAATTAGACAACACATTTAATAGGTCTGGATGACGACAAAGGGCTGAACGACAAATGGAAATATATTTTCATGGCTTATCAACATGCCCTGCAGCCCCATGCTCCTTCTTCAACACTAGCCACATTGGTGCAGAACCCTATGCTCTTAGACCTGTGAACCTTCTAATGAAAGCAGTTCTGGCAGTGAGCACCAGCATCAACATCCCACACACAAGACCTAACAGCGCCAGTGGAGGTGGAGATACAACCCGAGTTTCTCTCACGAAAGACATCAGGTAAACCCAGGACACAGTTTGCATCTGGAGATACTCCAAAAGCAAAGTTCAGTCCGACTGGTTAGTCAACAAGTTACCGCCTGGAGGCCTTGGTGCTAGAGCTGCTTTTAGAGAGCACATCTGTGAAAAGTGTCAGTTTAGTGTTAGAAAGAACAACTCGCTGCAAAGGAAAGCCAAATGCCCTTGGCTGGCCAATGGTCAAGACTTGTAGAATTGTTAGTGTTATTTGTGGAAGATGATGGGTTATGAAGCAGCACTGCTGGTGAAGAGCTGCACAATGTGGAATAAATCGTAATAGAATATGCCTGGGAAATGCATATAACATCTCAGTAATAACACCTACATAATGGCCCACCCACAGCACTGAGTATTACTGGAATATACCCTCACCACCACAGCACACTTCATTTACAGACTTCACACAAACACCACGCACATTTTACAGGTTTAACCATCCATGAACTAACCACAAATATAAAAATTTATGTATGAATATATGGCCTAAGGTCCAGACAGGAACACACACGCCACTGCCTCATACACACACACGGACAAGCACACACGATGCCTATGGTAGGTATGGGCAAGTAAGGCAACAGGAAATTTACTACAATCCATTTAACAGCCTGAGAAGTTTCAATGCACCACATTGGTTCAGAATTACATCATGAGAAGAACAGCCACACACACACAAACAAAAATGAACCCAATAACTTGAATCCCTTGTGGCCTGCAACATGTAAGCTCCACAATAACAATCAGTGGAAATACCACATTGAACAAAACCATGTTGTTAGTGATTGGTTTATAACCCTGTTTTCAAAGGAATAAGTTCCTTTGCGTGTCTGAGAGGAAACCAAAAATCATACAACAAAAGCAGCAGCACAAGCTAGAGAAGTCATTAAAGTAACACATCCTACCACTGTACTGTTCTCCATGTGGATGCGAAATCAAAATGTTGCTTAATGGCTGGAAATAAAGGAAATCAATGGCTGTATTTCTTCTACTACAGTGTCATCACTGACTCCTTCTCAGATGGGGACGTGTTTGAGACAAGAAGAGTTGGAGGTGGGGACTGCAGAAGTCCCAAAGGAGCAGTCAGCACACCCTGAGGAGCTTGGACACAATGAGCCTAACACAAGTTCCAGCATTCAGCTGGGATAGCCAGAAAACCCCCTGCATCCTGTTGTTTGGAAAACACTATGGCCTACAAGCCAAACAACAGAAAGGAATCTGAGCCTTAGTTCATCAGACACGCTAGAAGACAGAAACACCCCATTCTAACACTGAGACATGATGGTCATAGACTAAGAATAAGAATGCAATGTACTTCTGTCCATTTTAACAGTATAGGCACTTTTCCATCGGTATACAGGAACAGGAAATTGTAGCACATTCTGATTTTCCAATGTGTCTCAGCCCAATAATGGTGTTTGACACGTTAGCAAGTCAGTTCTCTCCCAACAGCTCATGGTCTCTCGTTGTCACAAAACCGATGTCGTACCAGCAATAAGTTTTTCTTTCAGAGCCGCTTTTGTTACTGTAGTCTTTCAGTTTTTAGAGTCTTGCCTGAGTTTTTATAATCTTCCCTTGTTTAGCAGTGCCACGAGTACCTAACCCAGCTAAGCTGTTAGTGATGTCCTGGTACACCTTCACATTTCTCACAGTGTTAGAAAACTCCCATTGAAATTTATCTTCAGCCCAGACGGACAGTAGTGCTTGTACTTTGTTGACTTCCCAGTATTTCTGGGTCCGGACAATAAAGAACAATGTCCTCTTTCCAGGTCCGTCTGTTGTAATGGCAACATTTTGACCAGTGAAAAAGTAGAGACGCAGTCCACTTGGCTGCCGCCCACTTTTGGCCCTGCCGGCGAGCAGCTCGGGTAAGGCTTGGGTATGGTTCGCTTTATTCATGATGGAGAAACACTCATTTCTGGTATGTCAGTTCCTTATGCCAGTGGGAACTCACCATATGTGTGTCCACATAAACCACATATACAAGTCTATTTGAGATTACTTAACTTGACATAATCAGGGCAAGTGTGTGACGACAATCTGCACAGTGCTAATTGGTGAGGTATAAACTATTCACCATTAGGTACTTTAGCCTTACAGCATTGGTACAATGAGTATATGAATATACCAAACATAACTTGGCTTCCTAACTACAGCTGGGATAATGCACTGTTTTTTCATCAAACTTGCTAGCTGGTAGATACCTGCTCTCCAGCTGAGATATACACCTGTTGGCAAGTACACTGCAAGAACATATTTCTTCGCATTAAAGAGAAAAGCCACAGCGTGAGAAATGCAAAGTAGCTCTCTGCTCGAGGCAGTCTTGCAGCTGGGAATGCGATGGTTGAGAACGCATCCTGCTGCCTCCTCCAGGCCCACAGAACATCTCCACTGAGGAGCACAGCAAAACCTCAGCCCACAAAAGAGGAGGGAGACTATTAAAGTTGTTAATAAAAGTCAGATGCACGGTAACAAGAAAAGTGCTTCTGAGGTGAGGGTCACAAAAAAACAGGAGGTTCACTGCTGCTTAACAAACACTTGACTCGAAACCCGTCCCACCTGATTTTTGGCAGGTGCTGTTGTATCTAAGCACCACTCTGCTTCCACAGAACTACTGACTATATTCAACAGCCTATCAGTCAATTTCCTGTGACTGTGTTAATGTACAGCTTCACTTAGATAAAGCAAACCATGCTGGGATGAGTCTTACTGCATTCCTCTTTTACCCCTTATATGGGTGGGAACCACTAGAGACCCCTTGATGCATTATGATACATGAGTCACAATATGATTCTATTGTGATTAGGCCTGTCAATCACCTCATCAAAATGATTTGATAACATTATAATTAGCATAATCTTCTCGAGAATAATCGTAACCCCTGATAAATGGTCAGCCTAGATGATTGCAAACATTTACATATGACTGTATAAAAAATGCACGGACAACATTCACTGGGGCGCATGCTTTAACCGCTTGTAAGCACTGTTAATGTTCTATGCCTGCACAACAAGTGTTTCTGCTCAAATTTTCACACTTTCAAGAGAACGTGTAAACTTTGCTTGATTGACTACACATGATTCCTTAGTAATTGTGTGTGTAGTCAGTGAAGTCATTTCATCTTAACACAACACAACATTAAAATAGAATAGAATGGAAAGCCTTTGTCGCCATTATACACAGTATATCGAAATTTGAAATTAGCATACCAAGTATCCAGAGGAAAGAAGCAAGATATCTAATCAGGCTCATTCAGGCTTGTGCTTCGGATGCATAAAATGAACAAAAAAGGACTATTAATTTGTTAATCACAATTAATTATATGACAACTAATCATCAGATAAATTTCAAGACTGTTGCTGGCCTGTGATTTTTCAAGATTAGTCATTCCACCCACAAAAAGGTAATACTGTTTAACCTCAAATTACACCCTAAAAAGTATATGTAAAATCTTAAGGTCAACGAGATGTTTTGACTTTAAATATCTAAAATGTTTTTAGCTATAACAAAAACATGGGTGTCTCAAGCAGCTGGAAAAGTCTGGGGTAGTGAGAGCAGATGCTGTGAAAAAAAGTTTATTTTCACTGATTATCAGCCCATCGTGTGAACAGCAGGTATTGCAGGAGATGAAGCAAAACCGCACCTAACAGAGTTCATAGCATTTTTTTATTTGCATGTGTCTGTGTATGCGGAATTTCACACCCATGATTACTGACAGACTGCCAGGAGCTGCAAATGTGCAGCACAATGGAGACAATTACAGAGTGCACAAAGCTAATGCATGCTGTGGCAAGTTTGTGTGTGTGTGTGTGTGAATAGAAGCACTTAACATATAAATTTGGTCTTTTAAAAGAGCAAAATGGAACTTGTTGCCTAAATAGCATGTTGAATGGAGCTTTTGAGAACCCAGAGAATTAATAAACATTACTGTCTGCCCTTGAGAGCTAATATGAATTTCATTGCTCCTCCTTAAGCAAGTATGGAAATGTTTCAATAGGTCAGAAGGCCGGTCAGATGCAGTGTTTTAATTAAAGACTGGCTACATAACCATACGGTTGAGTCCAACCAACCCTCAGCTACTGAAACCGGGCACATCCACAGGGCTCTGTGAAGCATCCGCTCATTAGTCATCAGCAACACAAACATCTCATGGCCAGAGCACATATCACGCCTACCTGCTGCGGCCTGACACGGTTATAAAGAGAGCCAGAGCGCCGTGAAAGGCAGACTAGACACCTGGAAAAAATGCCCTAAGCTTTCAAACATGCGCGCACACACCCACCCCCACCCCAAATAGCCCAGTCTTAACGCTCTGCCCAGTGACCAAACAGTACCCAGAGCCATCAGGACCCCACCCTGACGCTTCCAGTCTCGGAAGGGGCCTGAAACCTGCCTTTGCAAATACAGGAAATTGGAACTGGAAGCTGACACTGGCTGCTGCTGTCCTGATGGCACGTGCTTCTGCAGCTCCATCCTCACTGAGGCTCTATTCCCTTCAGTCGTCATACTCTATACCTCCAACTTCCTATGAGGGATTTATAGTGGCGTTTGAAGGGTAAACTAAGCGTGGGCTCCTTAGGGACCCATACTGTTCAGCTGAAGCAGTTAAACTGACCATGCCTGTAACTTGCTAACAGCCCCGGACGGTTGTAGCAGTGTTTGTGGCCTGAAGTGTAATAGAGTAGTCACAGAATACAGCCAATTCTTTTTCTTAGGTTGGGCAATATATAACAAAAATAATTATCATAACTTCTTCCTACAAAGTCAGGATAATTAATTTCACTGCCACACCTGTGATTAAGGCAAGCTGTTAAACAAAAAAAAAAAATTAAATGTGTTCTCAACATGGGCAATTATCACTTGTCAGAGATCTTATTGGATTATGTGCCACTCATTGACCGAGTGTAGGGTGAAGTCATAAAATAAAGCAAGGGGTGTCAGTAGCAGGGAAAAAACAACAGCACAGTGTGAATTGTTACAGGACTTGTTGTATACTAAAGCAACAAAACATACTGTATGTTCTCCAAGACTGACTTCAGATTTGACACACTTGGAAACACCACACAACTGTAATAACTGGGAATGAACACAACCGAACCCAAAACAAAAAAAAGACAAAGGTTTACCCTTACTTTCGGTCTGTTTTATCTTACGTCACTGTTTGTGTATATGTACTGTATGACAAACAATTTTTTTATGCGAAAATTAATACACATCATCCTGAAATTTATATTCATTTGCTAAGTTGAAAAAAGTGAAAGTGACCATTGTGTCATATGTGAACACGCCACAGCACACAGTGTGAACAGCATGAAATTCTTCCTCTGAATTTAACCCATTCACCAAGTGAAGCAGTGGGAAGCCAGGACCACGGCGCCCGGGGAGCAGTGTGTGGGGACGGTACCTTACTCAGGGTACCTCAGAGGTGCTTAGCTGTCTTAGGAATCGAACCCACGACTTCCTGATTGTAGGGCGAACGCCCTAACGACTGGGCTACCAGCTGCCCCAAAGTTTAACCTTGTATCAAAACTTTGCATAGGCCAGATTAAATTTTTTTTAATATTCCAATTTGTTAAATTCTGCAAATGATCAGTGTGTGTAGTTTGTCGAGGATACTATATGTCATCGGGTGAACTTGGGAAATTTGACCTGCAAACACAAACTTTGGCATACAACTGTGTGCAACCCAGTCAAAATACCCACTTAATGTCAACTGAGGACATTAACCATAAAATGCCAGGAAATCTTATGCAGCTTCATCTATAGTTTGCTGGATTGTATAAGTGGCAGAAATGTGCCAAGTGGAGATTTGAGCATTAATCATCTACACCCAACTGCAATATCTTGATGCATCAAACAGGGACATGGATTGTACTTTGCCACCATTAAATATCTAACACTTGTCTGGTGCTCTACATTTTAATTATAGACATGGCATTTTGTAGATCAGTTGTGATGAATAAATAAAATTACATTTTTTGACTAATAAATATTCTCAAATGGTGAACATACTCTAAATGTTTTTGTTAGTAAAGTGTTCTTTTAGTAAATATGGAGAAGAAGCGAATGAAGAAAATCTTAGTGTGTGCCAAAACTTTTGACTGGCCAACAGCCTGACTGCACTGCAAAAAAAGAAGAATCCTTTTGATATAGTTTTCTGATATGGTGCCAGTAGCCCTAATGGTCGACCTCAGTATCTGTTGAAGGAGAGCTGGAGCTCCAGCTAGATCATGAGGTGAGGACAGACAAGCCGCTGGGGTTGTTTCTTTCTTCGACTGAAGCCGGGTGCAAAATGTCATCGCCAGAACAAGAGGCTTTCAGTAATGAGCTGCTTGCAGCCAGGGGCATTCATCACGTCTAAGGGGCTTAAATGAGCGAGAGGCTGTGGGCTGCTGGCTTGAGTTAACAGAGACCAAACAGTGTCTGCTCAACTTCATACTCCACTGACTGCAGGGTGGGGACAGCCGAGCATGCGGCCTACAGTTAAACTACGTCTAAACAAGCAAGACTTATTCTCTGTTCCTGTATCCATATAGGGATAACTCCAACCATAGAGGTGTGTGAGAAACAGATCATCCTTCCCTCGCTTTCACAGGGTTTTACAAGAGCAGCTCAGCAAAACTGCTTTTTTAGGCTTGCTCTCAACCTATGAAGCATTTTCTGGACAAAAAATGGACAGAAGTCCATTACAAAAATAGCAGTAGCACCAAGACACCAAGTTTTGTATCCTCTTGTCCATTTTTAAGAGACAAAGACATGAATCAAAACTTATTCAAAGTTCACCTGATCGTCAGAACTGCTGAGACCCTCAAACAGAGACTGAAGACTTACCTCTTCACTGACCCCTGAGGAAAACTAATGTTCAGGTCATTAACTAACTTAACTAAAACACAGCGGTATGTCAAAGTGCACCGTGCATAAACTACAGGTCTATTGGAGATTATTTATCAACTGTATACAAAATCAGTGCAATAAGTACTGATAAGTACAATCACTAAAAGAGCAAAGCACCATATAATTTAGAACAGTTCAGCATTTTTTTCATGCTCTACAACTCTTATTACAATTCCCTGCAGCCTTTTTTTGGCATACAGAGTCAAATATGGAACAAACACAATGTCAACCATGTGACTGTCCTGACAAATGCAAGCTGACAGTTTGAAACTACTGTATTTGGACAACTGAAAGGGCTGTCGGCTCTGATTTTGCTTTAGGACCGAAGTGAACTGGCTCTTCTGAGGTGCTGCTCTCAAAGCTGTCAAAAGATTCCATCTTCAGCCAACAGCAAAAACTGCAAAATGGGAAACAGTGCCCAAAGTCCAAATCGGTGGACAGGGACGTGAATATGGGCTGCCTGAATGGTTTGGTCAAAAATCTAATTTAGAACTGGAGATGTGAAGCTAATATAGCCAACCAGAAGTCAATACTCAGTCAAATTGTTCCTGTACTTACATTCTTTAAATTTCCCTCTTTAAATTTCCCTTGTATCCAGCTCAACATTAAGGTGGTAGAGACTTGTCAGAGTTTTTTATTACCAAGTGCTCAAGCAGGAAACATACTTCATGCAAATATATGAAAAACAACACTATGAGCTATGCAAACATGGTCTTGTATGGCACTGCACTCCAAAATGTCAACACAATTTATAACACAAGGCAAGCACAAGCCGTTCAGGATTGTTTTGCGGAATATGAGGAACATGACAGAGCTTCCAAACTTGAGATCTTAACTCGATTGAGGATATATATAAAACGTAATTTTAAAATGTAGGTAATTAAAAAAGTAGCTTGCTCTGTGGAGGGCTCATCTCGCAACTTAAAGGGTCAGCTGTTAATGTCTTGGTGTGGATACCACAGAGGTCTTGGAGAGTCCATGCCTTACTGAGTCAGAGCTGTTTTGGCAGCATGAGGTAGGCAATACACATTATTAGGCAGATGCTTTTAAATGTTATGACTGATCAGTGTTTAATATAATACATTAAGCAACTTCATTTCAAAAGAAGCACAAACACCTTTAGCATCCCCATGTGTAGTTATTGTGGCTTTTGTGGTTGTGTAATTACAGTAAAACGCCTAATCAGTCCTCTATCACTCCCTTGATACCAAGTTAACAGCCAAAAAATGTAAAAATGTGAATTTGCTATGTGTTGGATAGGTGTTGTGTGGTTTATGGTTTTACTATGAGTGAAAAATATTAACAAAACATCAACATGTAGCTAAATGCTAAACAATGGTCCTTCATATACCACTTCAGGAGTTGGAGTACAGATCTACAATCCTTTTGCAGGAAAACACTATAAATACAGAGGAATCTGATCCAAGATCAGTCCTGTCCTGCCCTAATATTGTCTAAAATGGTTGCCTATAATAAAGTTTATTTCATCTTTATAGCACTGAGCAGCTCCTTCAGTGGCAGGCTGCGGCACCCACGATGTGGGACGGAGAGATTCCGCAAGTCTTCCCTGCCAACCGCTGACAGACTGTACAATAAAGACTTTGCTGATGACCACACACGTACAGACACACTCATTTTTTCGCTAATTTTTCTTATGTGCAATGTTATTACTAAGTGCAATTTACTAAGTGCAATGTTTCTTCTGCTTACAGTTTACATACATGTATATTTTGTATAATATTGAGAGAATTGTTTATTTTTATTTAATACTCTTTTCTACATACTACTTTGGCCTTATTTTATTTATTTATTTTTTTCTCCATTCTATTGTTTTCTCAATTCTGCTGCTCTGGACTTTGTACTGTCCACTTCTGCCGTTACTAATCGAATTACCCACTTATGGGACTAATAAAGGTTTATCTTATGTTATAGCTTACAGAATGTCATGCTGTGTCCTAAACCAAATGCACAAGTCTGCACCACCATAATTAGGAACTGGATATGGGTTGACTGAAGTTTCGGCGTTATATTTATATTTCATCTAGCAAGTTATCTCCTTTAATTTTAAACTTCACCACAAGGCCAATATAACTAAAGACTCCTACTACTGTTTTAATATATTAGTTATAGTTCCAGTGCAAATGACTACGTGTGTTTGTTTTGCTGCAGCACCATGCGAGGTAATGCATGACGCATATTGGTGCAATACCATGAAACTATGTACATCAAGCATGTGGAGGCTGGCCATTACAGTCCAGCAACGCTCCTGTCAACAGGTCGATAAAGTCAGGAGACACAATTAAAAACAGTCCTTCTCTGGACTCTCCTCCTTCTCACAGTGTTCAGGAAGTCCAGGCGTTTGTGATGAAGCCATATCCTCCCATTGTTAGTCCAGTACACAAGACAGGACAGGAGACCGAGAGGCCTACAGAGAGGGAAGTCACGATGCCATTGTGCTCCACACTGGACAAACAAACAAGCAAAACCAAAAGTTGCGATGGCTTGGGAGAGGCAGCTGGATGGATAAAGTGATAAGACGGGAAGAAAAAGATCTTCTGGCAGAGCGGCTGAAACGTGGGATTGGGCCACACACAGTTCCCCAAACTCCTCACAGCAGTGTGAGGTCTCAGGATATCCCTCTGCTTTTGTGACTATTCCTTAACATTGTCCCATTGGAGCTATGATCTCACACACACCACCACACATCTGCAATTCCAAAGCCTGAGTCTCAGGGTGTGTTGTTTCTTTTAATACATGCCATTAAATAGTTACGATAATTAGGCACATTGCTGGACATGCATACCGATAAATATCAAGCTTCATGACTGTGCTCCTAATAATAAGGGTGCTAAACCAGATTTTTGCTATCTTTAGTTACATTCGAATTGTTTTGAAGAACGTTCTTCAGACAACCCAATCTCTATCTTCTACAACATCTTTTTAGAGAACCTTTTACAGTACATTTATTTTTTGAGAGTATTGCCAGACAGAGACTTAAAAATCTCTGAGGAAATTGCAGATCACTGTAGTAGAGCAATCTGAGCCCTCAAGCGTTGTTGATTTTCTAAAAGAAAATAAATCCACAAAAAAAAATCCAAGAAAATAAGCCCATGTTATAGTTTTGCTGCTAATTTTACAATTTCTGTTTATATATCTATCTACATACCTATCTGTCTTATATGGGTGGCATAACTTCTACATAAAGAACATTTACAACATTTTGTCTTTATCGTATTAAAAAGTCCCAAAAATTCTAAAATTGTACATTAAAAGTCTGCAATTTCTGTAGATGTGTTCTGAGGAAGTGTACTTACAGAACTTAAAAAAACAAGTAATTTGACCAGGGGCGACCAAACTTTTGCATTAGTGTGCACATGCCCACTGCCGCAAAAACACCCTCTTAATCATTAACTCTGTGTCCCTGACCATAAGATAAACATACAAATGTGCATGTTTAATCTGACCAAGGACACAAAAAAAATCTAAGTAACTGTTTTAAAACAAAATAGTCTGATCCTATAGAGGAATGCAGCTGAGCAGAAACCTTGAGCTCCAATGCAGCAGCCACCTAGAGAGGAAAAGTAGCCAAGGGTTCTAATTGTGAAGTAAACTCATGCCAGACACATGGAATGAATAGGTGCCTGTGCTCCCATTTCTCCCTAAGTCCTGCAGCACCCAAACATCTGCCAGAGTTTCCTTATACATTCTCTCTCTCTCTCTCTCACACACACACACACACACACACACACACACACACACACACACACACACACACACAAACA
>JBBJLS010000155.1:2533080-2544610 GCA_037577275.1 Bryconaethiops microstoma | reverse complement strand
TATATATATATATATATATACACACACACACACACACACACACACACACACACACACACACACACACACACACACACTCCGAAAATTGTTTTTCCTTGGAGAACAAGCAGGAGCCTCGCTGCTCTCAACCATCCCGTCGGGGAAGGAGAGGTGCTCCAGCACATTCACAACTTAAACACTACAGCAAACAGCCCCAGCGGAGCCCAGCCAGCTGCAAACAATAGCTGTGCATGAAGAAGAATGTGTGTTTGTGTATGTGTGTCTACGCTTAAGCAAGGCAGACAAGGTAATGTAGAACCCCAATCTGACCAACAGTTCTCTGATAATGCATTAATAATAAAATACTGAGGTTACAAGAGAAGACCAAAACTGTTTTTATTGTTATTATTTTTGACAACACTTTGGGCCCGATGTGCTAAGCCTTTCAAATGCATTTTGCCTGCAAGCCTCAACGTGTGGTTTATGGATTGGCATGTATGTTAAAACATAAAATGTGCCTAATGCAAATGCATTTCAGGCAGGGCAACAAAAAACAGTGCTTACATATTCTTCTCGATTTATTAAAGCTTGAGCAATTCGCAGCATCTGCTTTCTGCACTGGTTTACTTCTGCCTTTTAAAAAGTCTAAATTTGCATTAGGGTCTCAAAAGACAATGGCGGCATATAGAAAAGGCAGTTAGAAAAGACATGAACCTCAAATCACGTGCTTAACGAACGTTTATCATCAGAACAACACTGTTTAATCTCTCAGGACCAGATGCACGGGTGAGGTGCAGAACACACCGTGATGTGGCCGCTATAAACACAAGAAGACTGTGTTACTGTTTTACAAATTCGTCTGTTTTATTTTCTGCTTTGTCTCAAGTTTGCTGATAAATTCCAATATTACTCTGTACCTTTTAAACCATGTAGCTCACGAGTGAGCAGTTAGTGGGTGGGGCTCCGTGCAGTGTGCATGATAGGCTGCTAAACTCACTGTTTACAGTCTTACAAAACTAAATGTTAAATTCAAGTGCATAAGAGTGCATATTGTGGTTGCATCAAAACATATTTTGCAGCCCACCTGTGCTTTTATGTACATCTGTCCCTCATGGTCACAATGCAGTGATGATTAAAAGGGACTCAAGTGTTAACAACAGTTCACTCTTCTCCAATAAAGTCTTGGAGACGTAAGGTTTTGCCTTGAGATTACATATAGAAGCTTCTGAGCAACTTCTTTCCTACATTACACAAGAGGACCGTTCTCCCCCATGTCCCTCTGACAAGGAAACAGGCCACCAGGGAAGTAGGATTTGTTTACGGTCCAGTTTTGAATTCCAATTTGAATGTTTGCTGTCTAGACAGAGACGCTAGTGACGAGTGTAAACAAAGCACGTCCTGCTCCAAACATATTGTGATATTTGGAAGATGTGAGCTTGCGGATGAAAAAAGGGGGAGACCAAAACACGCATGTCCCAGCAAGCATTGATCAAAGTGTCGGTGTCAAGCGCCACACCTACAGAGTGTGTTCAAAACAAAAACTCTTTCAAGCAAAATGAATCTGCCTTTAAAAATCAGGGAGGGAAACCAGATGGCAGACACTTCTATTTACTTCAAATCAACACTTTACAATTATCTTTACCAGCACTAGACCACCAATGATCTGTCCATGTCTCCTAACCATGGCTAAATCAAAAAAGGTGCCCTTACCTTGGCCGCCACAATGCTGAGGCCCATGCCATTGTGCTTCTTCAACGTCACCGTCACAACTTCTGGTTCCTTCCTCATTGGCTGTGGAGAGAACAGACAGGCGAGTTAGAGTAGGTGGAAAGGATGTGGGGACAGGAGTGGAAAGCGAGGGGTTTGGGTTCTAGTGCTGGTCTCTGAGCTGTGTGTGCTGTGTGTCCCTGCAGCAGACTGGCTGAGCAGAGGAGGGAGCAGGGGAAGACGTAGAGTGGTGGTTTTTCGCTGCTTCTCAGAGCGGGGCCCGACCACAGGGAGAAACAGCGGGTGCTGGATATGAGTCAAGAATGAAAGCCACATGCGTCGGCTCCAAAGAGCACGCCGAGGCCTAGACGGGCTCCTTTCCACACGGGATGGCCTGGGAGAGAGAGAGAACAAGGCCAGCTTCCCACAGAGAGACAATGTGCCATAGACCCTCCCTCCAACAGTTCCAATGTGCCAGAGATGGGTTTCCTAAGAATGTTCCCAGGGATAATGTTTCCCATCACTTAGCATCCTGATTAGTTGGATGAGGTGTGGTCCAGGATGAGGGCTGGAAATTACACTGGCGCACACGCTGCATTTATAACTGCACAAGTGACTGCAGCAATGCATTCAGAGCAATGCAATCAGCAGTACAACACTCAAGAGGTACACCCAGCACCGCATTCAGAAAAGTACCGAATTCAGCAATGCATTCTGCTGCAACACTGCAATCTGAGCCATTGTTTTGCAACCTGGCCACACACTGTACTCCAGAACCAGGGATAAAAGCACTAAAACAGACTACAAACTTAGCACTGAATTCAGTGTTGCACAACTCAGAAAAGCACAGTGTCGCATTCAGCACTGTGCCATTCAGCACTGCAGCAAAGTGGCCTCCAGAGTCACTTCTGAGCATCTTGGCCACACTGGTTGGTGAAAGGCGTAGGAAATGGTAAAGCAGCCTCGTAACACCTTTAAAACTGTTACTGGCCCAGGAGCTGACAAAACCGGGCCCAACTATGTTTGAGATGCTCAGTTACGCAGCTTAAGTAAAACAACAAGCCAACATGGTCATTCCAGGAGGTTAGGGGAAATTATATAAGGACTTAGAAGCAAAACATTCAATAACATGCACATTTTATACACTTTTTAAGGCCAGAGCATTGGCTCTGGCAGGTTTGAGCCGCTTAGTTATGAGAGGGAAAAAGAATTACATGGAAAATCTTTCAATTACTTGCACATTTCGCTCACTTCGCTCCATGTTAACCCGTTGTTACAGAACTGAGTGTGTGGTTTCAGGGAAAGCCACATGCAACCCTTAGTCGGCATGGAGTTGCTGCAGTTTGTACAGCAGTATGTCAGGCCTTTGATAGAGCCAGAGAGCAGTGCTGCCCTGCCACAGCATGGCTGAGATGATGGAGAAGATGAGGGAGGAGAGCCGGAGGTGCGGGGGTGGGTCTGCTTGGCACGAAGCCAGGCTGCATTCATCAAAAGCTGCGTGGCGCTCCAACGCTCAGTGTTGGCTCCCGCTCCGGCTAAGTCTGGGCCGTTTGGGCACGACGCATGAAAACCGAGTCAGGAAAAACAGGGCAATTACAGGGAAAGCAGTACAATTTGGGGGCTTTGTGTGATTAGGGTGAGGTGAAGGCTATCATTTACAGCCAGTCTCTAAAGCGCTCTGGGTCACTAATTAGCTCCTGCAGTGGAACCGGTGTTGACTGAAATCTAACACTGAGGTAGGTCCTCAACAACACCGGCTACAGACGTTTTCCTGTGTCTTTCAGCATTACCGACAAAATCATGGTACGTTTATGGTCTCATTTCTGAAAGTCGGGGATGTCGTAACAAAAGCAAACAAAAAAAACAAAACAAAAAACAACAAAAAAAACCCACAACATTCTTTCATGTATGTAAGACCTTGCGAAGCCATTTTGGACCATTTCTTTCAATCTGTTTACTGTTATTCACTCACAGTTTAAAGATTCTTTTAAGTATGTAAGACGCTATCAAGTCTTTTTTGAGCATTTCTTTCGATCACAAACATAAGGTTTTGATATGAAAGCGGAAATATGTAATTGCAAACAAGCTTTGATGACGGAGCATAGGCAAGGTATGTTCCGGAACAAAGTACACTGTGCTCAGAGGAAAGGCCCTCTACTTACGGTTTGTTTTTTAATGAAATACACTACGTGCCGTGAGCTAAGCAGCATGATTAAGCCTTTGCATGCTATCTGAGTTTCTGCTCTTTTGCCTTGTGTGACCTTCATTGTTGATGTGACCTACCAGGTCTGAATTCTCAGCGGAGAAGTGGCTATCACAGTCTGCTCCTTCGAAGTAGACAGTCCAGGTGCCGGGAGAGCGAGGGTGAGGGGTCAGACGGCAGAAGGCTGGAGGAAAAAGAGGTAGAGCAGGTCAGCACATGTATACACCTTCAGATACGAGAGCGTACACTTCCCTCTCTCTCCCATATTTACGGATATTCACACACACACACACACACTCACTGTGTCTCGGGTGAAAAACAAACACTGATAAGAGAGCGTGAGCGAACAAAACTGCTCTTTCTGTGAGACTTTAACAAACTGCATTCCACTGGCTATACATCAGCGTAAAATAAACAAGATAAACCTGATTCCCTCTCCTGAAAACAGCTGGCGTTTTACCAAAACATGACAGGAACGTGCCAGAAGCAGAATGTTTCAAAATCTTGTGTCCTCTCCGACCCTACCTCTCTGACAGAGCGGCTCGAGAAACTCCTGGAAGCCGTTGGGAATGTTGCGGACGACGTCGCAGGAGTAGCCGTCCTCGGGAAGCAGGAAGGGCAGCTGCAGGTCAGGATCTTCCTCCAGCTGGACCTCCCGCCCGTCGCTCCGTGCCAGTTCATCCGCTGTGTTCTCCGCCACGGCCACCACGTGGTCAATTAACTCCTACAGACGACCACAATAAAGTCACAAACTTTTAGCACCACAATAAAAACTACATGCTTCAAATGGCTGCTACTAGTTTCAATGTGATGCAATTTTTGCTCATTTTTTTAAAATAAATGGCATAAAGGGCCTTGTTATGACATAAGGAACACATAAGGAACTTGACAAAGTGTAAGGGAAGAAACTGGTCTCTCAAAAAGCTTCTAGAGACCTAAAGGAATAAAGCTCCCAAAGACAGTTTTCCAGGCATTTTCCAGGTGCTTTCCAGTTTTTGAGATGATTCCTACACACTGAACTACATTTTCTTTTTAATAAAGAATCACCATTCAGAAAAGTGTGTAGTGCACAGCTAGTCTTTATCTCTGTGCAGGAAACCGACCCCAGATGTGGGAAAATGATTCAGACTGCACAGGGTGATAAAGCTGTCGTGGCTCAGTTTAGAGTGCGCACACTTGGAAATAGTTTACACACCCTGTTCACTGGCAAGAGTAGAACAAAAACTACTTTTTTTTCTTCCCCAGTGATATTTAAAAAGATGCTGTCGCCTCAGCAGCAACCTTTTCCAGAGTTGCCAGATTGAGTGGGATTTGCATGTTAAAGTTGCTATGAAAATAAGCACTATTAGTAATGTTTATACGTTTCCTTATATATTTTAATTAAGGTAAAAAGCAAAATAAATGAATTTAACAATTATAGATAATATTTTATTCCATACTAACTTACAATATTTGTTATAATAATAATAATAATAATAATAATAATAATAATAATAATAAAATAAGAATAAAACTCTTTTTACTCAAATGTGATATGTGCTGGTGATATATTCGAAAAGGCTCACTTGGTTTATGTTTGTAATAAGTGCAGAATCTAATTTTACTACTGCCTTAGTGTGAAGCTTGAATGAGAGCAGAGGTAAAGAAGGGCTGGTTCTGGTTAATTTACAGCAGAACCCAACACTATGACCTAAACAGGCCATGGCTAGAGCTAAAGTTTGAAGAGGATGACAATCATGTCAGTCTACACCTTTTACCTTTCCTATACAAAACTATCTTTTTCATTCAATTCACACAGGCCCGGAGTTTCTTGGGAAAGTATAAACATTTTTAGTATGTTAGTATGTTTTGGAAATGCATGGATCAGTGTCCTGATAGGTGAGGCAAATGTTGTTCAAACTGGCTTCTGTGATTGTAAATAGTCTGTAGGGAACTACTGAGGTCAGGAGGTTAGTTTTTAATAGTATAATGATATTACATCCCCATTTTAGTTTAGAACCATGTGAACAGGACTATTTCTGACTATTTTCCCCATGTCTCATGAGAGAGGAGGGAGGGAAATCACTCACAGGAGGGATGTAGGGCTCATCTGGCGCACAGTGGTAGTTGCTCATGAGGGCGTTGAGCTGCAGAGAGTTGAGCTTGAAGCATGTGTTGTTGATGTTCTGCACATCTTGTACTGAGTATTTGTCCATGGTGAGGAGAGTTGTAGCCTAGAGGGCAAGATAATGATAAGACGGCGCTAAAAAAACAGCTTTCGCAAGAAGAAAATGTAACGGTCCATGTCAGAACTGACCTGATGGTCTACAGATAAGTGACAGAAGAAGTGCAGGGACTGTGTAGGTGGATACGGAGTGCGTACCTGTACGATGCGACTGAGGTGGCAGTCGGCGGCCAGTTCCAGGCCTTGTTTCTCGGCCCAGGCCTCAATGTGGCTGAGCTGCTGGCGCAAAATAGCACCCCAGTAGTGTGAGCACAGGCCTGAGTCTGACTCCGTCACCAGCTTGTTGAAGAGCCACATATTAATGAAGTGGAAAAGCTGAGAAAACAGCTGGATGGTGAGGGCTGCGTTTACGCGACAACGGCGCAACAACGACATGGCACCAGTCAGGGTGTGCAGCACGTCCTCTGAGGGGAGAGAAAAAGGACTATTTGCTGGACATATAATTTTTGTAAAAGAAATATTGTTTTAAGAAGTATTGCATTAAATTCTTCAAACGGTTCTCCAAAAATGTTTTCATATTTCAAGAGTTCTTGTGTAGCAAATAAAATATACTACAATTATCGATTTACATTCATTTTTGTTTTATCAAGCTATGTGACTTGAGATTTGATCTCCACTTGTGAAAGATGATGAACTTAATTCTCAGTGTTAGAGATTGTCAGTCATTTTACAATTTTCTATACGTCTTTTTTTTTTTTTTACAGGTTCCTACTGTCCTACCAATAATTATTTAAAGCCTGTGTAGTTCCAAAAGACGAACAGATAAAATTTTATAAATAAATCTACAACAAAATTGTATTAATATTGTAAAAAACACAACAAACTTAGGTAAGGAAGCAAATATGAATCGATCTATTGATATTATGAAAATATGTCCAAAAAAAAAAAAAAAAAAAAAAAAAAAAAACTTCCCTCACTGAATTCTAAGTGCTGCTGTGGCTCAATTCCTAAACAAGAGGGCTTGTACTGAAGTCGCACTGAATGAAAACAATAGCTTGAACATCTTTTCAAGGGATGTTCACACCACTCCATTCTGATCAGAAGGTCTGTGGAAAGGAAGGTTTGCTCATTATGTCACCTTTTGACCTCTGCTCACCTATCTTAGGCCTCTGTGGGTTCTGCTCCTCAGGGTCATCCAGGAATGCTGGCATGTAGTTATTCAGATCTGACTGCAAACAGTGTACCAAGTACCTGATGAAAAACACACAATATATACAGATATGTGAACATACGGACCAACAATAACCAAATCAGGCCCATATACACACCCACAAAACCAATGACCGTGATGAGGGAGGACTTCCTTTGGAATCACTCAGTAAACACAGATTCCAGCCATCTCCCAAACCACATAAAGGCCAGTTATTTCAGCTGGCCATTGCAGAGGTATTAAAGAGAGCAGACAGGCCCTCCTCAGCCTAAAGCCAAGCCAATATAAGCCGGGCCCAGAACATTCCTCATGCACACACACAGCTTACACTCATACATGGTGAAGGGCAAAGGGAGTTTTACTGTCGTGCTTTATGACCATAAAACAAAAAAAAAACAAAACAAAAAAACCCCCAAAAGCAATTAAGTTACGCAACATTTCTCAAATGACTCAAACACTCATGGCGTCACATGTTGGTACATTTGGGAAAGGGCTGGCACAACTGAATACTAGGAAGAATTAAAATAGTAAGAAACAATGCTGTGTCTGCTTTTGTGTATGCAGAGGAAGGCCAAGCTGAGCTTGTATTTCAGACAGCAATTTTACAAATCATTTTCTAATCATCTCACATCCGTTCTGCGCTGTCAGATCACCTAAAATGCATATGGTTTGTATTAGCCAAACTATCATTCCTTCACACTCACTCAAGGTCAAGGAGACTGAAATAATGGCGAGGCTTCATCTCGGTAAGACCTGTATCTGTGTCTATGTATATGTGGCCAAACCAAACTCAGTTTATTGTACTTACATTTACAGATTTTGGCAGGCGCTCTTATCCAGAGCAATATACCTCTGTGCTTAATAGTCCACTAGAAAACATGCCCCTCACACTAGCAAGTCTAGACTTAAAACTAGATGCTTTTCCGTGAGAAAATACGAAGTGTGATTGCATGGCTATTGTGGAGACACCCAAACATTTGTTTTATGGGCAAAAAAAACATTTGTGCTTAAAAAAAAAAACCCCAAAAATATTCCCACTGTGGATTTGAACCAACAATCTTATGAACCATCAAGAGGGCGTGAACTCGGTGGCTCTTACAAAGGCATTTATGGTTAAGACGGCTGATTATTTTTAATTAAACCACAACAATCTGTGACACACATCTTTTTAAAAAAATAAACAATAAAACTTCAGTGTCTTGAAGTGTGTTTATAAGTCTGCTGTATGTTGTTTCTCTGCGTTTTGTCCGTTACCAGCCGACCTTAGCTGTGATGTCAGACTCACTCTCTCCGGCACACATTTTAAAGGTGACTCTACTATCAGCTCTCTCTCTCCCCATTTACAGAGGCAACTCAACCACAAAAAATCTCTTTTTTAAACGTGCACTACATTGGATATCAACAAACGTTTTGAGGTTGGAACCTGCGTCAATACTGCAAAACTGTAGGAGAAGAGGAGTAAAATTCCAGCTATAAAAAGAATATTAAAATAGCTTAAGAACAGTAATGTAATTGCAGACACAATCACCCTAATTAGGAGCTGCTAGAAGACTAAGATTCTACCAGAGAATCATTTTTTTCCCCAGAGAATCAGTTGTGTGGGTTTGTTTATGATATGAACATGTAGTTGTGCTCTGTGAAGAGGAGAGGGTCTCGGCAGTTGTATTTTTTGGACTCCACTCAACAGACTAATCTATTAGTCACTGATGTATCTGCTTCACTACTCAGTGCTCACTTGAAGGCCATCTGGACAAGGTGTGCAAGGACGTCCTGTGCATCCAGTGTGATGCGGCTCAGGTCTTTGTCCTGTTTAATGAAGTTGAGCAGCTCAGAGGCGTTGGCCATCCAGAAGGCTAGAGCCCCAGCGATGTTCTTCTGCTTCTGTAAGAGAGAACAGTGTTAGGGAGGGCTGATGAGAACATGGATGAGGAGAGGGGTTTCTTACAGCCACAAAAAAGCAGCAGCAGCAGCAGTCCCAGGATAGACTCGTGCCCCTGTACAACCCACCCTCCTCCCCCACAACCAGACACAAGGCCTCAAACTGGACAGAAGAAGCACAGCTCTGTGCAAGACAGGCTGCTCAACACCATTTTCAGTGGTTCTGCCTTAAATGCCTTAAATCACAATCTACACAACTTACACCTTTAATCCAAATGCGGCCACTCAGCTAAGACATGTTTCAAACCGTAGACGCAAGGATCAAGTAACAGAAAACGCACAACCACCAGGATAAAAGGGTTTAAACCACATGTCTAAGGGAGGCTTTAACTTGACACCCTTAGTTGAACAAAAGCTGTAACAGTGGGGTTCACATTATATTTTTCTGAGCTGACTAACTAGCTAAAATGAGTAAAAAGTCTCACACTTCACTTGATGACGTGTACACTCACACAACCATCCCAAAGGCATGCTGAACTTCATCCCAAGGCTGACCCTACATCAGAATGACGTCCTCTTTTCTGGACTGACCCACATCACAATCTATATTAAGGGTGTGCATGTTGATCAATGTTACTTATCTACAACTACTTATTTTGTGAACAGGAACATACTCCTAAACACCAAGTGTTACTAGTAATTCACTTAGCTGTAAATAACGTATATATAAACCCCCATCATCTGTGTATGTAGCATAGTGTAGAGCTCTAACTGGATTTATTAGACGTTATATTGTTCTTTTCTTTGTGCCTATATGTGTGTGTGTGTGTGTGTGTGTGTGTGTGTGCGCGCACAATTTTTCTCCAGGATCAATTCAATTTTCTGATTCTGCTTATATTCAGGAGATTTTAACTTCTGATTATATTCAGGAGAAGAACAAAATGAAAAACAAGAGAAACACTCAAGATGAGTCAGGGGCGGACTCACCAGCACACTGTCCCAATACTTCTGTCCCGACGTTCATACATCTCCAGGAGACATTTCGAATGAGAATATTTGCAGGTTCCGTGTTATTGTGGAGATTTCCACGTAAAAAACTATCAGCTAGGTTCTCAGAAAAAATACGCACGTGACTGAATCCGTGACTCCTGATCCGCGTAAAAAATGAGGGTTACTGTACACAGCTTCAGGCAAGGGTGTGATCATTTGGGCACACCGTTTGCACAATGCTAACTAGTGGTACAAGCCTGCCTTAGGCCTACTTGTCTGCTACATCAGGCAAAAAACTAGATAAACAAACATCACAACAAACATGTCTTGGCCGATCGACCACATTTGTCTTATGTTTTGTGTAAGTCGGATTTCTGGCTGAAGCCCTGCTGCAAATCATCAGCAGTCGGGTCAGCACAACCTACTGTGCTCCATCAGTCATGAACAAAGAGTAGAAGCCTTTAGAAGTCAGATTCCAACCTAACAATTCAACAACCTCCAAAACTTTTCAGACTAGAGATTGAGACTGAGAGTACAGGCTAATAAACAGCATAGCAAAGCAGTGTCTGGTTGTTGTGGAGTTTAAAAAAATGTCCCCGGGACACAGAGAGGGATACACACAGCCCAGACACACAAACTTTCTGCACTGGAACTGTGTGTATACCGCACGCGTCTATCCCCCCCCTTGACGACGATGGTCCCCCCCTGCCCATCCCAAACCCTGTGGTTTCGGCCATAGAACGCATCCAGAAGAACAATGACGTTAACCACAGATGAAAAAACAACAAATTAATTAATTAATTAAAAGAAATGAAACAAACAAAAAAATAAATAAATAAGCAAAAAGAACACAGGGTTGTCTCTCATCCATACTGAAGTGCAGGAAGCAAAGGTAACATGGAGATGCCAGAATTAAAAATGTTGCCAGAGTCAGAGATCTTTAATTATAGTTTTAGTATCACATGGTCCAGGTTGGAGCTGAATGAGGGTTATGTTTCATTTTTAGCGAGTCCAGCTGCTGGAGGAGGGATTATTTGGAGGGTTTGGTTTGGGTTGTTTGGTTTCTGTTATGGGGAGAAAATAAGGCATGGAAGACTGAGCCAAGCTGACTGAGGAGGGAGAGGGGGAGAGATAAAGAGATGGAGAGAGAGAGAAGAGAGATAGAGAAAGAGAGAACTCTCCCTGGCAGTACAATCTCCTACCTGGTCACCTTCAGCAATATCCTGCAGAGATAGAGGAGTGGGAAGAGGGGGGACAGACATCCGACAGGACAGAAGAGAGAGACTGTCAAAAACAGCCATGGCATGGACAGATTTCACAAGCATGTAAACACACACACACACACACACACACACACACACACACACACACACACACACACACACACACACACACACAC
>JBBJLS010000155.1:2506333-2528833 GCA_037577275.1 Bryconaethiops microstoma | reverse complement strand
CAAATTTCCATTAAACGGTGAGTTATTTCCTGCGGTTTTTTCTATCACAGTAAGAGCGGAACTTTATTACGGGTTGTGGATGTTGTCCAGGACTACAGGGTTTTATTGAGAGAAATGCAGAACAGATTGAATGTAAAGACGTCCACCACTCACCTGAATGACTCCTTCCATCATGCTCACCATCTTATTGACAATGGCGATGACTTTGTGTGTCCGCTCTGATGGACTGATGTCTGGCCGGTACTGGCTGGACATGACATAGCGGCAGGTCATATACAGCACGTAAGTGGGCGACAGCTTGAAGTGCACAGTGGAGCTGTTTGTGTAGTTGATGATGGCCGACAGGAAGGCGTCTTCAGCTGCAGGTTACATGACGACAATTAAGTAAAGATTCACCACATGAGACATTATGAAATGACACATATTAAAATACTCGTTTCTTTCATTCACGATCAACCATTCTCAAAAGCTCCGTTTACACTGTTTACACTTAACCCATCATTTTTAACAGTTCTGTCTATTGCTGCGTGAGGTCAGTTTGTACAGATTTAGGGACAGTTCTGTTGATAAGTCTTAAAGAACTATCTGAATACTAAAAATGTAAATGAATACCACATAATGAACACACATGAGTTCGTTATGAATGAGTTTCCAAATAAAACCTGTAATTGTGACCAATTAAATGACCAATATATTTACATTAAAAACTTAAAACTAACCTAAATATTAGAAAGTCGCAACAGCACATAATGTTGCTGCATTCAGATAAACATACAAGCAGTGTCCATTAACAACTTAACCATGGGGTTCACACAAATGGAGTAGGTGAAAAAATTTTTCTTCACTCGCTGTTCCTGTGTCTCAGGAGGGGCCATGGAAGGAGTATCGTGAAGAAAACATTACTCAAAGAGCCTGAGAGCACAAAAACCACACGGATTCCAATTGTGGATGGCGCTCAAACTAACAATATGCAGCCAATGAGGCGGCACGCTGAGAACGGCTTGAACAAATACACAGGTACAGTGAACTCACATTGTGCCTCGTGACAGGAGGATCGCTGTGCTGCAGGATCAACATTACACAATCAGTACAAATAAACTACCTGACGACAAAGAAGGGCACTGTTTTAAAGTGTGAATGCACTCAGGCTCGCCACTTTGTGCTCAGAGAGGCAAATATTTTTCAAATTCAGCAATCTTTATACTGATTTTATGCACTTGCATGTTGTTTCAAGCTTTGAAACTCTTGGCTGTTGCTAAAAGCAAAGGAAATTAAAATCTAACCACAGAGGGTTTGCACAGACAACACAGAGTCCATTCCATACAATGATGTAAATGAAAGCCTGGTCAATGAAACTTGACCGAATTGTGAAACACATTATTTTGCTGCAGCAGCTTATTTAGAAGTTGGCAAAATTTCCAGTAGCTACAGGTCCTACAGAATACAGCTGTTCAGGGTGTAAGCAGAGAGACTGTATCTGCAATGTAATCAGGATCAGTTTAGGGATGGGAATTTTAATACATTTTTAATACAAGTTTAATTATTCAGTTTAAAGAATAATTTGGTAAATCTTTTTTTCTTAATTTTCCATTTATTTCAGATCAGTCAAACCAAGACATGTTTAATTTTGATGCTTAAGTTTTGAAATGAAACTAGAACGCAACAGTAATCCAAATTGTTTCTGCAAAATTCTCTCAACTCTCTGAAACCTCATCCAGACTGTGTTGGGACCATCAGTGTGTTTTAGGACACAACACAACTTACCATAAACTATAAAAACGAGCAAAACTTCACCGCTAAAGGAAGCAATTTCAGACAGCACCAGGGCTGTGACTCACAAAGCAGTTTTACAGAGGGCTACTTTTGGATCAGATTCCCCAGTATTTAAAAGGGTCAATGTTTTGGTTTTTTGTTTGTTTTGTTGGTTAATTTATTTGGCTAAAGAACTTTGTTCAGTTTAATAGTTTATGGCAGGGATGTCAAACCCTGGTCCTGGAGGACCGGTGTCCAGGACAGTTTGATGGTTCTCCTCCTCAAACACACTAAACATGTCAATTAATCCGTGAGGTGAACCAGGTGTTTCTGAGCAGGGAAATCACCAAAACGTGCTGGACCACGGCCCTCCAGGACCGGAGTTCGACACCCCTGGTTTATGGTGAATTATACTCTGTCTTAAAACCACATTAACAAGTCTACATTACCTTAAAGATGTTTTGGGGATCTATTACAAGAACATTTGGGTGACTGCTGACTTCTGCTGTTTGTTTGCATTGTTAGCCTCAATTCATCACAACTTATGCATGCACGTGAAGAACGTTTGATTATTGAAAAATAGCTAAGGGCAGGTTACATGGTGGATGAGTAGCAGAGGCTGTCAATTCAGATGAAAATGTGTGGTTGTCAGAGATATTTCAGAGTACTTGAGTACTGTGTGCATCTGAATATTGTCCAAGTGTGTGTACACATACAAGGAATACAGATATAAGCAACTCTGGTTTTCGTGGCTCTCAAATGTACTTAGAATATACTGAACAAGAATAAAAAAACAAGTATAGTATGTGCAATAGCGCAATGACCCAGAGTGCAAATATGCTGAAATAAGTACGGAATAAATACATTCGGAATGTATAACTGTTTACTGTACATACATGAGTTTAGTGGACCTGACAGAATTACACATATGAACAATATACAGAGTAAATGAATAAATCACTTTTATTAGTAGTGACAAGAGGTTCTTATGGACCTTTCCCCCTGGAGTTAACCGTCGGCTCAGACAGCCGCAACAACAAATGTCCCAGACAAAAGGACTTATGTTATAATGGGCATCAATATGTTCCATGCATTGAATTCTGAGGTGACCCACTCGCCTAGTTCTCTAAAAATAGATTAGCATTTAGCCTTTTACCAGTAATGATCTCTAAAAGCATGATTGCAGATGACCCTTTGATGGGTCAGGTGAAAACGCTCTTTATCCTCCAGTCTGTAACTGGCACAGTATGGAAACAATTACACAGAGACTCACTTGCACTTGCAAACTAAAAAGGGTAATATACGCCTAACGCCCACTTCATGTCCTGTAGGCCCAGACAATGGACAAACTGAATCATAAAGTTCCCAAGAAAGACTAACATGCAATAAAGCAGCTGCTGTAAATGGCAGGCTCTAACCATGTTTACAGTGGGAGTGTGTGGCTGACAGAAGATACTTACAGTTCTCTCTGAATTCGATGCTTGCTGGCAGCATGAGCTCAGGGCCTTCATGATGCCTGTGGGAAAAGGGGTGGCGCTCATTACACCAGCTGATAAAGGGCACATTCACACCGCTGTCCACTGACGCCCACCGCTCCAGCCCACCTGCCCCACTCCTGCCATACAGCATTGTTCAACAAACCCAACTACGCTCCCAGTGCGAAAGTATGCATAGTTCCAGCAGTGCTGGATTATTGATGAGGAGACTGGGTGCAGGAGGGCTGTAAAGGCTCAGGTATCCCAGGTTTAGTTGGAAAGGCTGTGGGTCAGGTTTCATACACACTTACACCATTCCACTAAGTCTATACACTCCTGTCTCCCACACCAGGGATGTCGAGTCTTTTGTGCAAAGGTGTGCAGGTTGTCGTTCCAACCCATCAAGAGCACAACTGATTCTACTTAGTCGGACCGTCTTCACACAACTGACCTCAATCTGACCTATGTGCGCAAACAATTTGGTGCAAACTGTTATGTGCATTGAACCTTAATGCATGAAAAGGATAAAATATCAATATAAATGTACGACATTATATGTATTGCGTGTATATTGATATACAATGTTTTACATTTACGGCATTTAGCAGACGCTTTTATCCAGAGCAATTTTCCATTTCCCTATCTACATGGGGCAGTCAACCTGGAGCAATTGGGGTTTAAGGGTCTTGCTCAGGAACCCACTGGTGGTCTGCTGAAGGTAGGATTCAAACCCAAGACCTCTTGGGTCCAGAGGCAAGTATCCTTTCCCACTAGGGCCCCACCACCCACTAACTAAGTTCTAATATGAAAGAACTGGGTAGACTTCGCTCTCTACACTTCCCTAAAAGGTCAGCACATGACAAAAAAGGCTGGTGTGGAATGGTAGAATTACGTTAGCAGTTTGATGCTCACCGTCCATCATGCTTGCTGAAGTCCTGCTGCTCTCCACGGATCATGGGCTTCACCATGCCCCTGTCACTGCCGTTACCGGAGCGATCCATATCCAGCTTCCCTGAGCTCTGCAGACACACACACACACACACACAGCATCTCTCTCAAACATGTACTCATATAGATGGGGGCACTTTCACACTTGTTCACATAAACACACACCTTGCTGGTGGGCAGAGCAGTGCCGCTGTGAATGTCTCCGTGCAAGTCAAAGGTTGTTTCTGGGACACTCCTACAGGATGACAAGAAACAACAAAGTTTGAGAAAGAGGACATATAGAGGAGCAAGAATAAGAACATTATTAACCCAATAATATAACAAGAGCATTCATTTTTGAAAACAAAAAACACGTGACTGACTGACTCGCTGACTGACTCGCTGACTGACTCGCTGACTGACTCGCTGACTGACTCGCTGACTGACTCGCTGACTGACTCGCTCGCTCGCTCACTCACTCGGAAATTCTTTGCCAGTTGCCTTACCAGACTAAATGAATGTGTGGGAATCCTGCCATCTAAATATACACCCAAACAGCATCTGAATTTAACCTCGCAAACCACATAAGAGGCTCTAAAGCAAAAGGGTGCTGCGAGGAGCTGCAGTGATTAAAAGCCGCTCTGCATGAGAAGACGCCACACACACTAACTGCCTCCTCACCACGCAGCTCTACCTTCAGCAGACACACAGTGGGCCCCTGGATAACACACTCCAGGCCCATACGAACCACATCACAGGAAAATCCCACACAATTCACTCAATTTAAGCAAAGATTAACTACCTGAATTGATGAGTCGCTGTGTTGATCTAAATTAGCTTTTCAAGATGTCTCTAATCTGTTTTACAGTGAGAGAGAAAGCAGCCTGTAGATGGACAACGTTTTTTTAATTTTTATTTTAAATGAACAGTTCTACCCATTGCTTGTGCGTGGACATGCCACACTAAAATAAAACAGTCCGTTACTCAGGATTGTGATTTGTTCTTGTACTCGCTCCGATTATGACGCCTGCTAAACATCTCTGTCAGTGAGACTATGTTCGCCTCGATGCTGGTGTCACTCGTTTGACTTGTTCAACAGGATATTTATGTTTGTTGCACAACAGCATGAGCTGTGGTTTCTACGGTTAGAGTACCATAGAAGTTATGAATGAATATGTGGAAATGAAAAATACTTGAGAAAGATGTTCTAAAAGATGTATGACAAAATCTACATCTTGGCAATCTGATTTGCTGGTGCCGCTTTGACATGTGTCAGGTGGCTCAACAGTTGCACAAAATGTAAAGCCTTGTTATGCAGCATTGCTTGTCAAACAGTGAGTCAGTGTTTCTGCGCCGTCTGTGTTGTGCTCGAGTGTCCTGTATAGCTCTTGCGCCGTCTGCCAGACAGTCCGTCAACTGGACGCAGCCTGAGTTCAGTGTGATTTAGTTATGGAACGACTGTCAAATATAAAACGACTGTCAAATATCAAGTATAAATATAAAGCTCTAAGTGTAAAGATAGTGGTGAATCAGCTGTAAACTCGAATCTTCATTAACCTGCAGTGTTGGTCAACAGTTAGAACATATTAGAATGTTATGTGTTGAACATTCCAAAACACGCTGGTGTGACGGTATGCTTTCATGGAAGGTAGTCAGGTGGTGCAACCGTGTGATGCTACACATGGCAGGGTTGCAGTATTAGTGCTAATATCCTTACTATATTATACTACACACACACACACACACACACACACACACACACACACACACACACACACACACACACACACACACACACACACACACGATATCACTGATTCTAAACAGTTTGGTCAGAGTTGACTGATCCATATTTGACTACGAGTAAAACTAAAAGTAAATTATCCAGCAGCTTATTTACAATATGCTACATTTTCTTACCTTTGTTTTCTCTTTAATAGTTAAAAAAAATGATGTATAGGTAAAACCTCACGCCTTATAAAGAAACATCTTACACAGTCAGGTATATAGCATATATTTTAAATTAAAGGGGGAAAAAATGGATCAGAACTCAGTATCTGTCTATACTCTAAAATGATAGAGAAAACAGATTTGTACATAAACCTAGACAAAATCATGCCATCTTGATATTTTAAGGCACAAAAATGAGAATAAAGTCCCCGTCATTCTGCTCCCTCTTACGTCCTGTCATTTCCTGTCCTGCCCACAGCTGTAATCCTCTGCAACACCAGGCTGGAGCGTGTATACAGGGATTAGAGATTTCAGTCTACAGCCATGAAGAAATTAACCACATGGCTTCATGTTTCCCATCACACCAGAGTGGCCTACAAATGAACCTAATCAGAGTCTTTTCAGCAGGATCAGGCCATTAGGATCAAATCCACCAGAAAGTGGGCATTAATGAAGAGCATATTACAGCACAGACACGTGCTTTCAGAACTGCAAAGAACTAATACAGAACTGGTGCTTTAGAACCACGTCTGTTATGTGACTATTAACTGCATGTACATTGTGTATGCTGCTGCAACAAAACAAAAAGTATCTATTTATCTATCCATACTAGTCAAAAGTTATTGCACAATCATGCTTTATAAACTGCTGATTTCTCATTCTTGTTAATCACTGGAAAGTTGTTGGTTGAAAAACTATAAATGAAAATGTCAAAACAATTTTCCTTTGTAACACAAAGAATCTGTAACTGACATGTCTGACATCCTATTAACTGGTTGTGTGCAGTGATGCAGAGTCAAATTCTAGACCTTCCGTTAATTTAAATGCACTTGTTCACTGTTTCATCCCATCGACTGTCACTTAATATCTAACACTTGTCTTGTAATCATAAATACATTATATTTATGATTATATTAGGTAGCCGTTAGAGGTCAGTAGTGACGAATGAAAAATATAACAGTATCTGGCTTAAAAATGTACTAAACAAACTGTAAATGTATTTGCTAGCAAAGAATATCGAGTGTATTTTAGTAAATATTAAGTGAGTAACATGCGAACACTTTAGAATGCACAAAAACTTTTGACTGGTAGCGTATCTACCTACCTCTCTATGCAGTCAGTCTGTGTCTGGCTACCAATGACAGGATATACATACTTTCCCAAAGAAATGCACATATCCCAAACAGCAGAAATCAGTGAAATACTCTTCATACTTACACCCAAGTCATGACGACAACACGACTCCATGTAAAAGCCCCTTACATACAAAGCCAAAAGCTTTCATATTTATACACACACAACGCTGTACTAACGTCAACCTAACCGTTCTACTACTGTTCTAAATGCTCAAAAACAAGACAGTGAGAGCGGAGAACTTGCACTTTATACAAAACACTATACAACATACTGTGTACCCAAATTCAAATAACACATCAAAAGTCAAATAACACACCCACCTGTCTGTGCTGCACTCTCCTGCCAGCCTGTGTATGATGTACACTGCAACCAGTTGGGCCAGGACTCAGTACGTGACTCAAGTGAATAGTGTTTGTACGTACGTGAATGTGTGACAGTCCTACCACCAGCACGCACGCGCGTGTACACACACACACACACCAGTGTGTCCTTCTGCAGTGATACAGCGCCACACCCACCCTACTCCACTCCAGCCAGCCAGCCAAACCCATACTGATCAGATTATAGTCTGTGTGTGCCATAACCTCACCCTCCCTCCTCCTTTTTCCCTCCTTCTCTTCCAGCTCTCACTCTCAAATTCCAGCCCGTCTCCTGTCAGCATCCCGTCGTCCCCTCCCACTCTCCCGTCACTCTCCTCTGCCGTAGTGAACAGCGGCTGACACAGTAATTACAGGCTGTGTGGCTTGGCCGGGACAGGGCGGCTTTCAGCAAGCAGACCCCGTCCTGCTTCTCACACACACTTGTTTATGTACATTGTCAGGGCCTGGGGTCACGCTGGTTCCATATGTACCCATTTACAGCTATACACAGACTTCGGTTTCCACCAAAAACAAAAATTAGCACAAGAAATAAGAGCAGTACTGCAGGATTTGTTAGGTTTAAATACAAGGATCATTACACTGAATAAAAATCTCTATTAAATAAAGAACAAGCTTTCCTGTTCTGAGTCGCCTATAACATGACCGAAGGACAAAACGTATTGACATTTATATATTTCTGTTTCTCCAATTAGCTTTACTATGAACTTTTCACGCAGTTTTAAAACAGTAAACATCCTCTACTAAGAAAACATGTCTGTACATTTTAATGTACAATTTCTGCTAATTTAACACTGGAAAATAAAACAAAATGTGGCCTACGCAAGGATACATATTTTGCACTGGAAAAATGAGCTGTGATTCTTTCCATAAGCTTCAGCTTTGGAAAGTCAATATACATTTCAGTACCTATATTAGCGTTAACATGATCGTACTGCAAAACTCACCCTTTTCAGCCAGTGTGATGGCAGGAGAATAACATGGACAGCAGCTGGCAATGCAAACACTGAGCATCAGTGCAAACAAACATAAAATACAGGCTGATCACACACGTATGGACGCACAGGGATGGCTCCAAGTACTCAGAGTGGATGCAGCATTCAGTGGCTCGGAGAACATTATACATTCACCCTACAAGCAGTCATACATTTTCATTCAACTCAGTTCAACTGTTATCCAAACACACAGGCACAACTGTTAGACCTACACAAAGCAGTGTTTTAAAAAGTTTCTCACTTCTGTACATTTTTAGTTTATGAGGTGCAATACATCATCTCTACAAATCCTCTGCATTCAACCTACAAGTAATTTCTCTTCTCTTCATTTCCTTACAGCAATTTTTTTTCTCTCCCAGAAATAGCCTGCTCTGTGAACTGAACTGTGACGCCTCAGTAGCGAATGTGCAGATGACTAATGTGATTACAGGCTGCGCTTGGCAGCGTCACAACACCCTCTTATGGGCAACTAGCGTAAGCAGTCGAGCGTTTCAAAATAAAGTTCAATTTTCAGAAGCTAAGCTCGCCTTCCTCAGTCGCCCACGTGCTCTGGGAATCTACGCCTTCTTGGGATTTCTAAAGCCGGGATGAAGACGACATTTTTCATGTTTCTAAAAGACATTTAAAAAAAGTTGTTGCATGGTTGATGTTGGCCTTCCAAACAGACCACAGAGTTGTGATGATTTATCCAATGGTTGATTGAGCTGATTTTCATGAGTCCTGTTTTGCCAGTGGACCTATAATGTGGAATAAATCACACAGCACCAAATTACATGTAATGTAGCTCTAAAACACACTTTATATTGTGTTAAAATAGTGAAATGAAACTTTTCATTTCATATGCAGGATTATTATTCAGTTATTAATCTTAGGTTTTATCATTAAATACATAATGTGTGTGTGTATATATATATGTGTGTGTGTGTGTGTAATGATGTATAAATTACATACATTATAAACAGCTGAGGGATTGAACTTGACCCACATACAAAAGTTCGGACCATCAAAAAGTGGATCAGCCCACACAGCCTGTGTGACACGTAAATCGAAAAAATCGTCTCAAGAGAATCCCTCTGCGTATTTGGTTTAATCAAACTTTTATTATTGCTCTATATTGTGCAATTGTGTAGAAGTTTCCACTGTACTTCCCTTATAGCCACTGGGCTATATGCCTTCAGACCAATCACACAAAAAAATGATGTGTCTCCGTCTACATAAATTACAAATTCTCCTTCTACATAAAGCAAAGAAATGACTATTTGCTTACACTTCAAGGAATTTTGAGTTTTCATTAAAATCAAACCCTTTTATTCGCCTCAGGGTCTCGCCTTTAATTCTGGTAGGGGTGTGTATTTCCCATAAGCAAAAGCCCATACAGCTCAACTGCTACTGAAAAGATTACAGAGTAAGAGGCAACTGACTCTGTCATTATACCATTAACCCTTGGATATCAAGAAGCATTGACGTTTTGATTCAGTAATTTAAAATAATTTTATATTCAACTACTCAGTTTAAATGACAAATGACTCGCATTCTGTATCGATAAGTTCGAGCTTGCTCGTGTCTTTCGTAAGAAAAAAAGGCCATCTATATTTAAAGCATGCTTTTGTTGGGCAATAATTGACATCTAAAAGGTCAAATATGCATACCATGCAACTCCTTGTGCATCCTATGATTCATAAGAGAGGAGGATTTCAGAAAAGGAGGGTACTGAAGAACTGAAAAACTGCTACAACACAACCTGACACCTGAATTTTAAAATAAGCACATTAGCTCAAGTGACATTAAGCCTTATCAGTTTATTGAAGGAGAACTGTGCATCTCATCTGTGTGTAAAGAGCATATTCAATAAATGAAATAAACTTATGGTCTGTAATAGGCTTTTAGAAGTGACACTCTGAAAAGGAAAGATAAAAAGGTGAAATGCGACAGTGAAAATAATTAACACATGAAAGAAACAGGCAGAAAAGATGACAAAAAAGACCGCTCTACGAACAGAGGCAAATCCTTCTCTGCCTAATCAACTAAACTCTTTTCACTGCATTTGAACATCAGAGGACTTCCGGCTTTTCCTAAAAAACAAATATTTCACAGTAACACGCACTCACAGTTTCTGGGAGGTGAAAAAGCCTGCTGATTTTTTCACACTGCGACCAAATTCTCCAAAAATTAAAAAGGATGTTCTCCCTGTTTAGCCTGTCTCAGGCACTCACAGGGCTACTCATCGTGTGTAAACTAAATAAAGATTGGACTGGAGTTTCAGATTACCAACTGGAACGTAGAATTCAGATGCTTGCAAACAGGACAAGGGGAAGAAAAAAAAAAAAAGGTGTGTTGATTTTGTGGTCATTAACGATAATTATCTGTAAACTAATATACAGTCCGAGATCAGTCGTGCATGAGTATACATGAAGGTTCTTAATATAGCTCTAGTGCATAAGACAATAAATCGAGCAAATATAAACAAGACAGCATTACATAAAACTCATCTGTATCAAACGCAATATATATAATTGCAATATCTATAATAAACACAAGACAGCAGAGACTAGACTGTGTACACCGATAAGCACTCATAATAATTAGTTGGTGATTAATGAGTTAATCTGGGATTTACTAAATTAGTAAACTGAGCATTCAAACCAACTGCAATCGCTCTGCTTCATTTTGTAACCAAATCAGTTAAAAGACCATTAGAAACAACAAAAGGTTGCGTCTGAAGCACTGTGCAGATCTGTTATCTTCTCTTGTACTATCCTATAATCCTATACATCTATAATTACTTCTGTGCCAAAGAAACAACAGGCTTCCTGTTGGAATCATTTCAGATCTGTAGCGCTCTCACTGTTATTATGAAAATGTCTGAATGACTCATTTTGCTTAAATCTCAAAATGAGTAGAAAAGCTTTTCTGGATCCTTTGAGGTCTGACTAGAGGGCTAAAAGGTCTGAAGATGATTCAGCCACGATGGCTTTTCAAATCTATTCTCTATTACCTCAATTCCCCCGGTACAAAAAACAACATGAGAACATTTAATTAAATACATCAGTATACCAAAAAGATGTTTACTATTCTCCCTACATTATTTTCTTTCCACAAACGGGACAGATGATAGCCTAGTGGGACAGATGGTAGCCTAGTGGTTAGGGCGTTCGCCATGCGATCAGGAAGTTGTGGGTTCGATTCTCAAGACTGCTAGTGGCACCTCTGAGGTACCCTGAGCAATCTACCGTCCCCACACACACACTGCTCCCCAGGCACCGTGTTCCTGGCTGCCCCCTGCTTCACTTGGTGAATGGGTTAAAGCAGAAGAAGAATTTCGTGCTGTTCACACTGTGTGCTGTGGTGTGTTCACGTATGACCGAATTATCACTTTCATAATAAAAAATGACTGTACAGTCAATGATCGGTCTACTAAACTTCTAAATATGTTTATAGATTAGTGCATTGAGTACTGACAATATTACAGGACATCAGTTCAGAATTCCACTTTGCACACATTAAAAACAATATAATTTTTGCATATCTCACCTATACTGTGTAGCTGCGTAATTTACAAAAAACAAACGGAATCAGACCTGTGCAGTAAGATACTCAACACTGAGGTCTTCAGAACGAAACTGGATAGACCAATAGACCCAAAAAGGGTTGAGAGAATTCAACTGATTATAGAAATGATTGTCGTCCTGTCACTTTCCTATAGAAATGTAATGACCACTTACCTTTCATTGCACTACCAATTGCACTTTTCATTTACGGCATTTATCAGATACTTTTATCCAAAGTGACTTCCATTCCCAAACTACAGGGGACAGTCTCCCTGGAGCAACTTGGGGTTAAGAGTCTTGCTCAGGAACCCAGTGGTGGTCTGCTGAGGGTAGGATTTGAACCCATGACCTCTTGGTCCAGAGTCAAGTACCCTACCACTAGGCCATTACCACCACTTTATTGAGTCTCTGTTTATACTATACACATATGTATGTTTATATATGTTTACACACATGATGTGTGTACATACACACATGGGCGTAGCTAATCATGCAATTCATTTGCAAACGGTTAGTCGGTATTTTATATGTTGAGCGACTGAACTGATGAATTCTTTGTGCAAGCAGGGCAGCATCACTGTACAGAACTTACTAAAAGTGACTCAATTCAATTCAGTTACTTCACACTGGAATAAGACCTGGGCAGATCACAGTGTAACATGATCATCTGCAAATCAGCCATCCGATCAGCCTGGATGAAGCCAGTGCAGAGAGACCGGTTTACAATTTACTTTTCTACGCTTCACAGAGCGTACACTGACATCATCTACTCACCCTGACTTGTGTCTGCCCTTCACCATGGGCCCTGGGTCTCTCTTGGCCATGATGTGGTCATAGCTGGGGTCCACAAACTTAAAGACATGGGCTGCACCGAACTGCAGGGTCATCCCGCTGCGCAGCACCGTGGTTTCTGAAATCCTCTGGCCGTCCACAAAGGTCTCAGCATCCAGGCTGACCGGAGTGACGGTCACCAGGCCGTCCGCATGCATCAGGTTACAGTGGTGAGGCAGGATTCCTGGCCCAAACAGCTGAAGGACAGAAGGCAGACAATGAAGGATGAAATAAGACACTGATAATAGTATAAACAATGTACTGAGAGAATTTGCAAGGGTCAAAATCAAGTTAATAAAACATTTATGACAATTTTATTTAGCTGTGTGTGACTTTATTTACAGATTTATCTACTGCAACAATCAGTATTATTTAGGTCTCTCTTAGAGCTGGGTGGCATGTCTACAAACCTTATAATGCTATAAATTTCCATATATTTCTATAGTGATAATTCCTATCTGCGTTTCTTAATTCTCAATTTTAACTCAGATGTTTATCTGGAATCCTGAAGAAAACAAGAGGCTTGTGACATATATTTGACCTATGAAAATCAAACCAATTCCACACTGCAGAAGATGTTTGGCCCAGCCTACTATTGACTCATTTTCTTCCAATTCCATTACTTTTCAAGTACTTCAGAATTTAACACTTAATCTATTCTGCTGGTTTGTGCTGCTGCAAGTGAATGGCTAGAATTCCCTCCTATCTTGCAAGTAAAGCTGCACATCGTCTTGTACAGCACTTAAGTTGCAAGTATACAAAAGGTCAAGCATTTGGTATTAATACTGGATCGAGGATCAGAACAGCAGAAATAGTGTTATCACCCAGGCCTAGTGTTTCCTGTAACAGTGTGTATCGCACAGATTTTAGGTCTTTCTATATGTGTTTATTGCATAGGTGTACTTTGCCACTCACCTGGATGTTGCCGTCTTCGCTCCGGTCTGAGCCGACCTCAGTCACACTGTGCTGTAGCCGGTACAGCTTTGGCTTATCTCTGGAGTCTGATCCATCTAGATACACACAGCCCAGTGAGACTTCACTTACAATTGTTTACATTCTATAATTTGCCTTTAATAATTCACATGTAAACAGACGCAATTACATCATGGCCAACAGTCTATAACCTGCACGTTTTGCACTCACAATCTCACAAAAGACACACTTACACCAAACACAACACAAATCCACATCTCATATACTGAACATGCACCAATGTTGCCCTAATCACAAACTAAATAATATAACTGACACAACAAAGAGCAAAATTCCAAAACGTGTAATCTAATTTTGATCTGAAAAGATGATGAGTATGCAGCTACAACACAGAGGAGTTGTAAATTACAGTGTAATGGCAGGTTTTAAATTTGTAAGTTTGGATTAGTGGGATGAAGTGTTAATGAAGTATCTGGCATAAAGAAACACAAACAAAGCAAAAAAGAAAAAAGAAAAACCTCTTTTGTACAAACAGTGGTGTCGCTTTGGGACCTGCGCTGATCTACTAGCCTGTAAATGCTAACCAGCGGGATTCATTTATTTTACATGTCATTACTGTCCCTTAATTAGACTGTTTGTCTTTTCATCTGCGTTTTTCGTATTTAGAGTGACAGCTGAGAAGGAGAAAGAGAGGGAGATGTATGCAGGGGCAAACAGCGGGTGAGGAGAGGTGTGTTACCTTCATGTTGCCGATAGCCGTAGTAGGCATAGTGATTCCCCCGCCCTAGGAGAGGACACATGCAGAAGCACACAGAGCAGCACGCACATTCATACCATGCGGGCGGGGGGGGGAGGGAGAGAGGGAGAGGGGGGGAGAGAGAGAGAGAGAGAGAGAGAGAGAGAGAGAGAGATGTAGCAGGAGAAAGAAAAAGCACCATAAGCAATTTGCCCCTCTTTATTTGCTTAAACCAATAACACACCCAAATGCAACCCCATAATCGAGACCATATGATCTATGGTCTGCACGTTCCTCTGCAACTTTCACCTGTAAAGCAACCAACTAATTTGTAAACTGTAACCAAATAACATGATCTTAAACTTCCAATATCTGACAACCACCTATATAATTTTAATGTGGTCAAACACTAAAAATACCTAAACAGGGCTTTACCAACCTAAATGATTGCCAGCTATTCCTATAATAACTTCTTATAATTCTTAGTGGCACCATCAACGTTTGTTATCATGATGCAAAACATTATGGCAACTTTTTATTTTTAACCATTATTTCCAGTGTAGTCTGTATAATTGTTATAAAAGTGTGTAGGTGCTGACTGCCAGCACTCAATAAATAGTAGAATAAGAACGCTAAACTGCTCTGAAATGGGTGACTTTCCTAACATAACATGGTGTAACTATTCTAATAAAAACCCTTAAAGCAATAATGTAGGCTTTCTTTAAGCTACTGATATTGTCAGCCTAACATTATTGGTCAGGTCTTACTTTATATAAACCATCCATTAGTTATTTTACGTGTTTAACTAAATAACATCGGTTATACACAGCAAAACATTTGAGAGACGGGGTTAGTGCAGCATTTGGATCATTAGAGACCAGTCATACTAGCAGGAAGGGGGTGAGTGTGCAAGCAGCAGTTATGGAGTCACAAACAGCTATAGAACCTGGCTAGTGTGACTTGATATGGCGAGTACACTCTACTGTGTGGTAAAATCTGAACTAAATTTTTTTATATTATGGGGTCAATGGTGAGGCTACGAACTCAGTAACAGGAAAAAAAAATAAGGGTGAAAGGGCTACTCACCTGACTAAATATACCTACAACAGGCCTAGACTACTACGGTCACTTTAAACTTACCTTCTGTACATACACAGGAATGTATATATACACATGTACACAACTACCCTTTCTTGCACTACAGAAATACTTGCAAATGTTAAACACTGAGTTTACAAATTGCATTACTGGTAATGACGTTCCATTGTTATCTGATTGAACCACCTCTGGAATTCTTTTTAACATTCAGCAAAACTGTTAATTGAAGGTTCAATGTGACAAATGTTACTGAACACTGTCTCACTTATATTGAGACAATAAGCAATATTAACAGAACATGTCAATTTTCTTTGTACGTGTGGTGTCGCACCTGGACTCAGTTCGACCAGGTAGGGCAGTTTCTCTGGAGACAGCGCTCCATGTGGTGGTGCCATCCTGTCATCCTTGCGACCCTTTTTAGACAGGTAGTCTGGAGGCCGCTTCTTCAGTTGGAACACTAAAGCCTCTGCAAGAGAGCCAGCAAGAGTGATATACTTAACACATCCAGCAGAGGGCACCTTATTTGCTAAAAAGAAAACCTGTAGGTCTTACTACACAGAAGAAAAAAAAAAATACTAAGAACTTGAAAAAAAAAGTCAAATGTCTCAGTATAAGAAGAGTTATAAGAAACCAGAATAAAAAAAAATATGAGCATTAAAATTTTACACTGTACCACAATCATTAATGTGCGAGGAACATGCCTTACCTTTATCACTGTTCCAGTCTCTGAAGATCTGTAGTGGGCACTCAGAGTCGTCCAGTATGGTCTCCTTTACAGGCTTATCATCAGAGTGAACCACCTGAGCAAATAAACAACATACCAGAGTCAATCAGCAGGACCCCACAAAGAGAAGTACAGCATTTAGTGAATATAACAGTGTGTTTTATAGAGTATTTTTATTTGACTTATTTTTTACTTTTATTTTTGTTCGTGTCTTTGTGTCTCTAATGTGACTGTGCAGTCATGATATAAGCAGTTTCCTCCAGGATAAATAAACATTTCTGATTCTGACTACAAGCTGCACTGTTTCTGATCTAGACTCTAATCTGCTTATAGCACACTTTTCAGATTTTCCAAATTCTGAGCACAAGCAGAGCGAATGCTGAGTCAGGAGTGATGAGGCCACACATCTTGTATGAGCTGACGTTCAGGCTGCAGCTTATCCTGTAAACACTCAATACACACTGCCTCAATCTCTTCATCCATCACCAGTCACTGTCTATTTGGTGTAAAAAAAAATAAAAATAAACAAAAAAAAAACTGATGAAGCAAAGATTTGATTAGATTCTTCAATGCCTACTGAAACAGTCCTTAATAGAATATGAAATTTCATCATGATTCAGTAAGAGTCTTTTATTATGATTCCAACGTACTCTTAAAAATACACAAAAGTGACGAGAAGAACTATTTACATGACAGTGAAAATCTGTTGCTTCTGCTTGTAATGTTAGCAGAATATATTTTTTTCTGTATTATTTTACCTTATTTTAGCTTTTACAAATTTCTCTTTAAATGATTTGATAATTTTGTTGCGCAGTCTTAAGGGCGGACTCATTTTCACTACAGGTTGCACTTGTATAACTACATATGTGACAAAGAATCTTGAATCCTGGATTGTGAAACTATTTGGGATTAGTTAAATGCATACTTAGAAATGATTAACATGCCAAAATTGATGTGGTTGAATCAGCACCTTCAAGACGATGCATTCCACCCCCACTTTTCATTCTTACTGCATTAATAAAGGTTTATCTTATTAGAGCTCAGCTCTCCTTCATCTCATGACCCCTATAGATACTCTCAGACACCACCCACCTCCGACATACGCTCTCTTTGTAGAGGGCACTTCACTAAGATGGAACATGCCAGCAATGCAGATGTTTTCCCTCCACCAGGCAACATAAATTGTATTAATTATCATAATGTAAAGTACTGTCTTAAGCCACCCTTTGTCTTTATATGTTGCTTTGAATCACCTTGTTGGAGCAAAAATACTATTTTCTGTCAAACTTTATTCTATGAAGAAACTTAACTCTGTTCTATGAGCAACACTAAGTGCAATTACACTGTTTATTGTTTATATTGTATATAGTGTCTCGTGTCTGCACTTTAGACAGGCATAGTTATTGTGTATTGTTAGTGTGTACATTTTTACTATATGGTATTGCTACTGTGTATATTGTAACACTGTGGTATTGTTGTGTATATTGTAACTCTGGTATTGTTATTGTGTACATAGTAACTATATGGTATTATTGAGTATATTGTAACTACGTGTTATTGTTATTGTGTACATTGTAACTTTTTGGTATAGTTATTGGGTATTGTTATTGTGTATATTATAACTACGTGGTATTGTTATTGTGTGTATTGTCACTGTGTGGTATTTTCATTGTGTGTATTGCTACTGTGAGGTATTGTTATTGTGTGTATGGCTACTGTGAGGTATTGTTATTGTGTATATCTTCACCCTGTGTATGACGTTATATGTTCACTGTGGTCACAGAAGAACGTTGCTTCGAAGTGTTCGTCTTAACATCTCATTACAGCTTTACGGCTTTAGTTCAGCATTTGACTAAGCTGAAATATTAAGGACGTGTGTGGAGGACTGCAAGAGGAGACAAGAGAATGAGACACAAGCTGTGGAAGCATTCGGTCAGTTGCTATTGGGAACTAAAGCAAAATACTGTCTTGTTTTCAATGTATACATTTTTCTCAGAGATGTGGACAAAATCTCTATCGGATACTGTTTCTACCTAATGTGTTGAGCAACCAGCTGTCAGCTCAAAGGAACGATCTGCTAAATATTTTAAGGGCAGAGGAACCCAAATATCCAATAATTAAGAAGCATGTATTAGGAGTGTATATATATTTTCAATCTTCATCTCAGTGTAATAGTATGCCGCTCATCACTTCATTAAGACTTTAAACGCCCTTAATTTTTTGATCTGATCTAGATTTTTTTCTCTTTTTCTTTTTACTTTCCTTCCAAGAACTTAGTTTTGATTTAGAATTATTGTAATATCACCAGTTAAATATTTTTGACAGCATTTTATTTATTTATGTATTTTTTGTAAACAGGCTCCTTCGCCCTTAGGATGTGCGTTAACTTTTAATAGTTGTTTGCCAGGGCACTCTCAACAAGAACATCTACCTGCAGTACAATTAACAACAATTTAAAGAAATGATTCTCAAAAATATTTTACTGGAAACAGCTACACCTTAATTTGTAAAAGAAGTAAAAACAAGTTGTTTCAATTGGCATATAAAGGGTCAAATATAATATTTACAGAAAACCTACAGAATACAACATACTCTATTATATGCTATTCTGATACTATACTACTCAATTCTATATTATTCTATCATAAAATAGCTTCTGCTATAATTCCCGTTGTGGCACATCGGTACAGACTGAGTGATGAGGGGAGTGTGAGGGGGTGTG
Source organism: Bryconaethiops microstoma (assembly GCA_037577275.1). Classification (NCBI taxonomy): domain Eukaryota; kingdom Metazoa; phylum Chordata; class Actinopteri; order Characiformes; family Alestidae; genus Bryconaethiops; species Bryconaethiops microstoma. Next base: position 2,509,628 of record JBBJLS010000155.1, on the reverse strand, counting down.
GGGGTTTTACCCGGGCGATGCAGTATTCTCTGGGGTTCTCCTTCTCCAGTCCATATTTCTCTAGAGCTTCAGCTACTGCAAAGTCAGCTGTGTCAGTAGTGGAGAGCAGGATGGTCTTATAGGGGATGTTGGGCTTCAGACTGTCTGCATAGATCCTCAGTGTCCCCCCTTAGAAAAAGCAGAAAACAGAATCAGTGTGATGAAGAAACAGATGTCATATGCTGTATGCACTCATTATCACAAGACAACCCACTACCACCTTCTCTTTAAAACTCTAACTCACTCTCACTCACTCACACACAGACACACACACAGACACACACACAGACACACACACAGACACACACACAGACACACACACAGACACACACACACATTAAGGAGCTACATTTGCTCTGCATAACAATGACTGTGATGTGCTGAAGTTTTCCTGCAGTCAGCATCTTCACCATTGGCCATCAAACAGCAGCGGCTTCAGAGCAAAGCAGCATTAAACAGCCATACGCTTTAAGGAGAAAAAAATGAGTTGAATATCTTAATATGATTAGAATAATTTAGGGAATTATGCAAGACAATGTGATGCCCCCAACTTCATCACAGCTACATTTGATGATTTCAATAAAATAAATTGAGCACATGAATTACATTTACATTTACGGCATTTATCAGATGCTTTTATCCAAAGCAACTTCCATTCCTTAACTACAGGGGGCAGTCTCCCTGGAACAACTTGGGGTTAAGGGTTTCGCTCAGGAACCCAATGGTGGTCTACTGAAGGTAGGATTTGAACCCATGACCTCTTGGTCCAGAGACAGGTATCCTACCCACTAGGTCCCCAACACTTTAAAAGTAAAAAATAAAAATGAAAAAATGCAAATTCACCCATTGAATGCCCTTTAAACAAATTTCTGTACCATCATTCTGTACCAAATATATTTCTATCATAAATTAAGATATATAGAGAGTCATCAATTAATGACACATTCTATAATTTCAAAACCTTTACAGTCGAACCATCACAATCAGATCAACTTATAACAGTGCACTGATGCATATTAACGCTTATGAACCTCACATGACTCCTGTGTCCAGATCTAGGATTTGTCTCTGGAATAAAGCCCTTCGGCAGGGCACACACAGGGTCATCCCCCTGATTACATAAAGTATCAAATCTGGAGCTCTTTTCAGCTGAGGCTGATTTCAAGAAAAGACTCTAATTTATTGTGCATACTCTCAAAACACAGTCTTTACGTCAAGGTCTGCAGGACTAAACCATTTCCTGGAAGCTGGTTTTTGATGCTCCTGCGTTCGTCATTAGCAGCAGATCCGGAGCCACAGAAAATGTTCGGCAAGCTGATGTCAGTCTCTGGCTGGAGAGAAGGCCAGGGGCCAAAGCCCAGCAAAAGCCCTCAGACCACACCCCTCACCATGTAATCAAACGGCAGCGGCCACCACTCACTTTACCCTGGCTGAAACTGGGGCACGGATTGATTTATGCATTTTCAGTCTGGCTCCTTCACCCGAACACAAACAATCAAAAGCACAGGCAGGGAGCACATGGATGCATCAGCTCGACTACTCATGCAGAAATGTGGGCTAAAGGAAAGCAGTTCATCAACAAGCAGATTGACTGGATTTGTGACAATAAAGTACCCTACAGATGAACCCGCTTGAAAACGCGCGTTTGTTGTAACTAACCCGAGTCAGGCCGCCCGTCACCGCTGCGGAACTCCTGCATCCTCTTCTCCAGCTTTTGCTGCCGCCTCCTCTTCATCACCACCTCAGGGTTGGAGATGGTGCGGGTAAAGCTCGTTTCAGGCATGTCTTTATACACTTCCGCAGCCAGTCTCGAGTTTTCTCTACAAGCACACAAACACAAATCAGTTCGTTGCTGCTGTTCTGCGTATGCTGCATTATATGTCTGTGAATTCTGCGTAATAACAGGGGGCAGAAAGAAGGGTTGGGAGGTGTAACAGCAAAAGGCAGCACTGCGGTATTTTAAAGTGATGACTGTACTTCAAAATTATGTCAAATCTAGTACATGTGCAAATGGACACATCCTGACCATTTACATTTAAGAGAGAAACAGTGGGAACGTTGGGAAACAGCGCTGTACTCTACAGGTATTTTGTGGTGCAGTGCATTAGCAAGTCATTAAAAAGCAGCAGGTTCTCACCCATCCTCTCTGTTCAGTGCAAGCTCATCTCCATCAGGAATACGAGCGAAGGCCTCTTTGTCTCTCTTCTTCTCTTTCTTTTTCTCTTTCTTAGACAGTGTCCTTTTGAAGTTCTGGATCACTCCCTCTTTCTCTTTCTCAGGGCCGTTGCTCTGTGTTTTCTGGGGAAGGGAGTAAGCGAGGCGAGTGTTAGACGGGTTTCCCCTGGCAGGTGCCTGAAGTGATGGCAGGCTTTTCGAGCTTCAGATGGCTGCAAGAGCCAAAATACCACTGAGATCTATCAAAGGGAGATGAGGAGCTGGAAAGAAAGGTGAGACTGCAGAGCCTTATGCTGCGGCTCTCCCTATCCCACAGCTTTCAAAACGGCTCACACAAAGCACCAAAGAAGGATTTCAAAATACTCTAATGACTGTCAAATCAGATCCAAAGAAAAGATTCCTAAGCTTCTCACACTAGGCCCTGTGGATTATAGATATATTTTTTAAAAAGTTCTCTAAAGTTTCACCACAGCAGCTCAAAATGTGGGATAAAAAGTCTGAAAAGTTATTTCCAAAAGTGTCAGAGGAATGATATTTTACTTTCCATCATGCTGAGTAAAATCAGCAGGGACCTCAATGCAGCGTTCCTCGGAGTATACACACACATCACACACACACTTAAGGTCTCAGGCGTTCCCTCATTGACTTTTACTACTCGTTGGGGAGCTCGAGTACAGAGTACAGTAAGTGGGTCTGAGGCAGTGCGTGGAGACGCTGCAAAAACTGCTGTTTATGGAAGGGGGGAGGGAGGGAGAGAGAGAAATAAAGAGAAAGAAATAGACAGTACAAAGCAGAGTGAGGGACAAAGTGTGAGAGATCGCAAAGGAAAGATAGTGAGACAGAGAGAGAGAAAAAGAGTGGTAGAGGTGGAAGACAGAGAGACAGGGAAGGAGAGAGAGACAGAAATAGAGAGATTCATTTTTTGTTCAGTATTACAACTATAAACTGCTACTCTTTTTGTACTTTAGCAAAAGTTGTTAACTATAATTTATGCCAATACAGATCATTTAGAGAGAGAGAGAGAGAGAGAGAGAGAGAGAGAGAGAGAGAGAGAGAGAGAGAGAGAGAGAGAGAGAGAGAG
>JBBJLS010000155.1:2478559-2489685 GCA_037577275.1 Bryconaethiops microstoma | reverse complement strand
TATATATATATATATATATATATATATATATATATATCTCTCAATGAGGGCTTGGCGGAAACAGGAAACCAGGAGGTATGTCACTCACTACAGCAAAGGAATGACTCACTCACCACACTCGAGCTCAGCAAAACAACAACAACAGCAACAAAGAGAAAAGCTATTCGCCAGAGAGATGTGTCGAGGAGTGACTGCTTTCTCAGTAGCCTTTTGCTGAGGCGTAGCATTTCAATGGCTGACATCACACACTTTGTCACGGCTCCTGCTGAATGAGACATTGCCTAGCAGTACGGTTTCAGACAGCGGGGTTACCGGAGGAAAGAACCTGAGAGAGAGAGAGAGAGAGAACCTGCATGATACAGGTAACACATCAGTATTGAGATTTTACTGCTACATATTGCGATTATAGTGCCTTTCAAGTTATTAAAGGGCCCATTTCATCACTTTTCTGGAATTAAAAAGGCTTAAATATTGTTTCAAAAAGGTACATTCACTCACCCATCTATCCAGTCCATTTACAGAAAATAAGACACAAAAACAGCTTTCATATCAGTTTTGTGATGTCACAAAATCAACACATTTAAATACATCTCCTTATTCTGCCTACAGCAGTTTAGCTCCGTCCATTCATGCACCAATTCGCCAACAACTTTAATGGGTAAAAATTAGACTTCTTGGTTGTGACTATACTATAGCATATGTGCTAATATAGACTATGCAGTATGCTAATACACCACATGTAGGATGTAATCCTGGTCTAATCCCACATGGAGAGCAAGCAATTCAACCACTCCCACAGCACACATGTATGTCTTAAAATCTACTTTATGCTGAATTACTAGCCTGTAAAAGCTTTAAATGTGGTAATTATGCTAATTATAAGAGTTATGGGTAACATGCGTAAAGCAACAATGGCTACTGTCACAACAAACCTGCCGCACCATAAAAACAACAGTTTTTGGTGTATATATATATATATATTTTAAATCATCCTTCAAAATTCTAGGACAACTATGGCAGAGGAGGCACTTCTATATCTTTCAACCAAGTGAACTCCACTTATCTGTGGGAGATAAGCATGACATCCAAAGACTCCTCAGAGTGGGTTGCTATCATAAGTTGCTATCAGACACTGAGACAGTCTGTGACATACAAGAAACAGATCCCTTCGAAGTCGAGCCAAAAGAGTGACATCAACTTCATTGCCTAATAAAGAACATCTTAATCTGCGACACTCTTGGTCCTTTTCAAGCAGCTTGGAAACAAGACTGGATCAAGACAAAGATCTCCAGACAAAACACATGCTTTTCATTATGGAAAGGCCAAGTGCTGCTCTATGTGTGGAGACAGACACGGATACCGACCATCTCAGGCAGCTGGTGTGGTCTGCACATGGAAAACCAAAGTGGTAGTTTATAAAGACCCAACTGACGCAAGCAAGTCAAACTGATATTCCACAAGGCCTTGTTTTGGTACAGAGCACCACTCCTTAACCTTCAACCTCTTGACACGTGTCTGGAGGTGGGGCAGGCAGCCCATTAGCACGAGGCCTGTTACCAAAAAAGTGGCTTGAAATGCCATTAGGTCACAGGGCCTGGTTAAATAAGGAGACAACCTATTGTGGGTAATAAAAGGACAAACTCCCAGCTGTGCTGGACCATGGCTTCCAATAAGGTCTGGCAAAAGCACAAAATGGAACAGGTGCCTGCCAGAACAGTCGGCTACGGCAGGCCAGCTAGATCAGTATTAAACCTCCTCTGACACGGCCAGATTAGGCTACTCGAAACCCAAATCCTTATAGAGAGCAAGAGAGAAAGGCATGCTGATGTGCATGAGGTGGAAAAACAAGAAAAAAAATACATATACACTGCATATTTTAGAGACACCTGCCTAAGCTGCAAACCAGGCATTTGAGGTCTCCAGCACAGACACGAAAGCTGGCAGCAGTTCGGTGTTAGTTTCCATAATCACAGTATTAACAATAGTAAAGTAGAATCCCTGCCACTGCCTTTGGTTCTGCAATGTGTTTTGAAAATGAAACTTTAAAAGCACAAAGAGGACTTTGATCAGCACATTGTGTATTCAGAAAGAAAAGTCTTATTCTCTTGGGCTTTGATGAATTCATTCAGTACAACCAGATCATGAGCAATGCCAGAAGACGTGCTTAGCTCTAAACTATTTGGGACACCATTACCAATGCACATCACAGATAACTGTCTGGTGGTGGATTTAGGAAGTAATTCACTCCAAATGTTCTTCAATAAGTCTACGGTATTAATATTTGGAGCAAAAAATCTGCTAATTCTAATTTTGTTGAAATCCAATCGTGCAACTCTGTTTAACTGGTATCAAATACTACATAACAGTTTCTCAGTTTTTCAGTGGTACCACTTCGGTGGCTTGTTTGTCAACATATCAAATATCATAAAAATAACCACTGACATATTGTAAATGGTGAAACTTCATGGAAGTATCATGATATGTTTGCCATATCAACCACCTCTACCTAAAGGTTTGACAGGGTAAACTGAGTACAGGTTTGAGTTAATGACAATCATTAGATTTACTGCTTAGCAAGAAAAGCTCAGGTGCATTATATACTAAACTCCTTTCTTTTCTCTTTTGTGGTTGATGACAACTGATCTGATTAAGTGCAGTTCCTCATCACGACTGGTAATGGATTCCAGATGCATGTCGTCATCTCCCACAGACTAGTGTCATTCTTTGGCCGTGCATTATTAAAGGCTTTTTAAGGCGTGACTGCACCATGGGAGTAGCACCAGGAAGGGAGAGGGTCTTCTTTCTGTGTAAATATTTGCAGAGGGTGATTTATAGTGAATATAGAGGCAAAGAGGGGAAAACTATGTCAAAGTATTCCCAGTAACCATGGTATGATCTTACTCTGCTTTAAACACAATAGAAACCAAAACACCACCCACCTTACCCATTAATAACCCTTCAACAAAGAGCTATAAATGATTAACATATTAAACTACACTCACAGCTTACTTATTTATGGATACTAACTGGAGATGTGTGTGACCTCATACTCAATCCTGCTCACCTATGCTGTAACTATTGACTAAACAGTTTCCTCCTTTCACACAGAACAGGAGAATCCACTGGTAAGAGCTGGAAGTAAATTATTTTTCATCTGATCCATCTAAACCACAGCAAACATTTAACTGAGGTGAAACGAAGGGGGTGTTGATAAATAGGAGGACCAAGGTTAGGCGATGCTGTTACACTGATAGTGCCATGTCCTCAGAAAGACCAATATTCTCTGGAGCTCAAATCTCAAGGCCAAGTGGCCCTTTGCATCACTAAATCACAGGAGCAGCCGAGTCCAGCAGATAAACAGAACCTGCCGGTTAAGGGGTCTAAGATTTAAGTGCCTTCTCCATCTGCAGAGGAGCACTAAGTCACTAAAGCCTGGCTGTTTAACGGTAGAACCGAAAATCAAGATACTCTAAACAGTACGATTGATTTGATCAAGAAATAAATCCTGTTGTAATTCCTTTAGTTAAGACGATCAGTACACAGTATTCTCCTGTTTACAGGATCCACAGCAAAACAGCACAGGCCCCTGCACTGGCCCATTTTCAACATTTTCTCACGTTATGATATTTACACAGTTTTATGTACCAAAACAGTTATAATTAATGTATACAAAACCATTATCAACCTCTCTTCATCCATTAGAATTAAATAGCCTTAACAGCAGGTATATTTAAATAATGTGTTCAGATTGTTTGCTCTTTTTTGTTCTGTTTTTTGTCAAAACGCGGTCTGGGATGAAACTCTCCTTATAACATTAACATAAATGGGTGGAGCTAAACTGTTGTAGACTGAATAGACAGACAGATGTAAAAGTGTTGCCTTTCATGAAATTAAGAGTGAAAAAAAGGCCTTTTTAAAACGGCCTTCAGCATCAGAAAAGTGAAAATGTTTTTCTGGTCACCAACGGTTCCAGTTTGTTCAAGACTGATACCAACAGGACCTAATGGTTTCTCTTGTCTTTGGCAACACAAAATTGAAGCCAACATCGGTTTAGTGAACTCTTTACTCTTCCAGGAGAAGATAAATCTTCAAGCACTACATCACTAATAAACCAGACCTGTATGCTTTATTTGACTCTACACATAACTACATGTAATTGTAGACATTTGTGCGAGCAGAAAATCACACTATATTATTTCCTGCCAACACAGCTAGTGCTAAGCTATAATAAACATGATGACATAGCCGACGCAACAGAAGAGAAAAACCTTAAGCCTTGTTCGACACGGCTGGAGCACTTCAGAGCGATTATGATGTCTCAAACAGGTGGGAAATGACCCAGAACTAGAACCGTTAGCTCCAATGAACCCAGTTTTGGTCTGTCCTTGCTTGTAGTTGTTCCTACAGAGCTTATGCTGGTAGGCGGTGGTTGTCTAGATGCGTCGTAAGACAGAGGTGCATGTTATCACCAAAGGCTGCACTTATATCCAAGCTCATGAGCAATAACAGTGCTGGAGACAATAAAACACATATGCTTGCCCTACTCCCCGACCTTTCAAATCACTACAGAGAAGTCTGTGCCAGAAAAAAGTTGCAGTCTGTCTCAATGGAGCAAAGGGAGAATGCGAGCCTCACACAAGCCCCCGATTGTTCCTCGTAGGACATCATTCAGCCTGCTCTAATAGCTAGAGCTCTGACCGTGGGCTCAGACAAACAAGCTTTTGAGCACACAGTAGAAATAAGCTGGGCCTGGTGCACAAAGGCAGCTTTTTCACAAGCTGGCGTCTCTTAACTGCATGATAGTGAAAAACTTCCTCTGCTCTAATGCCTTCAACTACGATTTCTCCAATCTTATAAGATCATTACAGATCACACTGTGAGACACGGATCTAGTAAACTTGGGTACTGTGTGTGTGCAGATGCACGATGGCGTGTTTGAAGGTGTGCAGACGCACAATGGCGTGTGTGAAGGTGTGCAGACGCACGATGGCGTGTGTGAAGGTGTGTAGACGTACGATGGTGTGTGTGAAGGTGTGTAGACGTATGATGATGACTATTTAATCATAAGCTACAACGCAAGTCTTCCTATCTTACATAACCTAATGTACACCTGTCTCTCCACTGCAAAAACACTTTTGTGCAGTGATCAAGGTCTTAAACTGGAATATTTTGATTCTAAAAAAAAAAAAAAAAGAAAGACTGAAAAAACATGAAATTTGCTATTTTTAAGGGTACTGCTGAGAGCAAGTATTCAAGTACTCCTTTGCAAACAAGCATTCAAAATGCCGCCCAAACTACAGTTCTACAGAAAACAGAGGTGAGACTCTCTAGGCACCTGACATTTTAGGCTACCTAGACATGATGATGACATGCAACAGAACACAATCACCCTTCCATCAGATACATGGTGACATTGGCGCAGGAGGGAGAAGCGCTGACAAAAGTCATCCAGTTATCAATGACCAGCACGCCGCACAGAGCCACAACAAAACTGCATGGCGTGCGAATCTAGCTCACTCCTCCACTCTAGGGCTGCATGATATGGACAAAATATTAGTATTGTGATTTTACTACTATATGATGTGTCTGGAGTGCCTTTTCAAGATATTAAAGGGCCCATATATCATCACTTTTCTGGATATAAAAAGACTGCAAGTCTGTAAATATTGTTTCAAATGTTACATTTACTCTCACTGTCCACATTGAAAATAAGGTACAAAAACAGCCTGTTTTCAAAACGTCACAAAACCAACATCATTTATCCCTACCCATTTATGCAACCATACACCAAAACTTGGATTATATGAAGACCTTGATTCATCAGAACACCCAGTAACGCACCTGGAGCCGTGACTTGTAGCCCTGTCAGTAAAACTGTGTTTACAGGCTCATTAGCATATTGCAGTCTTTTGTGAAATCATTCACAGACGATATATTGCGTAGCCCTACTCCGCTCAAATGGCTCAGGAAATCCAGGAAATTCAGACAAGGCATGAAATGTTAGGATGATAAAATCTGTTACTGCAAATATCCCAACACCAGGCCAAATGAAACAGATCTTTAGATTTTAGATCTTTACAAATGTAGGAACGGTGAGATCTGTGGCTTGATCACCCGACAGTGACGTAAAAGCATTGCACAACTTCTGAGTGCTGACAAGAGCGAGTGGTCCAGCGCCTTGCCTGCACATAGGAGCCAGACTGCTCGTCACATATGGAAACCATGTTTTTTTTTTGTTTAGCGCAGGGTTTCCCCCAGGCTCGTGCCAAGCCGAGAGCCACCCACCAGAGCCAGACAGCACACAGGAGCCCCTGACAGCTCAGGCAGACTGAGGGGAGACCACATCCTACACCCTACGGCTCAAATCCACCACCGTCCGTACACACAAAACCACCAGGACCACAGATCTGTCCCCAAATGTGCACCAGCTTGAGCTTCTAACCAATCGCAGGCTTCATACCCTGCAACAAACAAGCTGGGCCTAAGAGACAGCACTTCTCAAAATTAACAATGGACACAAGTAAGTAATCAACCAATCAGAACCCACCTAATCAATGAAAAGTGGCGTAAACTGGCTTGTGGCCATTGGGAAATGCTCTGCCAGCTTTAAGTAAAGCTCTTTGGTTTTGTTTCACAAACAACTTACAATCCAGTCACTGTGTGTTGCTCCATTGTTTTTTTGCCGTACAGAGCAGGAAACCACTACTTTGTGGCTCACTGTTTACTTTTTATTTATTGTTAATAGGCATGTAAGATTAAAAAGAAAAGGAAGCCCAGTCGGTTTCTGTTCAAATAAAACCAATAAGGACACATCAAAACATACATTTCATGCACATGCAGGGCTGCTGCACAATTATTTCACTAAATTTAAACGCTTTAACACACCATTTTAAAACCTCAGTAAGAGCAAAGAGACTATTTCCAAAAGCCACACAACTTGTAGCATGTGTTATTAGAAAAGTTGGACATACATTGTGAGATACATCCACCATGTCTTTTCACTATGTTTGACTATCAATTCTGTCACCCTCTGAACTTGACACATTTTCAGTGCCATTGACAGTTGGATATTTTGGCTGTCAGACAATTCTGAATAATACAGAATGGTATTTTTCAACAATGTCTTTAGAAAAGAGGTTCATACCTCCAACAGGAAAATATATATACACACACATCTCATACACCTGTGTGAGAGAGAGAGAGAGAGAGAGAGAGAGAGAGAGAGAGAGAGAGAGAGAGAGAAATGTGCGTGTGTTTATTTTATACATACGTATATACACAAACTTTTTAAACTCCATTTAAGGATTTTAGTGCTTTTAAGAATCCACAGGAACCCAGACATATCGAACGCTCATTTTTCATTCTGGAATAACGGACCACCACCAGCGTAGAATATTGAATCCCTGGTCTTGACCACTGCTAATGCTGATTTTGCAAAAAGGAGGAGGATGTGAGGAAAGGCAAACCATCTGTGCAGGGTGGAGGAGACTTTCATGCTGAAGACATTCTCTGGGGCTGGATTCACACTTTAGTTCAACAAACATCTGAGGGGCGGTGTTGTACTTGGAAGCCGTCCCCTGCAGAGGTCATCTCTCAGACACGCATTTTCTCCTCCTTCAATATTATTGCTCACAGCTGGTGATGTGGCCCGTCACTGGCAGTGGTGGGGAGGGGGTCACAAACGGAAAGCTCCCCAGAGCTTTCAGGCCACAAAGCTCTCAGCACTAGGTAGAACCGGCTTGCTGTACAACTTACGGAAAATGAGGACAGTTTGTCTAAGTCACATTACATGCACAAACTCTACCAGTTTTCTGTTGGTGAAAATGTGCGTGAAACACTCGCTTAATTAAACTGCTAGACATCACACAACCTGAAGTGAGAGAAAGCAGGAAATGGAAAGATGTCCTCCTCCTTGACTCTAACAGGTGGGAAATGGGCCTGAACACTGAAGGCATGTGGATAAAAAGCAGTAGAAGAGAACGGCAGAGGAGTGAGAAGAGAAACAGCATATGTTCCGAATTTAGTCTCCAAGGGCGAGGCTCCCTCCAGCACTGCTTTGTTCCAGGCAGTGAATTCCACACCAAGAATGCAGACCAGAATATCAGATTATTGGAGTAGGATATTAGTGCACTTGACTGTCAGGATTTTTTTTTTTTTAACCACATTCTAATTTAAAAATTTAAACACTGACATTACTGAACACTCCCAGATATTCTCAGGATACTTACATGAAACCAAAAGCGTCCACACCATAGCTCAGCATTTATGTGTGTTTTTTAAATAAAAGAAGCTGATGAAGAGTGTAAACAATATTTCACACTGTAGCATTTACTCCCCTGGGCATTATTGCAAATTTAGCTGAAATTACAGGTTGTTTTGGATATACTGTTGTCATGATGTTGCAAAAACTAATGCATTTGCATACATCCATTCACTCAAGCTACAGCTCTTTAGCTCCACCCATTCTTGAAGTTACAAGGAGTGTTTAGTGCAGACAGCTTTTTTTGAATGAGGCACAATACAGCCAATCAGACAGACACTTGTTAATGCTTCAAAGTTTTAAAGCTACATAGCAAAAATAACTGGGGTAAAGAAAATGGGGTTGAAAATGGTAAATTAAATCACCCAAATATAAGGTACAATGCAAGAATAATGCAGGCTATGGGCCCTTTAATATGAACTATACTGATTTTAACTTACTGAACATTTGAAAACATCAAAAAAAACTGCTGAGGTATTTACTAACATGTGGGCAATTACAGCATTTCATTTCTGCATCTCATGATAACTAAACTGTATCCTTGGTAACAGACTCCACACTGCAATTTAAAAATAAACACTAAGGAGGAGGAGTCTGAAGTAATCCATGCAGAGGATTCATTCTAGTGACTATCAAACAGATCGAGCTACTTTGCTTACAGTCACTGATCTCCAGACGAGAAATACTTGCATGTTTGTTTGAACTCCCACAATCTGAATTAGTGGTTGTGATTTCCCAGATTATGCCACTGGCTACTGGCTTTGTATTGAAATGAATTACACTATCTGAACTTTTTTCTTGCTAGACAATTGACCGTCTAATTAGTTTAATGTTTAAATAATTTTTAATGAACTACATGTTTCAACTGTATTCATATATTTTAAAATTCAGTACAGGATTTTCCCAGAACTGAAAACTCTGTACGTGTGATGCAGTAAATGGCCAACAGTGCAGTTTGACATGAGGAAAGAAAAAAATAAGGTTGAAGTCTAACCTAAGGGCATCTTAGATCCTAGATGAGATATAACAACCTGTAGCGTTTTAGCAGAACTTTATCATATTGCGAAGAGCCGTGTCCACTCTCAGGCCCTTTCCAGTGTGGCCAGAGACTTTCTGCCGTTATCTTAAGGCCTGCTTTCTGTCTGACAGCTCCTCATCCTGCATCCCCCACCAAACAACACACAATGACCAAGCTTATCTCCTCTGTCCAGCACAAACGGGAGGTGCCAGTGGGGTCGTTCCGCTCTGCTCCCCTGTGGGGCTGCCCTTTCCCCTCCCCCAGTCTACAGCCTGGATATCCACTCTCAGGTCATAGTACATGTTTACTCCCCAGTCAATTCATGCAAACGTAGTTATAAAACAAAAAAACAAAGGAAAACAGGTAGTTTTGGATTTTTGGTCATCATGATGCCACAAAAACAAACCCATCTGCATACATCCACCTACTGAGCCTAGAGCACTTTAGCCCCACCCATTCATGAGTGTTTCAGTCCAGAACCTGCACATTATGAATGTTTGCAAAGATTGCCTATGAAAGTACTGCAATAATGTGTGTGGAAATGTAATGCTGAATTTAGCATATATGTGCATATGATTTCTGTACAACACTTGATTGGAGAAGGAATTTTACTTTTTAAATGTTTAATTAAAGTTAATATAAACTATTAAAGTTAATATTAACCTTTTGTATTGGTCCATGGGTCATTACCTTAAAGGACAGTTAAAACTTTTTAATCATTAAAAATAACCGGAAAAAAAAAAAGCCTTTATGAGACCCCCCGCCCCCGTGATACACAGTAATTAAATGTAATACATCATATGAACATAATATATATCCAAAGCAGCATTAAACCCTTTCACAACTGGAATAACATTTCCAGTGACCAATGAAGCGAGTACTAGCACTAATTACAGCCAAAGCACTTTCAGGATTCACTCCACTGTACAATTGGCCATTCACTGAGCTATGATGTAAAAGCGTCAGAAAGATGCAGATTTCTTAAGTCCTGGAGAACAAATGGACTCTACAATAAAGAATTAAGAGCCTACAACACACTGGGCAAAAAAATGACAAAGACAGCAAACAGTGAAGGATGAAATCAGTGCTCGGTGGGAGACCCACAATGAGCCCACACAAAGCCGGTGAATGTATGCGAAGGTACAAAGCAAGTGAGGTCACAGAAACCTAATGAGCTGGACCTCACCGCACAAACACACTCCAGCGCTGCTGCAGGAGCTGGAAGTGAAGAGTATTTAGTAACAAAGAAAAGGGGCCACTGTCTGTGTCTCTTGCACATGGAGTTCCAGGCCCCAGACTTACCGCCCTGCTTTGTCTCCCTAATCGTGAGAAAGAGTCATGGGCTTAATTTCTCCCCACCTTCTTAACTGCTACATTTAGCGATATCTCCTGTGAGATATGAGTGCCGTGAGTACAGGGCTAAATAGGGACTTCAGATGAGCTGGTGACCACCTGACACTGAATGTCTGGACAAAGTGGAGATAAAGGGAGCAACCCGGCCTTACACATAAGGTAATTACTTTACATAAAATAAAGAAATACAGTACGATGCAAACTGGTTGAAACCATTTGTATCAGTGGGTTTCTTTCTGTTAGCACAAAAAGAAGAACATTAGAATAAATGCAAACAAACAAGAAAGCAGTAAAAAATGTAATTTTGTTTCTTAAAGGTTGTTGATATTTTGGTAGTTGGTTAGAACACAGGTTTATTTTCCAGATTTCTATTCGATGTCTCAAGTAGTTTCGTGTATTTATAAAATCCCATAAGCAACATCTAATTTAATCTACTGTCAAAAGAGCAAACCCAGGTATTTAATCGTAGTAACACTGGGCTTCCATGAAGAAAGG
>JBBJLS010000155.1:2435242-2445427 GCA_037577275.1 Bryconaethiops microstoma | reverse complement strand
AGAGAGAGAGAGAGAGAGAGAGAGAGAGAGAGAGAGAGCGAGAGAGAGAGAGAGAGAGAGAGAGAGAGAGAGAGCATTGGTTGGGGTCTCTAGGTGCTCAGTCAGGACGCTGCAAAATCTTCTGACTGATCCCAATGAAATGCTGTATTTTTATACTTTGAACAGGTTTCCATTGTTTCAATTTCTTTTATACACATTTTAATTCAGACTTTTTCTTGCTGTGTTTAAAAAGTTGAATTGAAAAAGTTTAACAAGAAAATCTAATGATAAGGGTTGAACTCACTGATGCTCTCGTGGCTGAATGCAATCAATTGCTCACAGCAATTTTCCGACATGAAGCTCTTTCCACTCCAAACGGGTCACAAAGCTGGCACAAACTCTCAATGAGTTCCTTAAAGAGCCCATATCAAGGAAAAACAAATTTGCCTAACAGATAGAGTTGAATATAGTTTCAGAAATGTTTCGTTCAACCTCATTTCATACTGTAGTAAGAAAAGCATGAATCTGAGGTGCCTCCAGGAACACACACCACTTTGTTTGCTTAATTCAATGTGAATTACTTTGGGGCAAGATAAGACCTGTGTAAAAATCACATCAATGTGTTATTATTATAAAAATTAAAACCACTCAGACGAGCAGGTAGAGTGTAGTAACTCAATAAAAGGGCACATCATCCGGGAAATGCCCTTTGGAATGTGTGTTGTTTAAATGCGTGTTGCTAAATGAACTTTGAGATATGCTGATCATCTGCAGTTTCGACATTCAGAATATAATAAAAAAGATACTTAATGGGGCACACAAATGAAATAAATATATGACTGATATCTAAATGATAAATGCTGTGTCTGCTTTGCTCTCTCAATAAAATACAGCAGGTTATATTTACTAAAGAAGTGGTGTTCAGTCAGTAAAACCCTGTGGCATCAAAGGCGACACTTTGGCTCCTGGCTTCATATTTGCATGCTGTTTTGCTTGCTTTTCCACATTCACTTTGTGTAGAGGGTGAGTTGGGAGAGCTACTGTCTTACCTGCTGCTGAAAAGGTGAAAAGGTTTCCAGGACAGATGGGTAGTACAGTAACAATATGACGAGATCATACTGGTCTATTTTCTACTTCATTAATTTACCATGCCCAAATTCTGGGTACACTTTAGCTGAATGGTGTAAAAAAAACCCAAAAACATCACAACATACATTTCTAATGGATTTCTGATATGTCACAATCTCTTTTGCATTATTAAAAGTTTTGTAAAAAAATACATTGTGATACATATAAAAAAATGTTTTTAAGCCATTTTTTGTATAAAATTAGCAGAAATCCAAATATGACCAATATATTACAAGATCCTTCTGTAATCTTCAGAACATGGTTAGGAATCAACATGTAAAATCTGCTCTAGAAGCTGTAAATTCAGTTCTGAATGTGGAGAAAAGCTGATTTTGATCAATGGGTTTTAAGAACCCAGTGACATCTTAGGAAACATGCACTGGTTTGAATGTTCTCATTAGAGGAAAGTAAATAAAAATAATTTGATGTTCTAATTAGATTCTGCAGAAAATGACCTTTCAGTAATACATGACCCAACATGACTGCGAGTGGCCATGGGAGGGAATAGACCAAACTCATAAACATAAACATATTTGTGTTGAGTTTTCACGTATAGTGTTTGTCAAAGTTTTTACCAGTTCACATGAAACTTGGCAAACTTGTCTTCCCACATCGCTGAATGAACAGGTTTGTGTCCCTAAGTGGGCCAAATTTTCTCTAATTAAGTAGAATTAATTTGTGACGTAGAGCCACCTAGTAAGTAACATCAGTGCAAATGTCACCCATCACTCACTAACAACAAAATTCAACATAGTCTTGTGTTTATGAAACCATGTAAATGTAACTGTGACCATTTTACAGCTTTTTAAAGTAAACATTTCATTTTTGGTGAGTAAAAAGTGAATTCACTCAAACAGAAAAGCAAAGAGAAATAAGAGTTTGGGTGCTGTCAGGGCCTGGGGACAGTTTGAGTTTGTATTTTGAGTTCTTTGGTGTTTTATTTTGAATTCCTGGGCACACCGGGCGTGAGGTTGGTGACGTGATTAGTCTCAGCTGCCGGTGTGTTTGGGTGGACTTGGGTTGTGGGTCCACAGTTGCATTTAACCTAGCCTTGAGGTGAAGTCTCCAGACTCCTTTGTGTAATTGTAAAAGATGTTGGAGTTTTGGTTCATGGGCCCTCGAGCCTTTTGTGTTTCGTTTATTAATAAAGAATCAAAAGCATGAACGTCTGCCTACGTGCCTGCTATCTGGGGGGAGACAAGGTCAGGGGATGTGACACATGGACCCACCATATTAACCAAGGCGCCGCAGACGTGGTGTGGAGAAGCGAGGAGCTTACCCCTGAGGAAAAGGACACGAGGCGGGACTGCGAGCTGCAGCCCAGGGAGGCGTACACCTCCACCAGTGGGGAGGAGGCGGGCACGGAAGCCCGTCTGGGGCACTCTGATGAAGGCGTTGGATGGTGGTGATCTACCGATCTTACCACTGGCGGCTAGCCAGGACCATCGACCCGGGAGGAGAAAACGGGCACAGAAGCCCACCTTGAGCACCCAGGCGAAGGTGACGGAAGTGGGGACTCTTTCGGCCCTCCCCCAGGCTCCAAGGACCCTGAAGCAGGAGGTGGAGGTAACGGAGAGGCAGCTGAAGAAGCACACGGGGCTGGCCATGCAGCCAGTCTCCCCTCTCCTCAAGGTCAAGCAGCCCGGCTCTCCACCCTATGAGACCACGCTCTCTAGCACCGCGACCACGCTCACTAGCGCCGACACCAAGCTCCAGAGACCTGTGCCAGCACCCAGGAGATGGCTGCAGCCTCCTATGCCTGCCCCATGGCTGCTTGCTGGAGCACCAGGTAGCTAGGACGGGGGCGAGAGCTGAGAGCTCAGAGCTAGTGGATTTATTAGGCCCTTTAGAGGAGGCATCAGGCTCTTTAGTAGAGCCCACATTAGCCCAGCCGCTAAGCCTGTGAGCCCAGCTGCTAAGCCCGTGAACCCAGCCGCTAAGCCCAGTAGAAGGGTCGTTAGCCGCAGAGGGGCCTGTAGAGGGGTCGTTAGCAGCCTCTACAGCAGGGCCTTTAGCCTCTACAGTGGAGCCTGAGAGCACAATAGAGGCCTGAAAGGGGCTAGATAGCATAGCAGAGGGGCCTGTAGCCACAGCAGGGGGGCCCGTAGCAGCCATTGTGGCGGGGGATCTTCCCCTGAATTTTTTGGGGTGGTGTAATGGGGTCTTCAAGTGCTCCGGAGGAGTTCCCCGGAAAAAAATGGACCCCAGAGTCAAGGAGGAGTTCCCGGTAGGGGGCTCTGCACCGGAGGTTTGCAAGGGGTTCCAGGTGAGGGGCCCTGGCACTAAGGACAGCAAGAAGTTCCCTGCTGAAGGGCTCCTGGTAGGGGGCTCTGGCCCCAAGGACAGAGGGACTCCTGGTAAGGGGCTCCGCCCCAAGAACAGAGGGCCTTCCTGTAGGGGGCTGTGCCCCCAAGGGCAGAGAGGGTCTTCCGGTTGGGTGCTCTGCCCCTTGTGGACTGTGAGGGGCTTCCGGGAAGGGGCTCGGCCCCGGAGGACAGTGAGTGGCTCCCTGGTGGGAGCTCCCTGTGTAATGACTGGGACTCTCAAAGGGGAGAGTCCCATGGGACCCACCCGGGCCGCCCTGGCCGTGCGGAGTGCTGGCCAGGGTGTAGTCCTGTGAGATGGCCGGGTGGGGCTCATGGGATGCTTCCCTTTGCCTCTGCCTCCCCCTCCTCCTTTTTGGGTGTTTTGTGGGTGCACTGGATGTGTGCTTTAGGAGGGGGGGTACTGTCAGGCCTGGGGGCAGTGACGGTAGGCCACCCTTATTGAAGTTTGTACTTTGAGTTCTGTGGTCTTTTATTTTGAATTCCTGGGCACACCGTGCGTGAGGTTGGTGATGTGATTAGTCTCAGCTGCCGGTGTGCTCAGGAGTTAATTAGTGGTGTATTTAAGTTCAGTTTGGGTGGACCTGGGTTGTGGGTCCACTGTTGCATTTAACCTAGCCTTGAGGTGAAGTCTCCAGACTCCTTTGTGTTATTGTAAAAGATGTTGGAGTTTTGGTTCATGGGCCCTTGAGCCTTATTAATAAAGAATCAAAAGCATGAACGTCAGCCTACGCGCCTGCTATCTGGGGGGAGACAAGGTCAGGGGACGTAACAGGTGCAGCCAAAGCCACGCTCTTAAGTAATCAAGTTTTCAAACACTGCATGTTTTAGGCCAAGCTGAGTCTGGCAGTGCTTATTTCACCTTTGCACCATGTTCACTATGTGGAGCAAACAGACAGTACAGACACTGAAATCAGGACTAATTCAATTCTCATATTCCACACTTGTTCAGTTTAACCCAACACTGCCTGGCCTGTACTGCACACACATTGCCCTGCACATGAGAGAGGTGCATTAACACACAGGTGTTATAATCCTGCTATAAACATATCCTTCTACTCTGAAGTAATTACAGTTCTTTTTATTGGATGCTGTATTTTCTGTTCACAAATGCAGAACTGTAACAGTTTAACTACACAACAAACTGCCACTACATGCAAGATCAGCTTGATTGACATAGCACAGGCTTTTCTATTGACACTTTTATTGCCTCCAGGTGGAACTCTGCTCTCAGGCAGGGCAGTCCGCACTACATATGTGAGGTGTGTACACCAACCCACCCACCTTCCAGTCAAACTCGCCAGACCTGTGGTACTCCTCTCTCCGTGCTGCGGTATTTTCAATCTGCCAACATGATAAACAGAAATACCAAAAACGTTCTCGTGGTCTCTTTTGGATTTTTGTCCTTGTTCACAGCCTATGGAGGACTGCAGAGTCTGCAGGTAATAAACGTCCAGTTTCTAAACCTATATACCTGTCTCTGCTGGCATAAACCATCTTACATGAAGGTTTTCCCTTCAGGACAATGGCTAAGTGGAGAAGAACTGAGCTAAAGACCTAAGTTTAAATATCAGCACTCCGACGTTTCTGTGCATTTTAATAACAGCTTCAAATGTATTCCTTGTGCATTAAACCTAAGAGACATCTGTAATATGTTTTATGAAAGCAGCTACACTTTATGTCATCCAAAAATGACCAAAGACATACTGATTATAAACTGTTTTGAGATAATGCAGTTATTGACAGTTTAGAATAATTTGTCATACTAATAATTGCTGTTATTTTATACACTAATAGCTTATTCTATCTCATAAAACCCTTAAATATATAAAATATACTTTATATTCAATACTAATTTCATAACTATTTTAAGGAACTTCAAGAAGCAAATTAAATTAAATTACATGATAATTTACTGTAAATGCCTGTAGATTTTTTTTCCTTGATAAGTTGCCTGACTCATTAATTTTTCATCAGTGTTCAGATATGATGTATTCTGGATGTCAATCTTAGCGTAGTTTTATTGCTGCTCTACAGCTTCTTAAGTAATAAAGGAATCATCTACAGCTCAATATACTAGTTATATATTAGTGAAAACAGTGATTGCAGACTTTTGGAAGTGTTCGTCATTCAGAATATACCTTTATGTATTCAGATAAATGTTTTAATAATCAAACAATAGAAAATAAATCAGACTTTACTTAAAATGCAAGTGCAATGGGCTTCACAAGGAAGTTGAAAGCATAAACTGAAAGTAAAAGTATCTGTAAATACATATAAGGAAATATTTTAAAAAGGTGACACAGAAGGTTTTTTGAATGATGCCATAGAAGAACATCTTTGCTTTTCTAAACACATGTTTGATAAAGAGATGTGGGAGTGTGAGAAGCCTTAAGAAGTTATTAAGGTTCTTTACTAATGTTCTTTCTAGAACCTTTTCATCATGTGGAGGTTCTTTAAGCTTTAAAAGGGTTCTTCCATCCATGTTTGGGAGTACAAATAAGTATGAATAAGCCTTTATGTAAATTTCCCACTTGTGGGACTAATAAAGGTTTATCTTATCTTATATACTCAGGTGTCTAATTCTACTGTTTTGATTATCAATCAATAGAAAATGAATCAGAATTATAAAATGCAAGGGCTTCACAAGGAAGAAAAGGAAACAAAGGAAAAATATCAGTAAATACACACAGTTCAAACGTGTGCAGTAGCATTTCACATGACATGCTAGCCTTCATCCTCCAAGCAATGAATTTTAAACTGATGTGTATAAAAAAAAGTCTAAATATATTCAAGCCTCAGTGGTGTGGAGTGACTGAGTGAGTCCTAGTCAGAGGAAGGAAATGGCCATGACAAAATTTGAGAAAAAAGCAAGTCAAAATGAACGAAAATACAAAGAAATAAAGATTCTTAATAGGCAAAAAAAAACCAGTTCTGAAAAGAATCACTAATTGAAAGGTTGCTTAGGGAACCAAAATTGATTTTTGCTCCACATTCTCAGTCACTGGCATGGCACCCTTATGGGATGTAATTGTACCATCCATATTCCACATCAATTATATTTTTAAAAATATATTCAATACCAGTATAATATAAAGATTATACCATATATACTGTATATTCAATATTTATTGTTTCAGGAACTAGTAATTAAATTACATGATCAATAACTGACTGTAAATATCTGTATATTTTATTATAGGCTTGATAAGTTGATTTTAGACACTTTTAAGAAATTCTGGATGTTAAATGTACATTTTTAAGAATATGTTCCATACACCTCGTATAGAAATCTTGCTAAGGCTTGCAAGCTGGGCTGAGGCATATTGGAAAAAGCTCCAAAAGAATTTAAGAAGCAGAGAGAAGTCTGTGTGGGCAAGACTTAGCTGAAAAAGCTTAAAAGCAAAGTTAAGCGCAAGGCTAAAAACAACTTGTCACGGTTAAAAGCTAAGCTGAAAACAACTCAGCAAATCAACACACTCTGCTCTGAAACGTACCTTTGAGGGCACAATAGCGTTGTTTGTAAATGAATGAAACTGTACTTGTACAGTCCTCAGAGTGTAAGGTATCATGCAAAGAAACCTTTTTGGCACCTTTAACCCTTTTTGGCACCATTTCAGAGTGTACACTAAAAAAAGTGCTTTACTTGATTCAAATGTGAGTATCACAAATTCTGCTGTTAATTGTGTTAGTGAAATTAATTGTATTTATGTGGAACCAATGCACACATTTGAACTGTTGAATTCAGATCAATATCGGTAAACTAAATGTATTTTATTCTTGATTTCTATGTTAAAAGTCCAATCCTGTTATGTTACTTGCATGAGTGTTGAAACCCTGTTGTGTGTGATGTGTCACAGAGCAGTCTGAATCATAAAGAGGGAATGGGAGTCATATCGCTGAGTGTCATCTATGGAGCCATTATTCTGTCCTCCATGTTTCTGCCGCCCATTATGATCAAAAATCTGGGCTGCAAGTGGACCATCTTTATCTCCATGGCCTGTTATATATCCTACTCTTTTGGCAACCTTTTCCCGGGATGGTGAGTCCTCACAGACACGATCATTAAAATTCTCCAGGACTGACATCATCTAAAAGACAGATACACCTTACAGAGCTTCTGGTGTTTCAGCATCTATAAAAGATAATAGTCGGATGGAGAACTTTACTGCTACAAGTTGTATGTAATTAAATTATGTAATTGTTTCATTGTTCCTTGCTTGTTTATTCTATTTTTAATTCACTCACATTTAATGTGTTATTAGTGAATCGTACTTCTTCTTCCTCTCATCTTATTATAATAATAATTAGTAATATTCTTACTGTTATTATTCTTATTCTTATATACCATTGTATATAGCCCAGTAATAGGTCAAGTCAAACTATTAATTCTCTGTACTGAGACACCTGCCTCATTCAGCAGGAGTGTGGAATCAGGTGTATTATACTGGGAACTTATTTGACATTTCTGTTTTTCTATTCGTTTCTAAGGTCTCACGTCCAATCTTTTTCTGCCATTTAATTTTTCCACTTACAATGTTTGTATCGTTTCATGGTACCAAAAACAATTAATTTTAAAACCGTTTTCCATAGTAATTTTGGACACTATGCCTTCAGAACTGATATATATAAATGATCTATGTTCTGATTGGCTGTATTGTGCCTCATTTAAAAAGCAGTCCAGGCTGAAATACTTCTTGTAACTTCATGAATGCACAGGTGTGGGCATTTCCTCATTCTTTAGTAACTACTTTACAATATTTGGTAACCGGATGAACCTGATGTGCAGTTATGAAAGTGAAGAATGGTCCTTTGTCGGGTTCTATTTTACGCACAGGGCGAGCCTGATCACCACCTCCGCCGTTCTGGGTTTGGGAGGTTCCCCGCTTTGGTCTGCAAAATGCACCTACCTCACCATAAGTGGAAACATTCAGGCGGAAAAAGAAAACAAGAAAGGCCAGGATGTCATAAACCAGTACTTTGGCACCTTCTTCCTCATCTTCCAGTCGTCTGCTGTGTGGGGAAACCTCATGTCATCCCTCATATTTAGACAGGACTCAAACATAGGTAAGCCTGAAGACAGCACTTATTGGTCATTTTAGCAAGTACAACAGTCCATTAGTGGATAGAAACATCATAAGATCCCTCTGATCAGCTATTGTTTGGGTGATGGATTATTCTCAGCACTGTACTGATACTGATATTGTAGTGATTAGTCATCAGTCCTTAAAGACAGCTGATTGCAAATATAAAAAGTATAAATACGAACTTATAAATATGAAATTAATGTCATAAAAGGCTTTAGTAAATGTCACATCGTTGTACGAATGCGAAGACATGATAAGACAAGCCTTTATTAGTCCCACGGCTAGGAAATTTGCATTACATTATATAAATAAATATAAAAGCGCTTTATGTAAAGTATAAAATGTAAAGTATTTTACAGTAATTTGCTGTTATTTGCAAAACATTTTAGTAAGGTGACCAGCCAGGAGCAGTGTGCTAACCAGTTACATATATACAAATATATATTTTTTTATAATACATATTTTTAATTTTTATTTAAAAGGATAAACAAACTTTGCAGTGCTACGTGTATTTGGATGTTTATGTATATAAAGATCTAAATGTATATTAAAAACTTGAATAATTGCTGTGTCTGTCTTCACGCTCTGGTTAAAAAGTCCGGCGCACTGTCTACAGTTCTGTTAGCCAAAAAGCCTTCAGCTTGCTAAATAATAAAAGGCCAAATTGGTGTAAGGCTTATGAGTGTGGTTTTTTTTTTTTGCTTAAAGCTGAAATACCTGAGGAGAACCTGCAGTTCTGCGGAGCTGCTCTCTGCACCGAGAACTTCACGACCTCGGGGAACATCACGCGACCAGAGCAGAACCTGGTCAACATACTGATGGGCTGCTATATTGGTAGGCATGCATGACCAACCGGTCATTGCACAAGTCACAATATATTACAGTGATATATATTTATTTATAATAACGTCTAAACATTAGATTGAGAAAAAGGTGTTTCTTTAAATACCTCATGTGTGATAATTACAGTTCTCTAGATGGGGTTTTAAGCAGTGGCTCCCCATCTTGGTTCTGATCATGGATTACTTCCACCTTCATCAAGAAGGGCTTGATTTTTTTCAAGAAGCCTGATTTTTTTAGGATAATCAAAATACACTATATGGACAAAAGTACTGGGATGCCTGACCATCACACCAACAGGGACTGTAATGATATTGCATTCACATCCATAAACTTTAATATGGAGTTGGTTCCCCTTTGCAGCTAGAACATCTTCCACTCTTCTTGGAAGGCTTTCCACTAGATTTTGGAGTTTCTGTGGGAATTTATGTCCATTTATTCTGTAGAGCATTTATGAGGTCAGACACTGATGTTGGACGAGAAGGTCTGGATCACAATCTCTGTTCCATTTCATCCCAAAGGTGCTGAATGGGGTTGAGGTCAGGGCTCTGTGTGGCCAGTCAGGTTCTTCCACACCGAACTCATTCAGCCACGTCTTTATGGAGCTGCTTTGTGTACTGGGGCACAGTCATGCTGGCCACAAAGTAGGAAAATGTCTTGGCATGCTTGATCTTGGCAATGGGAGTGATTGAAACACATAAATTCATTAATTAAGAGGTGGGTCCCAACACTTTTGTCCATATAGTGTATGTAGATGGTGGCCTAGTGGTTAGGGCGTTCGCCCTGCGATCAAGAAGTCGTGGGTTCGATTCCCAAGACTGCTAGTG
>JBBJLS010000155.1:2412305-2426292 GCA_037577275.1 Bryconaethiops microstoma | reverse complement strand
AGAGAGGGAGAGAGAGAGAGAGAGAGAGAGAGAGAGAGAGAGAGAGAGAGAGAGAGAGAGAGAGAGAGAGAGAGAGATTGGTTTAATGCACATGCAGGGTCATGGAAAGCTGTTTTTGTGCAGTACAGGCCAGTCAGTGGCTGTTACTGGTATTATGCAATAAATATAGTTAGAAACGCCTGCACAGTTGGTGAGTTGTGTGTTTCATTTACAAATCTAGGATGACATCACGTCAGATGACTTGCCCTGGGTTCCATCCACTCCTGGAAATGGCCCTGCACAGAGAATCTCCGTCTGACAGCTTCATGAATAATAGGCTATTTGGTGCAACATAAGATTCTTACTGATGCCAACTGTAAAAAAAACCAGGCTTAGTTAATGCTGACATGTAGTTATTTCTAATCTCTCGAGTTCAAACAGAGGACAAGGTGCTACATTTCAAGTTCATGCCATCAGAGAATAGCTTTGAAAGATAAAGTCTGAGGACATTATTTGTCTCTTAAACAATGTAAGTACTTCTTTATTCTGGTGTTACACGCATTATAAACCACATTTAATAAGAGGTCCACACATTTCTGATGTATTTCCAATTTGAGAACTTCACTTTTTGCCCATTAGAGCGATTCCTTCATTGTTCTTATGGCAAACCCCAGACGTCTCTTGCCTCCCATTTAAATAGACAGTTTTAACAGTGCCGTCCGGGTATATCCTCTGTTTGTACTGCCTGGTGTGGATCTCTCGTTGGCCATTCGAGAACTCCACTGTTTTTTCACCATTTCTGTAGACACATCACAACAAAATAGCACATTACAAAATTATATCATCTCACTACACAATTTGGAGAAATCAAACAAGTACTACAAAACTAGTGGGCCTCTTTTTAAAAAAAGATTCTACTTTGATAACTTGACAACAGTTCCGTCCGTGAAAACACTTTGCTGTCGTCCATCGGGGTACATGCTCTTCACAGTCCCATCAGGGAAAAATATCTCCCTCCTGCCGTCAGGATAGTGCTTCTCTAAGGAAAGACGAGACATTTCAAGATAAAATCCTCACATATGGACTGATAACGGTAAATTAACGCAATATGCTCAATAGGCTGTATAAAGAGTGGCTTAACCTTTCTGGTTATTTGGAAACTGCAAAATCTCCAAACCAGACGGATAAGTGGAGTGAGTTGTTTTAGCATCACAGTAATGGTACACCTAGAGGGACAGAATTCCAGTGAATTATTCTTCCTACTATATAAGGAGAAAACAGTCAAGTATTTCAAGTGCCAGAGAGGACTTCAGTGCAGTGTTGTAATCAAGGGCGTAATGAGGAAGTTATGTTGAAATGCTTCTCTTAATGTACACTGCCACTCAAATATTAGCAAGCAATATTTTCAGCAATATTAAGTTTTTCTGTTTTGTTGCAGATTTGTACATAGTCTAAATGTAATAGGACACCTGTGTGTACCTCCTGGGTTTCAAATTATTTACAGTAAATAGTACAATTAAAAAGAAATGTGATACGTCTCCTATCAAAAATGTCAAATAATGAAGTGTGCAAAAAGGTCTGTGCAAAACATTGTGGCCTGTTTGATGGCACATTTTATATTTTATGTATTTTATGTGTTTTATGTAGTTTTAAACTCAATAAAGCAAATTAACTGAAAATGTGCACTACTATTTGGGTTATAAATACTTAATATTTAAATAATTTGGGCCAATTTCTATTTGTTTTCTGATTCAAATACAAATTACAAAATGTGTCATAACTTTTGCATAGGATGTGATTTGTACTTTTGATTTTTTCCCCAACATGTTAAATTCACCAGTGAAACAGTAACTGTGCATTAAAATGTGCAGAAGTGTGTTCCCTGTAGAGGATGAGTACTTAGCATCAAGAAAAATCTAACTAGTGAATAAAATGGTTTGAATGTGTGAAATAAGACTGTCTGGCCCATATTTGAATAATTGAACAAAAATTCACACCAAGCCAAGTCACGCCACATTTTTGATCAGCACTGTGTTTGAAGTAAATCTGTGGTGCTGCTATAATTGTCAGAGCCACGGGCTGAACT
Organism: Bryconaethiops microstoma; assembly: GCA_037577275.1. Lineage (NCBI taxonomy): Eukaryota > Metazoa > Chordata > Actinopteri > Characiformes > Alestidae > Bryconaethiops > Bryconaethiops microstoma. Next base: position 2,424,227 of record JBBJLS010000155.1, on the reverse strand, counting down.
GGGGTTAGTCATGTGGGTTTTAGGTTCCCATGGCTGTGTGTGTTTATTTATTCATTCATTTTCTGTAACCACTTAATCCTTATTAGGGTTGCAAGTACCCGGAGCTTATCCCGGGGTCTACAGGCGTGAGGCAGGGACTCATCCCGGCGGGGCACCAGCCCACTGCAGGAGTATATAAAGTATACAGCTCCAGAAAAAGTTAAGACACCACTGCAAAAGTGTTCAGTTTCTCAGGTTTTATCTTTTATAGGTGCAAGTATTGAACTAAACATATTTGCCTTAGTTTTTAAGAACTGCTGACAATATTTCTCCTAATTTCCAAATAAAAATCATCATTTTAAAGGAAGTGACAAAACATCAAAATAAGAGAAATGATGCAGTGTTTACAGAACTTGAATAATTAAAAGAAAATAAATCTCTTTGACAAAGTAACTCTGAAGTGGAAATTTAACACTTAACCTTGCCAGGTGTGAGTTTGGGAAAGGGGCAGTTGATCATCGTGTGTGCTGCTTTTTTGAAACATCAGGTAAATTACAGCACGATAGAGGAGGAGGCGCATAGGCTGGTTTTAGCCCTACAGTTTTTCGAGGTTTGTGTTGGGTCTACCACACAACCTGTGTTGGTTTTTACTGATCATAACCCGTTGGTGTTATTATCCCGAATGAAAAATTCAAATCAGCGTAAAATGGGCTGGTCCTTGTTTTTGCAAGGATTTAATGTGGAGATTAGATACAAGCAGGGAAAAGACGACGTGTTAGCAGATGCTAAACGTGAAGTTGATTTTTGGTGGTGGGGATGTTTGGGCTTCTGTCTGTCTGTCTGTATATGTGTGTGTGTGGGTGTGTTTTATGTTGCCCCGTGACGCCTCAGTCATCGCCTCCGCCCCTGGACTTGTTGGGGATTGGAGGAGTGGAATTGGCGGGAGATTTAAAAGGACGTCTAGCAGCAAGAAGAAAGAGGGGGTAGCTCTGGCTAGACCCTGTGATTTTAAGATGGTTTGGTCTATTGTTTACGTTCCTGAGCTTAGACCAGGTCGTAACAAATGGCAAAGTAACCCTGAAGCTTGAACTAGGAAATTGCCAAATGAATGTCTTTTAGTCATTGTTTGAATTATTAAGGGTGAGAAAAATGTGAAATACAGTAAACCCGCCTCTTTAACGTGGATCAGTCTTTGTGGATTTTTTCTGAGAACTGAACTAATAATTGTTTGCTAAAACTCTCGCACTAACACGGAAACTGCAGAAATCCTCCACAATTTTTTTTGCTTTTGTGACGTCCAGACCTCGTCCGCCTCTCGTCCTCATGCTGAGTTGCTAAGCACCAAGCCCAAACATAAAAGACCAGCAGGAGGACAAGGGGGCGTGGAAGAGGCCCGGACGTCACTGTTTTTTTTTTGGCAACATATAATTTTTCATGCATTTTAAATATAAATATAATTTACCCATTTTGTAACATAAATATTAACATAAATTCAGCTACATTTCCATATAAAAAGTAACTGTAAATGTTTTGGTACCATCGAGAAAACTTGGGATGATGAAATACCGCTGTACTCAGAGGCAGGAGGTTTGAAAGTAGCCATTTATTTCTCCTTGCTGCTGATTGGTTGCTGCCCTTTGATGCAGCTGCAGTCCAGAATTTTCCCCGTGGAGCGTCTCAAGGGTTCTCATATTTTTTGTTTTGTTCTTCTTAAAGCCCTGTATTTTTATTACTGTAAATGAAATTAATTTATTACTGTATTTTCCAGCTTATACCAAAGAAAACGCCTGTGCATGAATTACAATACAGTCCATATAGGGGTAATATCGGTATTTTACATTCTAGCACTGCGGGAGTTCAGTGTAAACAGTACAAATACGTGTTTACCTTTACATTTTCTTTAAGGGTAAAGTATTAATCTGAGTTTAAAATTAAATTAAAGTGTTTTGGGAGCATATTTGGGGGCATAAATAGGGTTTATACTATTAAAATAGGCATTTTTAGGCATGTTTTTTACCACATCACAACGTCACGGTTTTTCATTATATGCGGGTGCTCTTGGAACGTAACCTCCACGATAAGCGGGGGTTTACTGTATATTTATTGCTGAAGATGTGCAAGGCTGAGTGTCCCTTGATGACATAGAAGAGTGCAGGCCTGTGTACCAGGCAAGAGCCTCAGGCAGCCCTGGCTCATTTCAAGCCCCGGTCGGAAAAAAATAGATTATGTTGAATAAGCACTGGAGAGGAACTGCAGTCGTCATGGCAGCAGCACATGGGCTTTTTTGGGCATTCCTAAACTGAGCTCTAAGGGCACTTGATAGTATTTCACAACTCATTGTTTGGAGGAAAAGAGCAAGTAATAAAAGAAGTAAGGCTACAAAAAAGATTATTCCAGCTGGGTGATCTGCGAGTGACATCTCTGTGAAAGCAATGAGGCAAGTAGAGCAGTGTGTGAAAGCATGAAGGATTCAGAATCAGCCCAACTTCTCACTCCTATTCTTTTTAAAGCAATTCTATTCAGACAATTTTTTTACTAGCATTTGAAATATTAACATCCTAGCAGTAATGACTTTAATATTCAAAGCTCCAGTGTACTCAGCTGAATGATTATTGTCTATTATCTTGAGCTTTTGAGATGAATTTACTGCTCACTGGCAAAGATAGAAAGTTAAACTTTTCTGCTGGAAGGTTTTTTTTGCCCTTTTCTTGTCTCATTTAAGCTGGACGATTTGTGACATCAGACCTGCCAAAGAACCAATCATAATTAGTTTGTTTACATTTGTTTACATTAAATATAGCAGGAGTGGGGCCTGGCTTTAAAGAAGCTCTGCTGCTTGAGCTCTTCTGATATATAGTACTGTGCAAACATCTTAGGCACCTGCAAATATAATATTTAAAAACTGTTTAGATGAGCCGTGAGTATTCTTTTCACATTAATATGATTAAATATACCAAATAAAACTAAAAAGAATGAATACAAATACCATTATGCAGTAAATAGTGATGCTATATTCAGTATAGCAGTGTGATCGTTGTGCAAATCCAGTGTTACTTGTAGTTTCCATTAGAAACCTGGTTTGACTCGATCAGTCCTTCATTAAATTAAATCAGGAGCTGCTGATGGATTTTCACAATCCAAACAACGGCTGGAGGAACCGAGGAGGAATCTGGAACCGAATCTGTGTTCTCCTCACCAGCTCGCAATATATCAGGTATGTTTTACACACAAAACCAATCTTGATATGTTTTACTGCTTTCTTCTTTGCATACAGAAAGTCACATTAATTATCACAAAGACAAGAACAATATAAAGTATAAAGTGTACATAAATCCAAGAAATACTCAACAGAAAATACTCTATACACAAAAGCTGGTATAAATACTATATATTATAGTAATGTACTAGTAACACAAATAGTCATTAGGAGTTCTGTATACCGAGTCTGTTATTACTGTAATAGAGATCAGTAGTGGAGTAATAAGTAGTGATGTTTCACATGGTAGACTAATGCACATAATAATAAGATAATAATGCACATATTAATAATGATGTATCCAATACATGTAAAGCCACACCTGATGCACCAATTTGCCATAAGCCAATAAAATTACAGACTATAACTTTGCACAAACACCCATAAAAATCACTGTAATATTAAACACAAGCTTTTTTCACCAGACAGTGAACCGTCAGTTGCTCAGCAAAACCCTAGACTAATGCTGCTCCCTCCTCCCTGCCCTCAGGCCATCCAGTACATACCTTTGTCCCGTCAGGCAGCGTGTGTTTAACATCTCCATTAAAGAACGTCACTGTGACTGATCTCTGATCCGCACTGACCTCCTTTTTAGTCCCATTCCGGAAAACAACGACACGCGACCCATCTGAGAGAAGCTGTTCGACCTGTTTGGAAATAGAGCTGTGCAGAAATGTTATTACATTAAAATTGCAATCAGAAACATAAGAGTAAAACACAGAACCCCTTACCTTACCATCTGGATAGCGGGTCTCCTCCCTCACTACAGCTGAGCTGCTTTTGAGAGCTGCTTGTGTGCGACTGCTCTTCGTTGCAGGACTCGGTAACTCTGCCTGAAATCAGACAGGAGTTATTTGGTAAGAAAGCCATTACAAGACATTGGCTGCATTATAGTCAGAATCATAATCAGTAAACCTCATTAATTCTGGAGGAAATTGTTTATGCTACGACTGAACAGACACAGAGACACACAAGCAAGAAGTTAAAATAACACTCTGTACTCCACACAATACTCTGTACTAAATACACTAAGCTACATGCACAAGATGCTGTGGTCGGTAAGAGAGGTGTATATCAATACCGTAGATAAATAAAGAGTTTTTAAACTTAGTGTCATGATGGGTTGGGGTGGACACTCTCGCACAGATAGATAGGGAAAAAAACGGGAAGAGAGGTAACCCGTGTGTCTCCGGTTTCACAGCACTCCAGGCTCTGGGGCACGGACTATCTTTCTCACTGCCACTGATAGAGGGAGCAGCAACCACTATCACAGTCCTTCTACTTTCTTCTCCTTTCTTGTACACCGACCTGGCGAACAACAGCAGCAGTACTATGTCTTTAACAAGTACTATGTCTTACTCCCAACAGCACACACAGTAAGACTTGGGTGACCACACAATGATTCCGAGGCACGGCTGGCTATTTGAACCCATACTCACACACCCATAGCCAATCACACGACAAAGACACTCACAACCCAGCGTAACTCAAAGTCAACACAAGACAGGTGGACATGTTGTTAGGTGCCTAGCAATGCAGTAAAGGAGTTAATGAGACCCCACTACCAACACCTGGGTTGCCTAGACACCCAACAACCAGACACACAGCAAACCATGGTGTCAACACTTCATGCCCAGAGCCATGTGCCCCTAGTACTCGGGTGACGTGCTTCGTTGTGGGCATGATCGAGACAGACCAGACGTGACACTTAGACTTTTTTTTTTAAATAGACTTTTCTTTGTCTATTGATCTTGGCAATTACATTGTTTTTCTTTTGCAAAATGTTTTCTTGAAAATAAAAAATAAAAAATAAATATAAAGGAACATTTAGAAAACAAAAATTAGACATACTACACTCTTTAACTGCAGAGAGCATCACACTTCTAACATGTCAGAGCCTTGACGGAAGTATCTACAAACCCACTTGGTTTCATTTATAATCACAGTTCACACAGACTCAGACCAAATGTTTTGCAATGTGCCTGTAAGACTTAATTTCCTTGGTTGGAAAGCTTGTTATTTCAACATAAGAATGATCAGTTTAGATTATTATCCAACATTGTGACATAATGATATATTCACTTACATGGTAATTTGCAGCTACTGTATTAACACTCCATGTGTAGGTTTGCACTTTTGCGCATAAACACAGAAAAAATACTGAATACTGAAACCTCATACAGGAAACTGCATTGCAAAACATGCCTTGCTCAAGTGGTTTTATAGTACAGCCTCTGTCATTGTATGGAATTCACTTCCCAATGAAGAGAAATAATTTCATTTAAAATCCAAGTTAAAAAAGCATGTACAAGTTTTGCAATTGTGTCATTTTTTAAATTGTAATGTTTTTCTTGAGGGAATTGTTTACTAAATGCCACCGCAAATAATGATAATATATAAACTATAACAGGCATCAGGCATCATTCTTTGTCATTTTCCATGCTGTGTATTTGCGAACTTCAGATCTTGTTTACAGTTGTTTACATACATTCATTCAACATATTGTTTTATCAGTTTTAGCCTTTAATTTTTTTCTTAAAACTGTGTGCAAACATTTCAGGGGTACATTTCACTACATGTTGTACTTGTTGTGACAAATCTGCGACAAATGAAGAATCTTGAATCTTATTTATCTTAAGCTTAATTTCCTTGCTCATGTATCTGACTCTGAATTACAAAATCATCAAAATAATGAGATAATAATTGTTTCTACTATTTCTAAATGTTCCTACACTCTTACCATTCTCCTCTGCCTTCTTTTAAATACCTGCATACCATTGCACTTTTAATCTTCCCTTATTGATTGTCTATGCATTCTTTTATTTTTTCTATTATTTTATTTTTTTTAATCCTATTTAATTTTTTATTCATGTAAAGCATACTGAGTGACTTCTGTGTGTGACAATGTGCTATATAAGATATAAACTTGATTAAAATGAGGCTTTTTAAAGTCTGAAGAACATCCACATGATCTAAAAGTTCTAGTAAGAACTGTTAAACTGGTAAAGAGTGTTTATATAATGTGGACTGAAGACAGGATGACAGTAATTATTGCACTGTGACTGAAGATCTTGGGGCTCAGAGACAGCACAGTTTATCAGTCAGATGCACAGTCGTGTTCACCTCTGTACTGCGGTGTGTCTGGACCTCTTCCTCCCTCGTGTCTGTAGATCTCTGCTCTGACTCAGAAGACGTATTTTTCAGTGTTGATGTTCTGCGTGTCCCTTTAGCAACAGAACTCTGGCTCCTGTCACCTTTGACCCTGATCTGCCTCTCTGCAGGCCCCCACAGGCCCTGAACACAGAGAATCAGAATCAGAAACTTTATTAGGGGGCTGCTGGCCTGGTGGTTGAGGAGTTGCCCCTGCAATCAGAAGGTCGGGATTTGAATCCCAAGGCTGCCAGGGGCACCACTGACGTTCCCTTGAGCAAGGTACCATCCCCACACATGCTTCACTTGGTGAATGGATTAAATACAGAGGAAGAATTTCACACTGTTCACTGTGTTGTGCTGTGTTCACATATGACAAAGATGGTCACTTTACACTTTATTGATCCTGGAGGAAACTACTTATGTTATGACTTCACAGATACACAGAGACAAGAAAACTATAAAATAAAATATAAAGTCTAAAAAACTAATGTGTTAAATGTCACGAGTGATGCTTAATTGTTCATGGAAACACATCAAGTTCATGACAAACATGTCAAGTACTGGATTGACTGACATTGATGGCAACTGAACGACAGCGAACTGACATTCATATTAAAAATAACGTACTATTTATAGCTATATATCAAGTCAACATGGAGTCAGTAGAAGCTCTTAAAACTGGTGATGTAAGTAGTTTTTCAGAGAATCCACTTAATCTTTCTCAATAATCTGTCTGGTGTGTAATTCAGTGGAAGTGGATGATGAGACTGTGGGCTGCTCAGACTCATCATGATGATGCATTTTGCTCTTGATGTTTCATGTTTTATTAAGCAGCTGATGGAAGTCATGAATTATGAAGAGAGCAAACAACTGAAATGTAAAATCAGGTTTTAACTCTTACTTTGCGAGAGATGGCGGCAGGCGTATTCATTACACAGGGAGGCATTATTTATGAAGCGCTGGGTCGATTAGCTGCGTGACCGCCAACGCCATGAATTATTACTGGAGTGCTTAATGAGCACTTCAGATCACATTATACACTTGAATGAGTCAATGCAAATCCAACTGAACTAAATCAACCTGACCAGAATCTAGAAAACCTAAAAATGACAAACATTACATTTAGTGTTGAGTAAGTATAGACTACTACACATTTGGGATTGAAAAATTCTGAAATTCTGTCCTAAAATCATATTGGCTGAGACACATTCACAGTATAGATAAACACATATGATCACGACACAACCACAACACAACAAGTTATTTAAAACCGTGCTGTTTGTTAAAAAGCGTGCCGTTTATTGAATCATTCTGACTGTAAATAGTAGTTCACTGCTAAATTACACCTCTTATTGTAAAAATGGTTTGTATTTTCTTTGTGATTTTTAAATGAACCTAATAGGAAATTATTACATTTTACGACAGAATATTAGTATTGCAGGGTACTGTAAAACAGTACTATATGATACATTAAAAAATTATACAGAAGTGTTTTAGCATTAAATAAATATTATACTTTGGCTATTACTGCATTGTAAAAATGGGTTTTTAAAAGCATTTCATAGAGTGTAGCAATATTTTAACTTAGTACAAGGTTGCAGTTTTTTAACCTAAAAAGTTTCCAAGCTGCTTTAATAATTTACGTTAGCAGAACACAAGACTGCATTTTATATTCATGCTTATAATTTGATTACTGTTGTACATTTATAAGGCTTTACAGATTTAAGGTGGCCTTTTGAGTTAAAGTTAAATAAATGTATTTTTTACAGTGCACATATTTTTTTCTGTAAGGGATAAAATCTCATTACTATTGTTAGATATCCAGAGCAACTTATCCAGAATGACTTGCAATTTAGTTAAGCTACATATGAAGGCAACTGTAGTGTAATCCATTATGCGTGGTTTACTGGCTTAATACACTACTTTTAATTCGGCATATTCTTGGTATTCTAAAATTGTATACACAAAAAATAAAAGTCTGAACATGCCGACCGTGTTCCTTGCTGTCATCGAATCCTTCCTCGAGCGCAGAGCAGGAGTGGAGCACCTTCTGTACTGAAGTGATCCAGCATGAGCAGCAACCTCACCACCTTCTGCACTCTGTGGCAAAACACAGCAACTCAGGGTCACTATTTTACTGCTGTCGTCAATTTGCATAAAAACAGGCCAAAATTACTTAGGTTTATTCAAACACTGCATCCCACAGGCTGAAATCCACTGCTGTAGAAGATAAAGATTTTCCAGTCTTACTGATACAACTTTATTGGATGGTAGTATCCTAGTGGGTGAAACAATTGCCTGTGATCCCGATGACCACAAAGTTGCAGGTTCAACCCCCTCCCACTTTCTATCATTGTGTCCTTGAGCAAGACACTTAACCCTCAGTGTCTCCAGGGGAACTGTCCCTGTAACTAATGACTGTGAATCGCTCTGGATAAGGGCGTCTGCCAAATGTCACTTTATTAGCAACTACTTGAGATGACTAGACAATCTGGAAATTCAGCAGCATGAGGCCCTGGGAGCAGTGGGTGAAAAGCATGGACTCTTGTGGATTCTGTAGGTAAAATGTAGACAGCTCTCAAAAATGCCAGCAGCTAATTTCCAAGTGGCTAAAAATATATTATGTGGCACTGGAGGAATAATGTGCTTATGCTGCAAATATCAAACAAGTAGCATAAAACATCATTATGTGTAATATGTTATCATATGTGCAATAGTCTAATCGTATGCAATATTGTGCAGTTTCCTTACTGGGTGCTATATGTGCAAGTATTGGGACTCTGTTGGTGTAATGACAATTCCATCAACAGGGACTTTAATGACATTGCATTCAGATTTATAGACTTTAATATGGAGTTGATCCTATTTTGCAGCTAGAACAGCTTCCACTCTTCTTGGAGGATTTCCACAAGATTTTGGAGTTTCTGTGGGAATTTTCGTCCATTCATTCTGTAGAGTATTTATGAGTTCAGACACTGATGTTGGACGAGAAGGTCTGGATCACAATCTCTATTCCAGTTCAACCTAAAGGTGCTGGATGGGGTTGTGGTCAGGGCTATGCGGGTCAGACAAGTCCTTCCACACTGAACTCATCCAACCTGTGGTTTGTGCACTGGGACACAGTCATGCTGGAATAGTAAAAGGTTCTTCCCCAAAGTGTGTCCACAAAGTTGGAAGCATGGCATTGTTCAAAATGTCTTGATTGGCTGAAGCAGTAAGATTGTCCTTCACTGGAAGTAAGGGGCCACCTGAATTCAATAATTAAGAGGTGTGTCCCAATACTTTTACCCATATAGTGTACAACCATTGAATGTTCTGGACCCACAAACCATAAACAAACATGAAAATAAATGAGATTATAAATCTTTATGTTCATGACTCTCTCTCAGCTTCAGCCAGGAAAATGACATTTCATTTAACTTGTCAATGGTACCTCACAAGAACATCACCTGGCCCTAATGTGTTTGCATCGTGCTGGCACAGGCCATGCTGTGCTGAAAAGTTCCATTTAGGGAACAGAGGGGTTGGGTTGCTGTGCCACATGGTGTTTGGGTGTGCCAGTTCAGCTCCTATTCAGTTCCACTGAATTCAGTTCACAACAGCAACATCAGCCTGGGGAAATGACTCTGCAGAGATTGAATCTCGAACCTTGTTCTCCAGAACTGAAATTATTTTTGTTTCTAAGATCACAAGGTGTGGCCTGAGAGCAGCAAACCCGCAGTCTAGCAGAACAAGTTTGAGAAACAGATGAATCAGTGGATTAAATCCTCTTAAATGCAAAGCAAAAGTGGAATTCCACTTTCTCCACCACTGATTGCTGTACTTCCACTCCAGTTCAAACGCTGGATTAGACCAAACCCCACAGTCAAGCTGAGTTAAATCACTAAGAAAAAGGAAGAACACACTGGATAAATTGTAATGTAAAGATGTTCGTCAAGTTTATCACATCTTGCCTAAACTGTTAAGTAATGGGAGCAGTATATCTCTGAAGCCTCAGCCAAAAGTGCATTCATTTTATAAAGATAGGGAAAAGCAGTTTGGCCCGTCTTGTTTTCTCTGCTCCTATGAGGTAATGAACTTTGTGATGGTGTAAGAAATCGGTTATAGATTAAATCAGGCCCCAGTGGATGCAACCACATTTCATGCCAAGTCATGCCAAAGATCTGAGGGTGTGGGATAAAAAAAACTCAAATTTAGCAAAGAAGCAAAGACAAAACTGGATTACATGATTTCAAACATGATAATAAATACAGTACATACACAAAGTATTGGGACGCCTAACTATCACACCAACAGGAACTTTAATAACATTGAATTCACATCCATAGTCTTTACTATGGAGTTGGTCCCCCTTTGCAGCTATAACAGCTTCCACTCTTCTTGGATGGTTTTCTACAAGATTTTGGAGTTTCTGTGCGAATTTGTGTCCATTCATTCTGTAGAGCATTTATGAGTTCAGACACTGATGTTGGACGAGAAGGTCTGGATCACAATCTCCATTCCAGTTCATCTCAATGTAATCTTGATCTCACAATCAAAACTGTGCCCATCCTTTTAACATGAGTATCACTTCTTGCATTTAAGCTGTAAATGACAGTGTAGCAGTAACATGGGTGAGTAAAGGGGAATTCCACTGATGAAATAATCAGTGATGATTTATCACTATTTTACTATTATCAACTTTAAATATTAAGAACATATAAGCTACATAGGTTCACTGGTGGGTTTGCATAATAAATAAAATGGCTTTGTTTGTGTTGTAGATATTGTGACTCCTGGTTTCATTCACCACCACTGTAAAAAAGTCACTAAGCTTCTTTACAATGAACATTTTACATGAAACCACCTTGAATACCTTTGTGAACGTCTCAAACGTTGAGTTATGCAGAAAATGAGAAAAATCAATGGAATCATCCTTTACGAAATACCCTGTCTGCCTCATACTAGCCGTGGGGTTCATTTCATTAGGATTTATTTTTAGCATTCCAGAACTGTTTTCCAGTTCGCCATGCCTCATCCTGCTGTTCCGTAAGTCATTGCCCTCCAGTTACACACACACACCTGCAGCGAGTTCAGCCTGAGTTCAACTGGTTCGCGCGCGGTCCTGCGTTGAGTACCTTAATTCAAAAGTGCACAGCATTTTGCATAAATAAACTATATTATCGGCAAGTGAACTGAAAGGCCTAATTGTGTGTATGCAGTAATGTTAATGTGATATACAGCCATGGAAAAAATAAGAGACCACATCATTTTTTCTCTGGTTATTGTTTGGAATGTATGGTACTATTGTTTTATACACATATTGATCACACTTGATTCAAAATTCCAAACAAAAAAGTGTTTGGAGAAAATTTAAAAATACATAAATAATTTCTTATACCTTGGAAATGTTAAACTACACAACACTCTTATATTATTACAACTGCAACAATTAAAATAGTGATGTTAAGAGCAGAATGTGTGCATGTGTGACTCTGTTTCATCCATCAGAAACTGAATCAGGAGTGAAGCTGCTGGAATACAGCACATAGAAA
>JBBJLS010000155.1:2385202-2412205 GCA_037577275.1 Bryconaethiops microstoma | reverse complement strand
TCTCCATTCCAGTTCATCCCAAAGGTGCTGGATGGGGTTGAGGTCAGGACTCTGTGTGGCCAGTCAAGTTCTTCCACCCTAAACTCATCCAGCCACGTCTTTATGGTGCTGCTTTGTGCAGTTCCATAAAGTACCACTAAGTTAACTGAGAATGTATATTTTAATAGATTTTTTTCAGGCATTTATGTATTCATGACAGCACTAATTTATTGGCTGAGACTCCTGTGTATCCACCCTAGGGATAAATGTGTGAAGTGGTGGTAAATGCACAGAAAAGTTGGAGATGACTCTGCTAACTGTCAAGACACGAAATATAACTTGTGTTTTCAATTACCACTCTTAAAGGTCACCAGTGATGCTTAATTTTCAACAAGATGCCTGGACGAGTAATTATTCACGGAAACATGTCAAGTCTTGGATTGATGGACACTGATGAGTGATAATGAAGACAACTGAATGGCAGTGAACTGAAAAAGTGTTGGTTAAAATAAGGCTTTGTAAGCTGATAAGATTTATTAATTGCCCTTTCAATATCAGAAGCAGCATCTGAGAACTTTATTCATCCTGGAAGAAATTGCTTATGCACAGACACACAGAGACACAAAGACAAGAACAATATAAAACATACAACATAAAATATAGTTGGTGTCAATCTTTCCAGAAAATACTCTGTTGCCATTACTCCTATTGATAGTTATTTTTGCACAATGAAGTATTGCTGTCTACATCAATATTTGCATTTTCTTTCTCCCCCATTTATTACTAGTATTACCTACTAAGATACTAACATATAAATAACAGGTAGTATGTTAGTCTCTATGCTAGCCTAGTTATTTATTACTGCTACTCTCAAATTAGTTGAAACATTTCGATTCTGTAATGCTGTCCTGCCAAGTGGCTTCAACAATCTCTAATCAGTGGGTATATATGAATACATAATGTTGCACAAAAATGTATCTGGGTTATTTTTCTTTACAAGACGATTAACTTAAATTAATCAGACACACTAACATCACCATAACTATACTATGATCCCACATTTATTATCTCCACTGACTGTAGGAGGTGTAAATTCAGCCTGTTTTCCAGCTTAATTTACAGTCAATATGCATGAACAAAGAGGTTATAAGGATCCTCCCTGATGGCAGTTTCAAAATCTCCACACACTGAGGGTCGTTCTTGCAGGATATTTGGTTGTAAAGCTCTGATTTTAATGAATGCATAGGTTTCCTGCATATCTGTTGCTCCCGCTGCTTTCAGGCATTCTTGCAACTTTTTTTAAGTGACTGCTAGCTTCTCTTTTACCTTCCTTTTCTTTGGGTATTATAACAGGAATGTTTAATGTCTTTGTTTTTGCTTTGTAGCTTTTCCCTTTCGAGGGCTGTTTAATAAAGTTGTCCCTGAGAATTAGGAAGCTCCGTCTCTGGAAATACTATTTACTATCTTCCTAACCAATAGCAACATCTTTTGTAATGACTCCAGGTTATCTTTTCCTCATTAAATTGTAGAATTCCATAAAGTTAAATATTTATATTTAATGAATGCTGTTTCTGCTTTTTAAAGTAGGCATATAAGTGATATATTGTATATCCTATTTAAACTGAAAGTATATTCAATTAGCATTTGCGATTTCATATATACAGTATGACCCCTATATGACCCAGAATGAATACATTAAGTAATAAAAAGGTTGTAGATCTCAGAGAAAGGCTAAAATGAAGTATATGACAATGACACATTTGTAGTTTAAAGAGATAAGTGTTAGGAAGCTCACCGTGCTCGGTGCCCCTGGGTGAGGCGTGGACCTGCCAGTGCTGTGATTTGGTCTCTTACTCTCAGTAAACTGACTCAGCAGAAGCTGTTTTTCTCTGGCGAAATCATCCAAACGACTCTGCAGCTCACTGTGAGCCTGCCACCACTCACACTCCCTCTCTTTCAGCCGTTCTTTCAGAGACTGAATCTGCTGTCTGAGAACCTTCACACACACACACACACACACACACACACACACACACACACACACATAAGGAAAGCATATTCAAAATGCTTATTTATGCTTATTTATAAAGTGTTCATAACGTTTGTAGGTTACTAACACAACATAAATTATGAAAGAAGGAAATTAAAAACACGGGTTCCTGAATGGTTCTTGGCACAGAAGTATGGTTCTAAGAACATTCTTTAAATAATACAGAACCTGTATATTATCATAGTTGTACCTGAGTCTCATTAATGTCCAGTGTGTCCTCCTCAGATGTGTGGTGTGAAGATCCCGGGGTGTCTTTGTTATTATTAGCAAACTGATCCATTTCAGCTCTGCCCAAAAGAAATTATGATTATAATACTTAATGCATCAGATATACATACACTGATCAGTCACAATATTAAAACCGCCCGCATAATATTGTCTAGGTCCCCCTCGTGCCACCAAAACAGCTTTGACCCATCGAGGCATGGACTCCATGAGTAAAAAGTTTACACTGACTGTGATAGAAAAGTGTCAGAACACACAATGTATAACAGCTTAGTATATGGGACTGTGCAGCAACAGACCAGTCAGAGTACCCATACTGACCCACTAAAAGCACCTACAATGGGGACGTCAGCATCTGCACCATGGAGCACTGGAAAAGCGTGCCTTGTCTGATGAATCACTCTCTCTTTTAAATCATGCGGATGCCTGAGTGTGTGTGACGCTTACCTGGGAAGGAAATGGCACCAGGATCTACTATAGGAAGAAGGCAATGTGCAAAGGTCTGGACAAAGTTCTGCTCGGAAACCTTGTGTCCTACATTCATGTAGACGTTTCTTTGACACATAGCACCTATGTAAAAATCAAGTTCATGGTAAAGATATTCCATTATGGCAGTGGCCACTTTCAGTAGGATAATGCTTCCTGCCACATTCCAAAATTGTTCAGGAAGAGTTTGAAAAACATGACAAAAATTTTAAGGTGTTGACTAGGTAATCAACTTCCTCACATGTCAATCTGACCATTGGTTGGATGTGCTGGACAAACTAGTCCAATCCATGGACGGCCCACCTCACAATTTACAAGACATAAAGGATCTTCTGCCAACATCTTGGTACCAGATACTACTCTCAACTTTCAGAGGTCTTGTGGAGTCCATGCCTTCACAGGGCTGAGCTGTTTTGGTGAGGATCTACACAATATTAGACAGGTGGTTTTAATGTTATGGATAATTGGTTAATCGGTTAACTTCTCCTCTTTCAGCCTTTTAAAAGTGCTGAGTCATAAGAGTTTGTGTGATTTCTTTTTGGGATTACATTGACTGTTGATTTTAGACACCTGTCATCAGTTCCTGTGGTGTTCCTGGAACAAGCTGGTCATCACAAGTTATTTCCTTCTAGGGGTGTCACAGTGCCTTGAAAAACTGTAATAATGCAATTCAAAAATGTGGCAATGCGCATCATGGACATGTGACAATGCATCGTGAAGGATGAGCCTTCAATTCATTATGGAATTTGCATAGCTTGAACACAAAGGTTTGCAAACAACCAGCACCAATGAAAAACCCACTCCAGCATGTTCATATCATACTCCACTCTCACTTCCACCTCCACCTCCACTCCACCTCCACCTCCACCTCCACAACTGAATACAGTCATCGTTTATGTCCATTCACAGTTTCTTCAAAATATTGTAGGTGCATTTAAGGTGCATTTATTTACAGAAGTGTAGTTCTAATAAAGCAATATTGTTACAGTGTGGTTTAGCTTGTACAAAACAGTATCCAGAGGTAAAAGCTGACACTCTGTACATACTTATTTTATCTGAAATTTTCAAGAGCATCCAAAGAAAACAAGCATTTCCTGATATTAGCATTTATGCTTCTCATAGTGTGTAATAACGCTCTTTCCCATCATCTGAGGCAAAAACTTGTTAAGCTCATTAAAGCTTAACAGACTGCGTCTGTCATATAAAAGACATGTAAAAAGTGCTGACACAAATTGAACCGAATTTCTCAAAAAATGTCTGATGTAAGCACTGACATCATGGATACTGACAGCATGGATAGAGAGTGAGCTCAAAGCAACAACATGAATTCATGCATTTGTCATAATGATATATTGAAAATCTGGTGCTATTGAGATCCAAGCAATGTCCAACAACCAGCTCTTCAAGTCTGATACATGACAAAATATATAGTTTAGACTTTTTTTTAACCTAACTCCTGTGTGTGGCATCAATAACATATAGAACTAGCTGGTAATCAAAGCCAAAGGCGCAGCAGGTATTTTTTATACACTAAAACGTATACTACCTGATGAAAGTCAGCGCTTTATCCTGCTCCGTTTTCATCTTGTCCATCATGAAGTAATTGCTTGTTGCTGCTCTGCTATCCAAGCTATTACTTCCCTGTACTTTATTTGGTGATTCACATCCTACAAAAGGTAATGGTTAATATTGCAGTTCTTATGATTCAAAACAAGTCTGACAAAATATGAATATCAACAATGGCAACACTTCAATGTGATGGTTCCTCTCAGACATTTTGTAGATGTTCTTGCTGCCTTTAACTTACATTGTCTTTTAGCCTAAACCTTCATAATAACAGTAACTTTAACCTTAGCCACAACCAAAAATCTTACCCTAACCTTGATGTGGGATACCACAGCAGCCGCCTAACAACATCATAGAACCACCTGGAACACCATAGTGACCACCTAGCACTACATTAGCAATCACCTTGGATACTACAGCAATCACCTGGGATACTACAGTCATTACCTGGGATATCATGCCAACCACCTAGCAGCACTTTAACTTGTGTTGATTTTGTAAGACCAATGACGTGTTTGTGGCTGTGTAAACATATGACATATGACAACTAGGGAAAATAACTAAGATCAGGCAGTTTTTGTAATAATTGTGAAAGTCTTAGCAATTCAGCTGTGTTCGCTGGAGTCATAGAGCTCTATCCAACACCTTTGCTATGAGTTAGATTGGCTTTTGTTATCCAAAACTTATCATCCAACATCAGTGCCTGAACTCACTGATCTCACTCTTGTGGATGAACACAATCAAATCCATCGAGTATTAAGCCTTTCCAGAAAAAAACTTTGAGCATTTGTAAATAATCTTTAGGGGACCATTAAAATAAAGTGTGACCCAAAAAATATCCCTAAGATAAACTTCCTCACCATTTGTAGAGTGCTGAGTATTAAAGGCTCTGCCACGGTTTTCATTCTCAGCTTTGGCTTTTCTTGCAGACTTGATCTGGGGGAAGATCTTAATGAGGATGTTTGAAGTGCAGGGTAGTCTTGAGTCACCATTGTTCAGTTCTGCTCTTTTATATTCTGGCAGAACACTTCTTCTTGCATCTCCTTTATCTTTCTCAGTCGAGTGTAGGCACTGTAGTTCAGAGTCACTGGACTCGTCAGAACCCGATAAGCTGGAAAACTGAGCTGTGAAGTGGCGAGGAACTGCTGCTTGGCTCTCACTGGGAGCATCACTGGCGTAATCCTCATCAGATAAATACAGATTCTGCTCATTGTAATTTAGTTTTGATGCGTTAGAGGGTGTTGGACACTGATATTTGTGAGATTTAGTATCCTCTTCAGCACTACTGTCACTAGAATTGCTGTTAAGCAACTGTATCACTTCAGTAGTCAGGCTTAACTTCTTCTTGCTGCGTTCAACATTGACAGTTTGACCACACAGACCTTTGGGTGAATGACCTCTCCTTTCACACACTCTGACGATACGGTCATTTATCGTTTTAAAGCTCACTCTTTCTTCACATGGCCCAACGTTAAGGTCACCCTCACTATCTGAATGGATAGCAGAGCTTTCATTTTGTAATTTGCTAATTTTATTTAAGCCATTTGCAAATTCTTCACTTTTTTGTGAGGAGCTGCTGTCATCATGACCCAAAGAATGAGGCACATTTGGAGTTTGCCTCTTATTACTTGATGAAGTTAAATGATCAGGTCCTCGTACCTTGATGTCAAATGGAAGAACACTATTGCGGCGAGACCCGTCCATTGCAAATCTTTGATCCCTGGAGTATTTGCCTTCACCTTCAGTCTTTATCCTTGAATCGAACAATGCTGAACTTTTTCCACTGTATTTGTCACCATGCTGTAGAGAAGATCTTTGCTGTTGGGCCGAGCTCTTGGCCTTGACCTGCTGGCTACCGGACGCAGGTTGGATTTTCGGTGTGCTGTTCCCAATTCTATATCTGCCATCCCCTTTACGAAGAAAGTTCCTTTTCTCTGTCCCTCTAAGTCCTGTTTTGGTCTATGACAGCAAAATCACCATTGATAAATTAGCACCCAAAACTGATTCTACATAGCTGCATCAGTTACTAATTACTGTTGGGATCTTAATCATAACCTCCTAGTTGCTGGATCATCCCTCTTAACACTAGACCATGGGACTCCCCACAAAAACCATGGAACCATTCTCATGTTTGGACTTTTGGGGGTTTGGCTAGTAGCCTAGTGCAGCGTTTTCCACGCCTGGTCCTGGATCCCCATGATCTGCACATTTAAACATTTTTCCTCCAAACACACCTGATCCAACTAAACTGGTTTTTAACAACCCCATGCTGAGTTAAACTGGGTGAAATGTTAAAACTGGGAAAGCACAAAAAAAGTAGAACACTGGGTCTCCAGGCCAAGGTTTGGGAAACACTGGCTTGCTGGTAAGAAAGGAGAACCAGCAACCAGTAGGTTGTGGTTTCAAACTGGCTATTCCTTGCACAAGGTACCTAACCACCACTGCCCCTTTTGGTCCTGCTCTGATTGTAATAGTGACACAAAATTACAACATTTCTTTGTAAGCAGAAAAATAGAATGTATGTATCACAGACACGCTAAAATACGTGATTAAATGACTTGATTTTTTTTTTGCTGAAATGATGTACATATTTAAATCAAATAAATGTACTTTTTTTTTAGTGCATTACCTCTTGCTGGGTGTGAATTGGACCTGTTAATGTCAGAGATGTAGATCATTTTCATACCTGAAACATCTCATACCTGCTTATTGGTTCTTTCAACTTCTTTATCCACTTTGATCTGCTCTTCAACAAGATCTTCGAATGTTTTCTCTTTCAGTCCTGGACAAATAGGCCTGAATAAAAACGTAATAGTAGAAACAAACAGACAAAGATGTATTACGATTCTGGAGACATTCCTTATTTATAAATGTAACTGAAATAAAATTCATTTTTAGCAAACTATATTGTATGTGCATGGGAAAGTTATTGTACAATAAACCTTCCTATGATTGTTTTATGCTTAGAAAATGGAATTTACTAGTTTCTCCTCAAGTGTATTTGGTCTGTTTTGGTGTGTATGACCTTTCCTCTGGGTTTGCTGGAAGTTTTCTCCTGATTCCAAAGGGGCTGACAGAGCTCTGCTCCTCCCCAGACTCTGAGCTCTCCTCTCTAACAGGAGATAAGCTTCTCTGCTCTGCACTGGCAGGCTTTAGACGCATGCAGTCTAAAACACAGATAACAGATTTTTTACAGTAAAAATGTAACGTATTGTGTTAAACATTACAAATTTGCTCACATTAGCAGCTTATCATAGCATTGGTAGTATAGTATAAACTTTTTTCTTGTTTGGAAACCAGCCAGTCAAATGTTTTTTAAAAAATTTGCCCATAAACGAATGGCATTTACTATGCACTCCAATTTGACCGCTTAAGTTAAAACATCTAAAAAAGGCAATAAAGCCTCTAGACGGGGTCCCATCCTTCTGCCTGCACGTGAATCATTCTTTTTAAGTTCCAAACAAGCTGAGACTCGTCCGAACTACCTGCTGATGTAATCAGCTTTCAGTAAGGATGCAAAAGAAAAAAACACGACAGTGAAAGAACAATATCAGAAATACTAACAAAAAGAAACACAACTCCTCCGGAATATAATCTCTACTGCCTCCTGAAAGAAACGGGAAAAATGGAAAACGTGGTAAAGGCAACTTTTTTAAAATCCAGTTTCACTGTCTATATCCAGTAACTCTAATTAGCCAGTGTACACCACTCTCTTAAAATATATTTTACATTCCTGCTAATCATTAGTTGCTGGCCCAAACACATCCTTGTCAATCCAGTTTACTACAGTTCACGACAAATCAGGCATTTACACTGTTTAATTAGCTCTATCTCTCAACTTGATCTTTATTGCACAACCATAAACACATTGCCAGACGATACTGGCAAAGGAAATCCCCTTCAAGAACCAGCTGAAAGAGGTTTGCAAGATGACATCAAAAAGATGACAAATACGACACTGCTACTAATAGCTGATGTGGCTGAGGACATTTTTCCGTGGCGTTTTTGCTGGGGTCATGCTCCCGTGGGACCAGCTGCACATCTCTCGACTCTGCTGTGACGTGCTGCTACAGGCATGGGAAGCGCTCTGCCAACAAGTCTGAGCAACTTAAAACAGCCAGACAGAGAGCCACCCTGAAGCACTCTGCAGAAGAGCTCAGCACACAGCTTGTGAAAGACCAAGAGAACTGATTTCAAAAGGCAACTGATTTTGAAAGCAGATCGGATTTGTTTTTTGGATTTGAACTAATTGGGCAACTTTTTTCCAGTTGGTCTCCTGGACTTCAAGTTCCACAAAACCAAGGATTTTTGAGCCCAACAAGTGGACAATGGCTATTAAACACCCGAGTGACAACTGTACAGCCAGGAACCCAGATTTGTACATGTTCTACTTCTACGTGATGATCACGGAGATCATCCTGGCTCTTCCCTTGAACATTTCGGTGATGTACGTCTTCATCTTTAAGCTCAAGTTCTGGAAATCAAAGAGCAACAACATTTACTTGTTCAATCTCGTGCTGGCCGACATCCTGCTGCTTATATGTTTGCCAGTGAGGGCGGACAGCTTCCTGAAAGGAGAAAGACGGAGTGAAAATGATACAACGTGCAGGGCTGTCCTCTTCCTCCTGTTCCTGAACCGAGGAGCCAGCATTGCCTTTCTGACCATTATTTCCATCAACCGCTACCTGAGCGTGGTGCACCCGGGGCTGAAGAACCCCCTGAAGGTTCAGAAAAGGTCATTCCTCATCTCAGGTCTTATCTGGCTCTTTCTGCTCCCGTTGACCATACCAACCATGCTGAAGACCTTCGAGTGCTGCATCACAGATGAGATCGTGGAGGACAACGTTGTTGTGGATGTCCTCAGAGAGCTTGTGTTCTTCAGTCAGGTTCTGATCCCTTTTGCAGTCCTTGTCTACTGCACCGTGCGCATCACCAACCGGCTGAAGGAGAAGACGGTGGGCGACAGGACCAAGCTGACAAGGGCCGTGTTCCTGGTCACCTTAGTCATTCTGGTCTTTTCTCTCTGTTTCTTGCCATCCACCATATCCAGGATGGTCCTGCTGATCCTGAGAGGCCAGGACGCCCTCAAAGCGGAGGAGATAACGGTTCGAGTTTATGATGGCCTCATGTGCCTTTCCTACTTGGACTGTTTGTTGGACCCCATCGTGTACTGTCTCAGCAGCACAAAGTTCAAAGATGTATACATATCGACGTATCTTCCCTTTCTAAAGAAAGAAACGGATTCAGAAAACGAGTGAACACTGACATTAATCATCAAACACAAAACTTGAACCAAATTCAGCGCGAACATGTAGCCTTAAAAGGACATTTTATTGAACAAACCTACAGTTATAACTTTCATTTCATGTTGTTTCACTAAATGTTTTACTCTGTATTATAGTAAACAGTATAAAAAAAACAAGTTTGCAACATAGAGCGTTGAATCAATATGTGACTCTTTATCATCTGTGTGTGTTGTATTATTAGTAGAGTTTTCGTTTTCTAGTTTACACGTCTTTTTTTATTAGAGTTGATTGTGCAGATGTACAAAGGTTTGCTTTTGCATTTCCAGTTTTTTTTATTCATGTATTACAAAATTATGTACTGTATTTTTGTGATGGATGGTATATATATATATATATTTTTTTTATTGTAATTTTTTTTTGTGGTTTGGTATTATTTATACAGTCAAGAACTGAATGTATCATTAAATGAGCCGTGGTTTTGCAGTCATGTGCCCATTAAAAGCACAGCATAGTTATTTAGATGCGACGGCTATTACTAGGTTTCTAGCTAGATCCTATTTGGCTGTTTTCCTATTTAGATCCTATTTAGCATTCTTTCCTCTTTCACTTCAATTCAACTTTAGCATGACTGCACAACATATAACTGCGCTGTATCTATCGCGCTCGCTAGAGAGGGCAGTTTCTTGGCAGGCTGAATGGGATTTTTTGCCAGCATTTGTAATGCTTGTCTAACGGTTGGTTATAAAAAATTGTGTTTGTGAGCAGAGCATTCATACGTCAAATGATTACCTGGGGTGGGAGGAATGTCAATGAGCCAAAAAATGTTGCTTAGGGGTACAATTTATCTTTGTAAATGATGTAAAATAGAATGTAACATGTAATAAGTCATTTTTAACACATAACAAAATAAACGATGTGAAACTCAATAGTTCTAAATCGGTTGAAATTTTGAAATTTTATTTAAAATTGACTAAATTCTTCTGGAGGTCTTCTGATTCTTCACCTTGACTAGATTTAACTGCACTGTTTTCATTAAATAAGAGGCGCGGCCACTTATTTGGAACAGTCTGAGCCTGCTCTGTGTTTGCTTAGCCATCTATTCAGAACTCATTAAACGGCTGCAGGTCAAAAGACCTGATGCAGAATTTCTACAAGTAGGGACAAGTGCTGATATACAGTAGGGGGTAGAGTAATGTTATTTGTGTAGGACTAAATAGGCAGAAATAAATTGTTTTAAAAAATGTTCATTATTTTTGAGCGGTCATTTACATGAACCTCATTAGTGAGGCACAAACCTTACCAGGTCCAGGTGTTGGTTGAGAACCACAGGCTGCTTCTTCACTGTCTAATCCAGCTACAGTACTTGTAGCATTGGAGGAGTCCTTCCCAGAATCCAGCAGGCTGTCAGTGTGAGCGGCTGGATCCCTTTCAGAAGCCTGTCCAGCTGAATGGTCTCGGGACTGAGTTGCGGCACTGAGTAACATCAGTCCTGAAAGAGACAGGTGGTAAATTTGACTGGACTACAGAGCCCTGACCCATTTTTTGTATTGCACTGCATATTTTTGGAAAAGAAAAAAGGACATTCCATGCAAGCTGTGAAAGATTTGACTATCATTTTGCAATTTTTCTAATCTACCTGTGGCATGCTTTCTTTCCTCCTTGAAACCCATTTTAGTAATTAGGTCTGTATTGAGTCATTCACCACAAGTCTCTTCACAAAGCTCGCTATAATTAAAGTCAGTCATGCAAGCATTCACACTTGAATGAGCTCACTATGGTTGCCAGCTACGACTAATTTTTAGTTTAACGTGCATCTCAGAATTTGCACAGCAGAATTGCTGTAGTCCTAAATAATTATACAAGATCATTAATATTACAAAAGGGCAATAACCCGGTATTTACATTATGTTTTACTGTTTGGAATAAGAAACTTGTGAAACTTGTACTTTTATCAAAACTACCATGTCTATCTTTGACGCAGATTTATAGGATGGCATTTGTGCAGGAAAATTTATTGGTTAACCTGTTTTGCAGTATTTTTATTCTCTATGATTACATTCTAATATGCTTGTGTTTTTTTTTTATGTTCCATTTAGTCTGAAATGAAGGCTGTGACATTTCTTTTTTTACCTGTTGGAGGAGGGGGGATGCTGCTCAGGAAAAGGTCAGGGGCTGAGGACAAAGGTTTCCTTAAGAACAAACAGCTTTCTTAAAGGTCGAGAGCTTAGAATGGACACAGTCAGATGCAGGTGTGCATCCCCAGTAACGCCCGAGCAGTGTCAGCATGTTCTGAAGCACAAGCACAGGAAGAGCTGGACGTTCAGCCCCCGAGCAGTAAAAGGTTACTATAAACAGCCCTAAAACTGTTCCTGAAGCAGCCATCCCTCTCAGACCACTGAACCTGGTGTACTGAGTACGGGTTGCTCTTTGCCTGGCAAATATAATAAACTTAGTTTGATTTTAAAGTCTCTCTGAATCTTGAGTCCTGAATCTGTAGAGTCCACTAATTTTTGGGCCACAACAGCATTTAATTAAACAAATAATTGATAAATCATACATTCTTTCATAGCAGTCATCAGTTTTATTTTTTGGTCTGTCAGGAAGCTCAACTCATTTGTCTTTGTGCAATGAAAACTTCCTTGAAAAGCAAGAGGAAAAATCTTTCACTGTAAAGCTGTAGAGCAGACATGTTGAGGCAGAAATCTGAATCTCCAATCAACTGAGTAAGAAAGAGTCATGTTTGTCTCTGGGAAGAACTCTCTAAATATAAGATTAATTTACTTTTTTGTTCTGATGTAAATAACTTGTGTAAATATGAATTAAACTGAAATTGGATAAAACCATCTGCTAAACGGCATTGCAACAGTGGACTGTTGCAATGCTTATGGGAACGCTACACTGATCTGTGATGTAATGTGTCACTCACAGAACTGCACTAGTTTGACAGGTGAATTGCTCAAGATCAGTCAAAATATCTTCCTCCTTTAAAGAAAACAAATTCCCAGTATTGAAAACATTGGGTGTGTTTTTCATTTTGATTATTAACATCATCTAGATTAATCTAGACCAGAGATTCTGAATAGTGTGTGTGTGTGTGTGTGTGTGTGTGTGTGTGTATGCAGCATGGTGTCAGAACCCAGCCTGGGATGAATCAGCTGTGGAAAGAATCACACTGACTTCTTAGTAATTTAGTAGTTTCATTTGACCTCACACCTTAAACTTATTCATTAATACACATAATGTGTACTTGTTTGACGGAGTCATGCTTTATGGACCTACCTGGGCTCAGAAAAGACAGTAGTGTGTTCTGCTCATAAAGAACCTTCTGCATCTGCTTCAGCTGAAGCTGTAAAAGCTGCTCCTGCTCACAGGAAAGACACAAAACAAGCCTGGCGTAGTAGCATCGAGGGTTTCATCCTGTTTGTGAAGATTTCTGAGGCGCACAGCTTAAACGTTGCTGGACCTAAAGCAGCTAAAATCATTTTAGAATTAGCTGTCCTTCTGTCGTTCTGTGCTTGTTTTTATTCCTTTTTTGTAAATATTTTCCTGATTTTTTGCTTTATTATAAGGGATCATGCTCTGTTGACTTTACGCTCACGTTTGTGTGTATACAGAGCGACTCACACAAGTAGTGTGTTTGGCCAGATGTTGAATAAAACCTCCCTTTAATAAAATACAATGATGATGATGATGATGATTATTGCTATTATTTATTTATTTATTTACTTACTTACTTACTTATTATATATGGGTTTTTTTTAAAAACTTTTTTGACATATATTTGTTTGCACATACTGATGAATATTTGTGTGTCTGTGGACACTCCATCTCACTACTGACACCCCTTCTAATTTTCAACAGGTGTATAAAAGTCATGAATTGGACACAGACCAGCGCTAGCGGTCATACCAAAGAGCTCAGAGACTTTAAACACTTTTGCCACAAGTCAGTTTGTGAAATTTCCGCCTTGCTGGATCTGCCCCGGAGTGTGTCGTCCAAGTGAACCAGTAACTGCCCCCTAAACTTAAGCAACTGAAACTAAATGCTTCCACATCACTGTGGAAATGTGGCCCACTTCCCTCTGTAGAACAACTTTATTCCAGCCACAGTATGAACTGCGCGTGAACCGCCTGTTTCAGGTCTCGGCACAGTATCTCAATAGGGTTTCAAAGTCAGAACTGTGCTACTAGGCTACTCCAGAACATTCATTTTATTCCTCTCAAGCCACTCAAAGGTAAACTTGTTCATGTTCTATAGATTGTATTCTTGCAGGTTCCGCCGACTGTGGCAAGTTGCACAGGCCGTCAGGCAGCAACACATCACCATGATGACGTGATCACAAACTACAAAGTGCACCTACATGGCAAGTGGAGCTGATAAAATGAGCAATGAGAGAAAAAAAAGGAAGTCAACTGCTATTAGAAAATGCTGTTGCTAGTAAGGGGTGTTCTTGGTCTGCAACAATGTTTAGATGTTTAGGTAACATCCACATGAATCCAGTTCTGATGCTCACATGCCCATTTTAGGTGTTTTTGGTGGTGGACAGGAGTTAGTATGGGCACTGTGACTGGTATGCAGCTGCACAGTCCCATTCACAGAAATATGCAATGCACTGTGTGTTCTGACATTGGTCTATCATAGCCTGGATGAACCTTTTCAGCAATTTGTGCAACAGTAGCTCTTCTATGCTTTTGGGGTTTAATGCCATCCTTTTTCTGTTGACTGCACCAAATGCCACCACGCTATCGCTCACCTCAGCATTTTATTTTACACCAAAAAGATCATATAAAGAAAAATGAGCCACATTAACTACAAAGCAGTTTTGCAGGGACCTTATACTTTTTTATTGCTCAAGGGTTTGGTTGCATGTGCACAGATTAACCCCAGTAGTTTTGGATTTAACTGTAATTCCAGTGGTGACTCACAACTGAAAATACAAGCTTAACGTAGTCTGGATGACTAATCTTTATTGTTTTGGCAGTTACTTTTACTTCTGTTTGAGTATTTAATCTAAGTAACAACATTTCTAGGTAAATATGGTTCTGTACTGACCTCCTGAGGGAAGCCGTGGCCTCTGAGATGTTGGCAGGTACAGCTGGACAGCACCTCCTTCTGGACACCACCTTGGTTGACTGGCTCAGATGTAGAAACTGGACATAAATCCACCACATGTGCGTTTTCTTCTTCTTTACAACTCTCTCTAGCACTTTCCATACTGGGAGCACTGAAGCAGGAGGTCAGAGGAGCTCCATGTGATTTCAAATTTTTCCCAAGGTCTCCTGGTGTGACAGAGGCTCTGTTTTGGGGTATTTTTGCTGACATGGGGACCTGAAGGTTATGAAACAGTGTTTGGGTAAAAGTACCAGGACATAAACTGAAGTATCAGTGCTATAAAGCAAAAGCAGACATGTGGTGTCCTTTCTGAATGAAAAAACCTAAATAACTCACAATAAATCCACAGTTTCAGACAAAAACACACTTTGTAACACAAAATACAAAAACTAGTCTTTACAGCCAACTCATCACTGTACACATTTAATTACAAAATAAACAGGTCATACCTGTCCTCTAATGTTTTTGACAAGGAATAAACCTCCACACCCGTCTCTGGCCTCCGTTGAGCTGCTCTTTGAGTAGTTATAGTAACTGTAAACAGTGCGTGTGGAGACACTGGCAGACTAACCTGACCTGCCTTACTAATGAATGTTAATAGGGGCTGTTAGAGACAAAAGTCTCAGGTATTCAAGGCTGTCAGAGAAATGGGCAGATTTATACTCTATACATCTACTAATAACTCTTTTAAAAATAATGGTTTAGTTTACAGTTTTTCACTGCTAACACTGATAAGTAACACTGTCAACCCTAAGCAGGGGCAGCCGGTGGCCTTGTGGTTAAGGCGTTCGCCCTGCAATCAGGTAGTTGCGGGTTTAAATGCCAAGACTGCTTGTGGCACCACTGAGGTTCTCTTGAGTAAAGTATAGTCCCCACACGCTGCTCCCCGGGTGCTGTGTTCCTGGATGCCCACTGCTTCACTTCAACACAGAGGAGAATTTTGTGCTGTTCACATCTGACAAAATGTTCAATTTCACTTCACTAAGGCCTAATCATTACCATAAAAGTACCATCACCTAACCAAACTTGGGACATTTTAAGTGAATGATGGGAGCCGACTCCTGTAAGTACAAACATGTTCCTTTCTGAGTGATTTGTTTTTTTAGAGAGTCTATTATTTATTATTTATTTTTAAATGGACATCACAGTTGCATTAGAATTATGACATACATATATGCATAAGGACCGCATGCACTGTGCCTAGTATTGGTAGCAAAATTCTACAAGCTTCAGTGTAATTTAAATGTTTGATACACTTATGCTTGTGTTTGATGATTTTGCATTGAACCTTTTATACCAAACGTAATGTGCATTTGTGGTATTATGGAAATTATAAGGTCTATTATAATCACAGGTAAAAACAAATCATTTGGCTTAATTATAAAAGAACCGCTTGGGAGCTGAAAATGTCGACTCTTCTTGGTGAGCTGAGCCAAATGATCCTGATCACTAAAAGGTTTAGGACACAATGGGTGTTTCTTAATATGTGCTCTTTGCATTTAGCAAAGAAAGAACATATTTAGGAATAACCAAAGGCCATAGATGTTCTACCAGTTTTTCTTCTATCACTGATAAGAGATTTATACTTGAAGGGCAGGGTTTTACTTTCTAAGCCCGAAGGTTTGTCCATGTTACTCATGCCGCTCAGTATTTGCATGTGGATGATCCTACTTTCAAAAAGATAGAGAGGTTGTTATTTGAATTTGTGATGAGAAAAGGGTCCCTTTCATAAGAAAATATGTATTAATTAATTCTTTGGAACATGGTGGCCTAAACTTTCTTCATTTTATAACTTGAAAAAGGTTTTCAGAATAAATTGGTTGAGACCATTCTTCATAACCCCAACTCTATTGGAATGTTATCCCCTCATTTTTTTTTTTCAAAAATAGGTTTTTATTGCTCTGCAATTATAACATCTCAAAGATCCCCATCATACTACTCAACTTTCACAGGTGCTTCTCTCTCGGTCTCTCATTTTAGACACAGTTTTCACCCTACACACACATTATGTGGAACAACAGGGATATTACTTATGAAACAAATCTATTATTTTCAGATTTGGTTTAAAAATAACTTCATTCAAGTGGGTCAGTTACTTTAACAAGATGATCAGTTATTTTCTTTTGTCATCCCTGTGTTTCCTCCTTGGACAACAAATGTGGGAAAACTAATCACAACAACAAAAGAGTTTTAACACTTTTTCAGCAAGATATTGTTAGTGTAACTTATGTGACATCACACTGCAATAATACTGTTGAAAAAGTATGTACCATATAAATATATTTTAACTAACAAGGTGAGAGAAGTTTCTTTTGATCTTCTGCATACATGCTGGTCAAAATGTTTGTTTCCTCTGGGTTTATGACATCAGTTGCACTCCACATCCGAAACTATTGTATTTGTTTTGAAAATGTAAATATATTGAATGTTTTTGATCAGATGTTCTTGTTTTTATACAAATGTTCTTTAAAAATGTTTTTTTTGGACTACATAAAGGAGGAATATGACAAATATGTTTTAATTTCTGTCACATTTTATATTCATAAATGTAAATTTAGGGACTCAAGCCCCATCTTTTTGGTTTTCAAGAATGACCTTTCAAAATATTTGGATAGTCTTATGTTTTCTATAAATACTAAGACTGTTAAATTACTACATTTATTTGAATCAGTTCATATAGATTGGGAACTTGTGACGCTCCTTTACTGTTTTTATTTTGGGTCAGTCGGGTGTAATTGACCACTGGCTATATATAATCTAAAATCTGTGGATTTCCCTTTTGAAATCATGTCACTGTGTAACCTGAGCACATTTATTACCCAGATCTAATCATGACCAGAGTGTGTAAATGCAGATCTCAAAAAGATATTGCATAATAGAAAACATTACTGGCCCAGAATGTGTTCCACATGTGGTTAATGTCTTTTCCATTTACGGTCACAGTTGTTATAATGAGCATTTTGGAAAGTGACAAGCATTCACAATAACTGTTTTACAGTCTGCTTTTAGATTCTTTACACTGTTTCAGCGTTACTCAATAGGAGCATTAAATTCATGCGTCCAAACTGCTGGTGCAGAATGTCCACACTTGCAAAACTTGGCTGTTTTGTCAATTTAGTTTGGTTAAGGTTGAATATTAACTTATTGATCTGAGATTCTTGTGGCGCAGGACATATTGTTAAGTAAAATTGTAAGGCATCTGTGTTACAAACGTTCATCCAAGTCTCACCATAATCTTAAACCACAAGTTTTTTCTTCTTAAGTATATTGTGACTTTTGTTTCGAACTGTGTTTTGATGCTGTTTCCTTGTTTCTAGATGATCTCCAGTGACTGTGGATGCGGAGATGAAATCTACTCTCCAGTTCTGAATAAGAAGAAGCTGGTTGGAAACACCAAGCGAGGCGGCACAAATGGCATTTAAAAAATAAATAGGTCAGAATCATATGGTTAGAAACAGTAATTGTGGGTTTGAACCCCCTGATAAACACAGCATGCCCTCTGCTCTATGTCCTTGTTAGGACAATGATTGACTGATGAGTGAGATCTATTTGTCTTATTGACATGGCCTGAGAGACTCAAAACCTGCACTAAAGCCGTCGCCTGCACTGCTCATCGGTGCTGCAACATGGGCGCGTGCAAAGCTCCCGTCTGGCTCTGTTTCGTCCTGTTTGCAGGTGAGCTGCTGGATTAGCACAATTAGCAATCTTTGAAATTTTTGTGCAGCTTTTACCACCCACATTAGAAGGAAGTCTCTAACTAAGCTGCGTAACTGTTCGCCATTGTTGAATGGCTTTCACACTGAATGCACAGTTCACATTATGACGCATGTTATTAATATCTTCTGTCATCAACAGGCTTCTTGACGGGGCGGACTGTGAGCCAAGGTAACAGTTTTTTTTTAATTTACAGACAGTGAACGTTTGAAATGGCATGTTAATACATTTTTGTCCTAATATTGTTCATACACACAGTACTCTATGACTGCATTATTCTAATACTATACTAGTGAGAAATGGAAGCCTGGAGGCACCCATTTCATACATTTTTCCTGTATTGCTTTTGCTGTGATGTCCTCTTATAACATTTACAAATTTTGGACACTACATCAAACTTTTTATTTAAAAAAAAAAAAAAAGAAGTTCTCCGTGATATGGGGCTTGTAAGTAGTTATTGTTGTGATGTTGGTGAGATTTACAGGGGTTAAGTCTTTACCATGTCATAGCATACCCTGTGAATGTCTTTCTTAAGGCCAAATCAAGCCTCGTTTGGGCCCAGATGTAGACAAAATGAAGAAACTAATACATCCTCTACAGTTCCCTCTGTTTGTCAGTCCACAGTGATAACTGTGCCATATCTCAGCCTGCTTTTTTCTCCTCAGATGATTTGGATGAATATATTAAAACAGATGGCGCTTGGATAATCACTTTGCTCAAAAGCCAGTACTCTGTGAAAACAGTGCAAGACTGTGCAGTCAAGTGCAATACAGAGACTTTATTCACATGCAGGTAATGCACATGCTGAACCTCACCTGAAGCACTGCCCTCTAGTTGTTACCTCACTTCAATCCCCTCTGGTGTATCTTCTGCAGGTCCTTTATATACTTTGAAAAAGATCAAGACTGCATAACAATACCTGCCAACTCTAAGATAGAGCCGGTTCTTCGCAGGATGAGTACGTCTCTGTATGAGAAGAAAGGTAAGGCACAAAGCTTTGAAGGCTGGTTGATTAGATCATTAGCTCAGTTTTACACATGCATCATGAGTGTTTTCCTACAGCACACTTGGTTAAGCCCAGCTGATTGAACTACAAGCCGATGAAGGAATCTTTGATGAGTTCATGTCATTTAAAGCAGGG
Source organism: Bryconaethiops microstoma (assembly GCA_037577275.1). NCBI lineage: Eukaryota > Metazoa > Chordata > Actinopteri > Characiformes > Alestidae > Bryconaethiops > Bryconaethiops microstoma. Next base: position 2,392,686 of record JBBJLS010000155.1, on the reverse strand, counting down.
ACAATGCTTTGGTTAATTAAGGGGAACCTTAAGGAATGAAATTTTATCCTGTGTAAAAAGCAGTAATTACCTGAGATGGGAGGTGATAGTGATATTCTTAGTATACTGTTGCTTTTGTGTTACTCGCAGTAAAAAAACAAACAATAAAAACAGTTGGACCAGTTTATTCCTTGGGATAGTGGAAGGTCCTGTGCTATCATGTGCCCATCTGTACTTTTGTGTCCACTGGTTAATATGTAATCTTTCCACAACCAGGGCACAGTTTGATCTGTGACGCTAAATAAAGTCAAAAGGTGAAGAACATTATCTAAACATTTCCCGTACAGTGGAACATTGCACAAGTGTATATGGTCAACAGCAATTTTTAGATTCCATTTCAGTCCTCCAGCTATTTTTCTTTAGAGCGTGTGAATTTTTTTCCAGAGGATTTACTCTTGTAATACACCAGCAGAGTTGAACAACCACTGGTGCATAATTAAGGGGGCAGATGCCCCTCCTCCACTTCTTGAAATTATCCAAAATTATTTTGGGGGTTTTTGGCGTTCTCTACAATTTAGTCAAATTGCAAGTAGGAGTCCCATAATCACCACCACCACCACTCACTCTGGGAAGGTAAAGACTAGCACTTGCTTCCTCTGGGACATTTTTGAATGTCATATGAGATAAAGTTGGGCCATCTTACCCACCCAAAAGAGAATGTGGCCAATTACACTCTCTCAGATGGATGGCTGTGGCAACACTGGCAATTTAACTCAACATCCCAACGGTAGGGGAACGCTTAGCCAGTTGTACCACTCTGAAGCCCCAATAACATTTCGGTTACATCACACTATTAAATCACTACGAGCTAGAACACTGAATATGGGATTTGCATTCAAAGTGTTTCGCCCAAAAACGACTCTGACAGTATGAACCAGTATTCAGTGAAGCAACTGGCCTAACTGCTTACTTTCCTCTCTTTCATTTGTATATGTGTTTTCTGCCTAAAAAGCACCTACATATTAAATATTACCTTCTCAGTAAAAGCCTTTCTGGAGCAGACCATTCGGTTGCTACCCACAAGGTTGTCTTTGCATACAAGTCTTAGCACAAACCTCGCTTTGTTCAGAAGAGAAGAGTTAGAAGCTGTTCGATTCCAACCTTACCGTATAATTGCAGGTAGCAATTATATATGTGCGGGTAGCGTGTGGGTCGCGGGGGTGAATAGAATGGTACACATGAACAGGAGCTGTGAAGCCAGGTTTATTGACAAAGGGACAACAGGGGTGGGAACACATAGAGAAGGTTCAAACAGTTCTCAGCATCAAACAGGCCCAGGTCAGACAGTCTATAGCCCTTACTGAGAACACGTATAAATATGCACACATTGAACAGGGACACGTACAGAGCGCACACCAGAGAGACAGTGCCAGGACTAGGAGCCAGCAAAATATGCCTCTGGGGGCCTTTACCCCCCAGAGATTTAAAACAAGAAATAAGGCACAAACAGTCAAACGCAACAATGACAAAGGGGAAGGAATGGAAGAGTAGTAGAAAGGGAAGGAAGGATAGACATGAGGGTGGACTTGGTTGAGGTGGCTTTAAGAGGGAACATCAAGGGCCAGGTGAATCTAATGGGAGACATGGTACAACCCAAAGGGAGGATTAAAGAAGAGGGGCACTCAGGACTGCACTCAAAATAGAAGTCTAATGAAACTGCGGCAAAACTGGACAGAATGTTACAATCTTTCTGAAACACATACAAACTGAAATAGATAGTAGAATATGTTGTTGGAATACATTTTTTCTATAATAAGTAATGACAATCAATTTATCAGTAAGACTGGCAAGTCAGCTTAGTCAGTAAGACCATGTGTCCCACTGTCATGAAATTTATCCATAAATCTTTTCGTATGTAGTAATGGATGAAGCCTAACCTGCCATGACTGCAAGTTAAAAATGCATGTATTTTTTGCATCTTCTCTGCATGTCTGGTCATCAATTTTGATGCAATGTAAAGAGTAAATGGTGTTTTCAAACTGGTGCATCAAAAACCACAAAATGGAAATGGAGATATCAGGTTTAGTTCAGAGATTTATAATAATTTGTTCAGTTATGTCCTGTTCATCCTCAGTTATGTTCTTTAGGTATTATGGCACAACGATTACTGTTCCTCTTCATGATAAGGATTATCTTTGTTTTTTAATACTGACATGTCAATATAAATATATGTCAGATTTGCTCCCCTGGGAACTACCCGTGGCCACAAGGTCACATAAGGAAACCATACTGTTACTGTATAGTACAGATGGAATGTTAATTGATAATAAACGATTAATTTATTGTTTGCTAATGATTTGTCTGCTTCATAATCCACAGTTCTAGATTTGCCATGGGTCTGATGTGTAACTCAAATACTTTTGAATTTATTTTCCACCCATCCAGAATATTTACTAGAATGTGTAATTGGCATTGGCACTGACTACAGAGGGACAAAAACCAAGACGAAATCAGGGACACTCTGCCAGCGATGGGAGAGTACATACCCTCATAAACCAAAGTATGTGCTTTTTATTTAAACTGTAAGTAGAGATTATTTGCACCTCAGACATTTCAGAGAACAGCAGGAATGTCTGTATTATTATTATTATTATTATTACATGGGATCAAGAAATATTTCTGATTCTGAATACCACTAATGGTTTAAATGAGTGAAAAGAAGTTCCGAATAAACATAAGATTTAAAATTTAATGTGTGATTATATCATCTTTCAGCATAACCCCAAGGACGCATCCAAAAGCCGACCTGGAGTCCAACTATTGTCGAAACCCAGACGGAGACAAAGGAGGCCCCTGGTGCTACACCATGGATGAAACTAAGAGATGGGAACACTGTGACATCCCAGACTGTACAGGTACAGGAACTGTTCCGTTTCATTACATGGCAACCCAACTCTGCCTTTAAAATGCCACCTCCTGAAATGTGCTCTCATACTTCTCCAGAGGAGTGCATGCACTGCAGTGGCGAGAACTATAGAGGCAAGATCGTCACCACTGAAAACGGACTGACCTGTCAACGCTGGGACTCCCAGAAACCCCATAACCACGGATACATCCCTTCAGTGTAAGCTCTTAAAGCTTCATACTGGTTAGTATGGTTAGTATGGGGCAGCTGGTGGCCTGGTGGTTAGGAAGTTGCACTGTGATCGGAAGGCTGTGGGTTTGAATCTCGGGACTGTCAGTGGCACCACTGAGGTACCCTTGAGCAAGGCACCGTCCCCTCCACACTGTTTTCTCGGCTGCCTGCTGCTTCGCTTGGTGAAAGGGTTAAATACAGAGGAAGAATTTCACACTGTTCACACTGTGTTCATGTATGACTATAAGAGTCACTTTACTGTGTGTCTAATTGATCCTTTTCATGTTTAAAATTGCTTTACTTAAATCAATTTTAAAATTGCTTTACTTAAATCAATCTTATTTCAACCCGTGATACACCAGTATCACGGGTCCCCAACCCAGGTCCTGTAAATCCCCTGTCCTGTACATAGAGTATCCATGCTCTAACACACTCACTTCAACACAGGAAGGGTTTATTCATTTGCTGGTTAGTCAAATCAGGTGTATTACAGCAAGGAAAAACATTAAATGTGCAGGGTAAGGACACCTCAAAACTAGGGTTGGGACATTAGTAGATCGGTGAATCAGTAAAGTTTACTCGTTTATTTATTTTGAGCATGATAATTAAATTTTTCTTACATCAGAACACCCACAGAAACACTCATCTTGAGTGGGCGGAAGACTCAAGACATGATTTTAATACCCTCGGATCTTTACTAGAATGAATAAAGATCCATCCATATTCATATTTAGCATGCCTTATATGGATACATTAAGAACGTAAGAGACACTGCCACACCCCAAACTCAAAATACATTCCCTCAGCTACAGATGGGCTCAGCCCCAGTAGTTGGTAAGCCTCACATTATCACTTTAACAAACTCACTACAGCAAAATGAAAGAAAAAAAAATCAAGCTCTAACTCCCTTTGATAATGTTTAATGGGCGTAAAGTGGGATTGCTTCCTAACAAAGTTACTACACAGACTAGATAATACATAGATAATATGGTTAAAACAGTTTACAAAAGAGGTTAAAAAAGCACGGTGCTTTCTCAGAAAACTGATGAATCCGAAGCTAACATACTGCATACAGCTGTGTAATAAGAGGAGAAGTGCAATTCTGTCAAAGCACCTTGGAAAACAAATACTTTATTATGTACTGTTCTATATGGTTTTAAGTGTAAAACAAAAGAACTTGAGCGTGAACTTCTTTTAATGATTAATAATTTATCAAACAAAGTATTGTGCAGTCTTGATTTACATGCAGTAAGTGTGTGGTTCTGCACTGTGTAGGCTTCCTGACAAGTACCTGGAGGAGAACTACTGCAGGAACCCTGATGGGGAGCCCAGACCTTGGTGTTTCACAGAGAGTCCAGCCAAACGCTGGGAGTTCTGCTCTATTCCCCGCTGCAGTGAGCTCTCTTCTCTTCATTTAATTTAAACGCACTGCCTGGGGGCAGAGAGAGACTTGCTGTTTGAAGATATATATTTTTTTATCTGTTCAGAAACTCTCAGCCTTTCCAGCTTGAAGGCTGAGAAAAAGTGGTTCAACTGAATGATACACTGTGTTTTTGACTTTTTTCTCACAGCGTCTCCACCACCAACCATTGTGCCTCAGCTGACGTGTGCAACTGGAGATGGGAGCACCTACAGAGGGACGGTTGCTGTGACAGAAACAGGGAAAACCTGCCAGAGCTGGGCTTCTCAGTTCCCTCAGAAACACTCAAGAACACCAGACAATTACCCATGCAAGTGAGTAGCAATGCGTCATCAACATGATGATAAGAGCTGTCAGGAGATCGAGCTAACTTAATTCTATAAAAATGCATCAATTATTAAATATAATTTTTGATGTTACAGTAAATTACCTATTGCTTACTGTTATTACTACTAATTATAACTTAAGCTTTTATTGTATTTTATCAGATTGTTTTGTCCCTGCTTTAGATTGTCTCTAACCATTGTTAGACAACCATCCGCTTCTGTTTCTGCACATGTGCAGACATTAAAAAAAATGACAGAAATGGCACACATGCACTGACAAACTCAATTAGGTCTTTTTATTGGGCTTATTGAAATAATAACAAACTTTATCTGATGAATAAAATCCGAGCGTGCTATTTACATCACCACTTAAGAAATCAGATAACTGCCGAATTCATATTGAAAATCTTATTGTTGGTGTTCTCCACACAGACTGGAGTCTGTACCCCTCTGGGACATGCACACTACCCGTTTCACATATGTGACCTTTTTTGTGGTGGTCATATTAATAACCAGCCCCCCAATAAGAGAATACCAATAAGAGTCCTTAGACAAGCCTCCTAATGCTACATTCAGATCCCTCCAACGTGATTAAACTGAAAGTCGCGCTGGAGAAGAGCATCTGTATTAGTCTCATTGCATGTATGCATAGACATGATTTGACCAAACTGAACTCATTTTTTTCCTTATTTACTTACTTTTCTACAGTAGCACTTTCTATGCATGGAGCGCTTTGAGAGTTCATGTATGTCTGTTCCAGAGGTCTAGAGCAGAACTACTGCAGAAATCCAGACAATGAGAGAAGACCATGGTGTTACACAACTGACCCAGAAACCCGCTGGGAGTACTGCAACGTGTCGATCTGCGGTGACGAGCCACATCCTAGTCAGTTTGCTTTCATCATTAGTCATCATAAATTAGCATAGCTTGCAAACTCTCGTGCATATGTGTGCTATGGTTGATGCAAAGTGTACCAGATACAGTAAATGCAAACGTTGTTTTCTCAGATGAGCCCATCATAGCTCCAAACGAGGACTGTTATGAGGGTGATGGGAGCACATATCGTGGAGTGATGTCAGAGACCATGAGTGGAAAGAAATGCCAGTTCTGGACCTCTATGGAACCTCATTCGCATAGGAAGACGCCACAGAATTTCCCCAATGGGTAAGACATGAAGAGATGTAAAATGGCATTCTGCAATTTCAGACCACATTCATAGCAGAGAGTTCGAGACTGTGTTAAAGAAAAGAACCCTGAGAACCTGGGAAGTAGGTTGTTGGTTCTGCTTAATGCAACAAGGCCAGACCCTGACAGAAGAACTGAGACAGGACCAAGAGTGTGTTACACTTTATAACACCACAATGACATTGTACCCAAGCTGAGAACAGGACCATCCTTAGATCCTAATATGGAAAGACTTTTACTTTAGAGAAAAATGCTTTGAGTTTAAGAAAGAGACTTAAAAAAAATGTATCTCTCACTATGTAATAATGTAAACTAGAAAGAAAACTTGGTGATTACACTTCACATTGCATTTTACTCATATGATACATATTAGGTGTTTATCATTAGTCAAATTAGTCAAATTGCTAAGTGACATATTTTTTGTATTGTTGGTCTGGTGGTTTGGGAGTTGCTCCTACAATCAGAAGGTTGTGGGTTTGAATCACAGGACTGCCATTGGCACCACTGAGATTCCCTTGAGCAAGGTACACTGCTCCCCAGGTGCGGTGTTCCTGGCTGCTCGCTGCTTCACTTGGGGAATGGGTTAAATGCAGAGAAAGAATTTCACACTGTTTACACTGTGTGGTGTGGTGTGGTGTGGTGTGTTCACACGTGACTGTAAGGGCCACTTTACTTTACCACAGAGACTTGAGAAGAAACCTGTGCAGGAACCCTGATGGTGACCGTGCTCCTTGGTGCTACACCACCGAACCCTCTGTGCGCTGGGAGTACTGCAGGATAGAGCGCTGTGCCAGCCAGGTCAGCTCAGAGACATCTCAGCCCGTAGTCAGACCCCCCCCCGCGACCAGTGCCCCTCAGCCCGTCTCCACATCTGCTCTACTCGAAGGTTTGCCTTTGTGAATACAAGAAACAAACACCCTTGTGTTACTGGGAGTTCCCATTCAGGGCTTCAGTGTCTAAGACCTCTTTTGTTTTTATTTGAAGATTGTAAGACAGGGATTGGCGAAAGCTACAGGGGTGACATATCAAGGACCACCATGGGACTGACTTGTCAAGCTTGGACCGGCATGAGTCCCCACCCATCTGGGTTCAATCCTACAACACACCCTGGCAAGGGTTTGGAGTCTAATGTAGGTCATAGTTTGTCACATAGTTTGGCGTGACTAATGTACACTACCATTCAAAAGTTTGGACACACCTTCTCATTCAGTATTTTTTCTTTGTTTTTATTATTTTCTACATTGTAGATTAATATTGAAAACAAACAATGATGGAACACCTGGAATTATGCAGTAAACAAAAAAGGTTAAACAAACCAAAATATGTTTAGTAAAAAGGTAATGATGGACTGTTGGTTTTTCTTTTTTACTTAGTTAAGTGGTTCTTGCCATAATGTGCAGTAGAACCGTAGTGGAATCGGATCACTAACTGTGTACCG
>JBBJLS010000155.1:2269149-2283909 GCA_037577275.1 Bryconaethiops microstoma | reverse complement strand
GTGTGTGTGTGTGTGTGTGTGTGTGTGTGTGTGTGTGTGTGTGTGTGTGTGTGTGTGTGTGTGGGTGTGGGTGTGCGCGTGTGTGTGTGAGAGAACTGTGCAGGAAGCTGGCAGGACTGCAGGCGCAGGTTGCAGAGCAGCAACAGGAGCGCGAGATGTGGCTGCACTATAAGAATGTGGGTAGCATCCAGCATCAGCAGCAAATACAGAACCTACAGTCAGAACTCACCATCCTGCAGAAGATATTTGAGGAGATGTCAGGTGTGCACCACCATAGAGTTTGGCTACAATATATTTTTAAGACATTACATTACATTGAAGGAGCCATATCACATAACTGCAATCTCCATTCCTTTAATGGAAAGATTTTCAGAATGTCCATACGATCCATATATGGAAATTAACCAGCAAAAATTCATTCATTCCAATGGATAAAAAGAGGTTGGAAAAGGGTCAAAATAAAAAATTGTGCTGGAACATAAAACACTTAAAATCACATGAAACTCGTTGTCCGTTTACTGTGGAAATATCAGTGATTTTTTTTGCAATAACAGCCATACAGTTTCCATGACCTGAATCTTACCTGTGATCTGGGCTTACTCTGTACCGCAGTGTGATGGAATGGAATGAAAGGTGTAGTGCTGTCCAATTTAAAGCAAATCTGTTTACCACAGAAAGCATCAAGCGCTCTCTTGAAGCCACCTTTACAGAAATTGACAGAAGGACGTCGCGTCAGATTGAGGCGAAGCAGCAGCAGGCCACAGAGGTACAAACTTTTCTTTCTGTACGGAAAATGAGTGAGTATGAACATATGACACCAATGACACTCTTGTTCTGTTTCAGAGAGCAATAAAACAGCTTGATCAATCCACTTACCAGGAGATCAAAGAGAATGACTGCCTTAAAAGAGAGGTACAGTACAAATTCAGAATGTCCATGCAACTGTAATTTATGCTTGTAAACGTTGAAATACACTAAACGTAAAGAGAAAAAAAACTGTAAAAAAAAATTAAATGAATAATTAGGCAGTCTACATTTTCAGTAGCTAATAGATGGAATAACTTGGTGACTCAAGTCTGTGTGCGATCACATGTCTCGTCAGCTTGCTGTGTGCCGAAAGGAAGTCTCTTTACTGGAGGCAGTGGTGAGGAGCCTAGAGGAGGAGAACTTGGATTACATGCAGCAACAGTTTGAGTATCATCTCAATGATCTGCAGATATCAAGGTAATACTGACTGTAATGATGAAGGTTTAGCCAATTCAAGTGGGTTCCGGCATGTTGGCTGAATGTAAGAATGACTTTTCCACAAAATCTTCCACACCAGTGATATTAGGAGATCATTATAAGCTAAAACAGAGACTGTGAGTAAAGATGTGGGCAAAAAAAGTCTACATTTAGATATGGAGGCCACATCTGAAGGCCTGTCACTTTCCATTTCCTGTGACTTAGTTCTCATTCCAGTTCATTCCTGAACCTACTACTGCTCATTAAAGGGAGGGGCTGTAGTGTGGGGGCTGCCTTTCTGACTTTCTAGGCCCAGTTCTCCAAGTCTTCTCCCATCCCCGTCCTTTTCTACAGTCACATGTTGAGGGAGTGCTCCATAAAATGATAGTGTTCAAGTATAAGACTTTCTATAAACATATATTTCTGCCTATTGCTGTTATTCAGTTTATGAATAAACACATTCATTCATACAGTTCTTGCAGAGCTGTCAGGTATTTCGAATATTTTCATACATTTTAAAACTCTTATTGAACTCTTACTTTCATTCCAGACAAGCAAGAGCACACTCAGTTCCCTTAGTTTAATCACTTGGTCTCAGAAGATAGGGCTGTCCCTAACACGTGTTTTTTTGTTTGTTTTGTTTTTTAAAGAGGTCAATCGAGACTTAATGCGGTGTCTCTTGAGGAATGGCCTTTTCATGCAACCCTCCCATATAAGCCACATTTATGGAGCACTTGTGAAATTGTCACATGCACACATGTACCACTCTTTTCCATAAATTCCCATACCTGCTTCAAAGTTGCCACAGGCCTCTTGGTAGCATCTCTGACCAGTTTCCTCATCGTTTTTCCATAACGTTTAGAGGGGTTGCCTAATCTGGGGTGGGTCCTAGAAGTACCAGATACTTTCCACTACTTAATTATAGACTTTACTGTGATCCTAGGAATTGATAAAGCCTTTGAAAGTTTTTGTATCCGTCTCCTGACTTCTGCACGTCCACAACTTTATCCATCAGCCACACCGGCCCACTGGGTCTGAGGCATTTGACCCATTTCATAGTGCCATATTCACTAATCTGATGAGTTGAATCGGGTGTATTAGGAAAAAAAAACATAAACGTATGAGATTATGGGGGTTTTTAGAGCTGGGTGGAAATGAGTGCTTTAGACTGAGATAAATGCTGATCTGGCCTGTCTTTTGTCTCTACTACAGGAACCGTTTACTCATGCAGGCTGCAGCTCTGGAGCAGATTCAGCCATCTAGTCTGGAACAGTCTGTGCAGAAACTCACTCTTGCAGGGACAGCAGGTGATCCTCCCACTTACTGTACCTACACCTATGGTCAGTAGTGATGCACTTCTCAGACCACAAGAGGGCGCTCATAGAGCTGAAAAGGCCTGTTTATTACATATTTGTAATTGATTTGACTATGAACATTTTGGGACCTTTGGAGCACCCTTTTTAAGAGTGTGGAAGTGACTGCTTCTTTACCTTCGTTTGCACATATTTCAGCATTCGAAAGTAAAATATTTACCTGATTAAACAGCATGGCAGATGTAACTGCTTTGCCCAAAAGAGAATTTAAGGAGGTTCTTCACATTTCCCTGCTTAAACACACTTAATTGAACTCATCTCTTCATTGCCAGGTTTTGAGTGTGTGTGTGAGCAGCAAAATTAACATTTATCAGACGCTTTTATCCAAAGCGACTTCCATTCCCTAACTACAGGGGGCAGTCTCCCTGGAGCAACTGGGGGTTAAGGGTCTTGCTCAGGAACCCAGTGGTGGTGCTGAAGGTAGGATTCGAACCCATGACCTCTTGGTCCAGAGGCAAGTATCCTACCCACTAGGCCACAGCCACCCTTTCTGCCCTCCAGATATGGAATTGAAGACCGTTCCACACCACTGCAGACCTCAGTTTTGCTCTGGTCTACACGACTCACATATTCTAATTGGAAATATTTTTACTGTTGATGCGATTGGAGTGATTACAGTTATGCAGTTAACAGCTGTACAATGCAATGCAATCACAGCATCCAATGCATAATGACAAAATTGTACAGTTTTCCTTTTATTCCCAAGTTAAAGACATGATAGCAACAGAAAAATAAATAAATAAATAACCCACTGAGATGGGTAAAGGATCACCTCAGATGTGTTTTGTGTTGAGACCAAAGAGTTTGATTTGACGCATTTATTCCACCTGGCCCTCAGCTGGTGACATAGTGGTTAGGGTGATGGCCATCTGATCACAAGGTTGTGGGTTCAAATCCCAGGACTGCCAGTGGCACCACTGAGGTAGCCTTGAGCAAGGTACCGCCCCCCCACACTGCTCTGTGTTCCTGGCTGCCCGCTGCTTCACTTGGTGAATGGGTTAAATGCAGAGAAGAATTTCAAGCTGTTCAAACTGTGCTGTGGTGTCGACGTATGACAAATGGACACTTTGCTCACTTAATTCAAGGTATGTTTTGGGAAAAGGGCAAGTGAGACTTATTGTGGTGTCTCTTGGGGAGCAACCCTCCCATATAAGTCATGTTGATGGAGCATATTGATGTAATTTTTTAATGCACACAAGAACCACTCTTTGCTATAAACTCCTGTACCTGCTTCAAAGTTACCTCAGGCCTCTTGGTAGCCTCTCTGACCAGTTTCCTCCTCTCTCTTGCATAAAGTGTGGAGGGAAGGCCTAATCTGGGGAGGGTCCTAGAAGTACCAAACACTTTCCACTTCTTAATTTTGGATTGATAAATCTTTTGAATTTTCTTTGTATGCATCTCCTGACTTCTGCATGTCCAGAACTTTATCCCTGAGATCTTCTGACAGTGCCTTGCCACTCAGTTTATTGTTTGCTTTCATTTGCTCTTACCAATCACTGGAACGTTCCAAGAATAGCTGTCTTTATGCTGAACGTATCAAAATGATCACAGTTGATCACAAGTGTGAGGCAAATAGCTTGGTTTATAGGATGGTTACACTTGATTGAGTATTTTTAGGAGAGGAGGTGATCTTTAATCCATCTCAGTGATTCTGGTCATTTATTATTTGGGTTTTTTCTAAACAGTTGCTATCATATTTTACTTGGATATTATAAGCTGCATTAAGTTAATACAGCTGGATATATATATATATATTTATTTTTTTTGTTTTGTTTTGTTTTTGTCTTTATTTCAGGCAGCAAAGCAACAAAATCTGAACCTTTTATATTCGCACTGTAGGATTCTTTCATAGCCAGCAAAAACTTTTTTTTTCTGTGAGATTGCACTACGTGAGCTAGTCTTCACACTTCACCAATCAATGGTTTTATCGTTGTGGCTGATGTATAGGTTTATGTTAACTTTCTTCTACAGTTAGCACACAGCCCTCAGACCAACTATGAGCCACATCTGCTCCTTTTCTTCTCTTCAGCATTCATTTCCAATGGCTTCATAAGTTCAAGTTCAGAGCCACTGCAGTCCTTATTAAGCATGTAGTGGTCACTCACAGTACCCAGTGCTGATTAGCATCACTCTAGCTATCAGCTACCAATCTCCTCTCACGCCTCCACCAGTAGCAAAGTGTGTTTCTCCACAGAGCCGAGAAGCAGCCCCCCACCTCCCCCCAGCTCTAAAGCGGAAACTGGGGGGGCACAACAGCACCAGCAGGCTGTGGAGTTGGAGAAAGATGAAACGGATCCCAGCTGCAAACCCTCCTCCCCTCCCCACGACCTCACCATGCTCCTCTCTGGCAGCCAGAACGACCTCAGGGTGAGTTATTAGCCTATCTCCAAGCAAGCCTTTTGATTTGGGCAGGTTGGTGCAACTTTTGTATCTCACTGCTTCTGTTTTTGTTGAGGAGAAGAAAAAAAAATCCACACCTTCTACCGTGCAATTACATAATTAGTGTGGTTGTGCAGTGATTCCAGTGATGACTGTAATCTCAGTGCTGGCCTGCAGCTACAGCTGGTTGGTTTGTGTAGAGCAGCGGTTTTTCTGTGCCAAGTACCAGTTTCATGTAAAATAATATTTTCACAGACCGGTACAGATACAACTAAAAACAAAGTGCGTAAAAGTACGAAAAAGCTCCCCAGACGTGCTAGCTTTTGCTTGCTTGTGGGCTAAATTTTTGCTGTACTGTATCACGTGACCGAGACGAGCGTTTTTTCAAAATAAAAGATCTTTCAGACTCTGATGATCAATAAAATATTTATTCTGTCTTTCCGATACCAGTCCATGGCCCAGTTGGGGACCTCTGGTGTAGTGGCTAACATCACTGCCTTCCAGGCAGGAGAGTGGGGTTCGATTCCTAACTTGAGCAGCTCACCACACTACACCAATCAAGTCCTTGGTCAAGACTCCTAACGCTACATTCACCTACACTTGTGATGTGCAAAAACGAAGTGGCTTTGGATAACAGCATCTGCCAAATGCTGTAAAAATGTAAAGCTGCAGATAGCAGCAAATTACAAATGTTGAATACTTTCTCTGTGACTCAGTTTACGTTAGTTAATAACCATATTTAGGTACATTTATTCGTATTTGATTTTTCTTTTACAGCTTTCCCTCATCACTGTTCTATACATGCCTTTTTACAATAAATGTACTGAAGGTGCTGAGAGACAGAGGCAAGTTCAAACCTACTTTGTTTAGATATTTGTTTTCAGAGTAAGTTTTGCTGGTTTACTGAATGAAGAGCCAGGTTCACATTCCATTGCTGATTAGTGGTCCATGTTCAGTTCTATCACGAGAGAAATAACTGACAGGAAAATTTTATATCAGAATCAGAAAACCTTATGGATCCAGGAGGAAACTGACTGTTGCAACTGCACAGACACACAGAATTTCACACACTGTGCTATTATACTTTAATTACGGTCACATTAAGGGTTTGGTAACATGTAATGCCATAACATGTAGCAATATAATGAATGTATTTAATATCTCGCAGTCCTATTATAGGTCACTGCTGTTTTTGTTTGTTTCACTCCACAACCATCTGAGGAACAAAAAATTTAATGAAAGCTTAATAGATTGCAGATTGAATGGATGATTCAAATTAAGTACTTTTCTTCTACCAATATGCAGCTCAGGTGAATCAGGATAACACTATAAATGTGTACTCACTTCACAATGAATAAAAACACTACCTCCATAGAATTCTGCAGGTAATGTATGTTTCGGCAACTCAGAAAAGTGAGAGTAACTGGTTAAAATAAACTGACTAAACAAACCAGGCTTTACTTAGCTATACCAAGGCAGTTTTTCATGTTTTTATTCAGCCCCTGATTAATTCAGTATCCAAGATAAATGTGGAAGCTCAGACATAATTGAGAACCCTCCGCAGAAGACACCCTTGCATATAAAGCTTACGTGTGTGTTCTGTGTGCAGGAGCCGGTTTATTTGGGCCCACTGGAGCAGAAGATGTTGGTCGTGGTCGGTCGGGCCATGACCCTGCACTCTTCGACCTCAGACTCTGAGGATTTGGCCACGCCAGCACACCTCAGCCTTTTCCACCTCAGGAGCAGTCTCTTACCAAACAGGTCCTCCAGCAACAGGCCCCAGTAAACACACTGCATAAAACCATCTCGTTATCTACTGGAATCCCAAACATAAAACTTGTTTCATTTCATGGTCATGAACTAATCCCTCAAATGCCAAGTTTATTAGAGTAAGCTCAGAGTATTGGCCCATGTGTCATGAAACTTAACACAAAGGAAAGGCCAGCTAGCATCCTTAAAATGGTACAAAACATATAAGTTGGCAGTTATATTTGGTACATGACATGCAAGATGGGCCGGTTGGGCAACATCCATCTGTTAACCTGCAATTTGAAATAATCCTCATCTCACTTCTCCAATGCTAATCTTAAATTCGTCAAACTGTAAATACTGTGTGCATCAATGAATGTACCGAGACAGTCGTTTTTGTGGAAGCTGCTCTTTTATTTGAAAATCAACCAAATTCTGCTCACATACATTTTTATATATATTTATATATATATATATATATAAACAAAAATAGAATCTGCAGGGACAATGCAGCAAATATGCTAAATCAATGGAAGAAATCACCTTCATATCAGGACCATCCTTCTCATGCTCCTCTAGTGGACAGGATACGGGTTTATTTACACCAAGCACCGATCAACAGTGCTTCTCTTTGTCCTGTTCTACTGCACCTACTGCTAATTTACAAAGACACCCCCGACCCCACTCTGATGGCAACCTGTTACACACACACACACACACACACACACACACACACACACACACACACACACACACACACACACACCATCCTCCTCACACACACCGTCCTCCACACCCTCGAGGTTCTCCCACAGTCTTACTGCTGATTAAACGAAGGTTCTGCTTCAAAATACTATACCTTTACGTAGATATTTCTACAGATGTGAAATCTGTGATAAATCGAATTAGGACTGTCACCGATAGGGGTGTGCTGGTCTGGTATCAATATCAATATCAGTCTGACATGGGCCAAAATGTTTGGATCCGGTATCAGAAAAATTAATGATCACTAAACACTGAAGTAAACTCTGATCAATGTGCCGTAAAAAGAGACACACAGATGAGGACACAGTGCACTAGTGCACTGAAATACAGACTCCTACACAAATAGTGTAGATCAAGTCCAACACAGAGACATTGGAGACTCAGACATGTGTGTAGAACTCCAGAATGGACACACTGGACACTATATGGGTGTAGAACTGAAGTTTATAACTTACACAGCGCCCCCTAGAGGGGGAACTGTTTCTGATTCAGACAGATGTGTTATTAACAGATTCATTGTTGAAAAGTTAGAAAAAGATGGTATCAGACTGGTATCAGTATCAGCAGATCCTTAAGGTTACGTTATCGTATCGGTACCGGATGTGCAGTGTGTAGGGAGCTGGAAGCCATTTGGGACGTTGGTTGCTGGTTGGTGTTACGCATGTCCTCGTCTGTGTGTCTCTCTTTACTGCTCATTGCGTAACGATTAGTTCAGCTTTCATGGGATTGATGAGGCTTTTTTCCGATATTCAATCCAGTAATTGTGTTTTTATATCGGTCTGATACCAATACTGAGTATCAGATCAGCACACACCTAAACGATGTCTCGTTTTTAATGATTATTTAATTAAATATAGCTGTGTTCAGTATCTTATACCATTATTCCTACCAATGAGTGGCGAATATGTGAACGGCAGTGAAGAGAGGGATGAGTCTGGGATGGATGAGTCTGGGAGGGGTTTCTGAGAGGGATGAGTGTGAAAGGGATGAGTCTGAGAGGAATGGGTCTGAGAAGGATGAGTCTGGGAGGGATGAGTCTGGGAGGGATGAGTCTGGGAGGGATGTCTGAGAGGGATGAGACTGAAAGAGATGAGTCTGAGAGGAATGAGTGAGTGGGATGACTCTGGGAGGTACGAGTATGGTAGGGATGTCTGAAAGGGATGAGTCCGAGTGGAATGAGTCTGAGAGGGATGAGTCTGGGAGGGATGAGTCCGAGAGGGATGTCTGAGAGGGATGAGTCTGAAAGGGATGAGTCTGAGAAGAATGAGTCTGAGAGGGATGAGTCTGAGAGGGATGGGTCTGAGAAGAATGAGTCTGAGAGCGTGAATGAAGGAGATTATGATTGCGGTCACTCCTGCTGGATCTAAGCAGAAAAAAATAAAGAAAGTATGTCTTGGTTACATTTTACATTTTGCTTCCAGTGTTGTGAGATTAATTAGTCAGCACAGAAGAGGAGAAAAATCTGCGAGAGTGTTTTTGTAACACAATCAAAAAATAGCCCCATATCACTCATCAGATTACTAATCTATTGCTAATTTGGCCCCTGTGCTCCTCACTAATGGCTTTGTTAGTCATTCTGAGGAATGTGGGCTGCGTAGTCGTAGCGGGCAGCCGAGCAGCTGGTGTGACCTCGCCGTCTATAGTGCACGGGCATCATTAATCCTTGCAGTTCAGGCTCAGCTGGGGTCATTCCGCCGGCTTCACCGCATCACGACTCCGATCCCAATTTATGACTCCCAAAATGCACCGGCTCGGCGGGTGACTCACTCTCTATTTGTATGCTCCAGGCTGCTCCAGGCTCCCGCGCAGGAGTGGGCGAGCGAGCAGCTGGGCTATAAATAAATGGAGGTGAAATGAGGTTACCTGAATTCCAATCGAGGAGCGTGGGGTCTTGAGGTATTCCTCCGCTTTGGACACCAGGATGGCCTTGTCACAGGTCTGCACTGACGTGTGGCTACCCGTCAGTCGCTTGGTCTCCATGGCCAGCGTGACGGCCTTGGCGCTGTCCAGGCTGTCGGTTGAGGTGTAGATGGCCCGTCCCAGGCTGTCTGTGGTCCAGAGGCCGGAACGGGGCAGGCGGGCCTCGTGGTAAGCGTCCTGCATGGACTCTGTGCTGCTCTGAGCCGTCACTGAGATGATGGGCTTGGTGGTGCTTCGCGGCGGCACAGGAGGAGGGGTCTTCTTATAGCCGGGAGCGTAGGTCACCGCTCCTTCTAGACGTAAAAGATGGACACAGGACAAGAAAGCACATGGTTATTTATGACACTGCAAGAGTGCGAGGAGCTGATGAGGAGGATCATAGTGGTGAGAAAGTGTAATGAGGGGATTATGTAAAAAGCACAAGAGGTTCAGACAGACGTTCTTCACAGCCGAGGCCTTGGGCCATGTCCTACAGCACTCTGTTTTAACAGCTTGTCTTCCAGGTAGTTCGGGTTTAGCTCCTTTCATGTGCAAATGAGAATATGATGGTAATCCACCCAGATGGCGTCTACGGTGAAATGAGTTTTAATGAGAGGCACACATCCTTCAGTGCAAGGCTTCAAAGTATTTGGGCAACTAGAACTAGCCTTCAGTACACATGTTTCTGCTGTAATAAGCTTTAACCATCACTTACCATCAGAGACATGGTTAGGGGAAATGAATGTTTTTGATCAACTTCCAGTGCATATTTCTCATTCACATTTACACACATTTTACAATTTTACAAATTGGATAAAAGTATTTATTCATGAGCATAATAATATGAATTTGATTGTATTCAGAAAGTGTTCATACTGTGTGTATATGTACAGTATTTAAGAACTTGCAATAAAATTGAAAATGATAAACCTTCTTGTGCAGATTGCACCTGGTGTCATTGTAAAAGATGTTGCCATTGGTTGAAAAGGTTTCATTGAACTAGCAGCAATCACAGGAAAGATTCTCAGGGACCACGTGACTGAACCACACTGGAGTGGAAAAACCTACAGAGCCACAACCGGTTCAGTAATACGCAAGTGGAAAGTTCATGAAACCACAACTAATTACTTGGACTGAAGCTCCAGGCAGGATTTCTCTCAGACTGACGATAAGGAAGGTAAGAGAAAAGCCAGCAGTCACTGGGAAAGATCTCCAGGAACAGCAGATACACAGAGAACAAGAAGTAACAAACTGCACCACAATCATTTCTGTTCCTCTACCTCATGCTGAACTCCTCTGATAAAAAGAAGAACATGGATGAACATCTAAAGCTTTTAGACCAATAAGAGCTGCTTTGGAAACATGTGCTCTTGCTACTCAAGAACTCTCCTGAAAAAACTTGACTCATTATGATCTGAAGAACACCCTACCCACAGTGAAGTACGAAGGCGGGAGCATCATGAACTGTGACTGGTTCTCTGCATACGGTACTGGGGTACCACACCCCACTGAAGGAGACATGAATGGAAAGATGTACCAGTAGATATTAGAGAAGGGACTTTTATCCCATAAGCCAAGAAACAGGAGGTCATGGATGTTTCAACAAGATGACAACCCCAAAGAAAACTCCAAAATCACTACTTTCACTGTTCATAATATCAGTCTGTAGTGTCTATCAAAAATAAAACATAATATAAAGATAATTTAGAATTAAATTACTGGAGTTCTTTGTTCTGATCATCAATCATTTATTACAGTAACAGTAAATGAATAGAATGCACAACATCTGAGTGGTTGTTTTAGTTTTTACGTTTACGTTTTTGTTTACGGAATTTAGCAGGCGCTCTAATACAGAGCGATGTACATCAGTGCTTAAGTTATCCACATCTGTTCTTCACACCTGTAAAGCTAAACTTAAATCAACCTCTGCTTTTAACCAAGTTAATGCTAGCTACGTTACACACCTTAACGAACCCTGGTTAATACACGAGTCAGAGGTTAATACACAAGTAAGGAAAAACAATTAAGAAGGTAAGTGCCTGAGGGATTTTTTAAATATATCTGAAAAGATGTACTTCACACTGTGATACATCAAAAGGGAAAAGAGCTAAACTTTTCTTTTATTAATCGGCATTTTGTGAAACAGAGGCATTTATCAAAGCAATGGGGTAAAAAACATGTTCCTGCTCAGTCCTGCTCAAATGTGCACAGTGGCATTTTTTGTGATCAATATGACAACCAAAGCATGGAAATAGAAACTCTTCACCATTAGAAGCCTGTGAGATGAGTCAGAGAGAGAGGAGGAGAGGGAGGAAAAGAGAGAAAGGGAGGAAGACACGTCGAGGCAGAGGTAGAGGGAGAGAACATGATTCACTGCTGAGATTAAAATAGAATAAAACATGAAAAGACACTCGTGGAACAGTATAACGCTGTCGCCCATTCATTACTGAACCCAGTGCACTGATGGCTTTATGCTGCAGCCTTATGCACTAATGTGAGGCACCTTTTTGACTGCAGTATATCATTCTTACCCCTCAATAGATTTCTTATCGGTTCTACTCATTGCTGTGTAAGTTTTTTACTTGTGTGCGGACATGAAAACTTAATTGTTCTTGTTTTTGCTTCAGTTGTTAACATCTCATCAGTAAGACAACGTCTGCCTCAATGCTGGTGAGATGCTGGTGAGACTCGTTCAGCAGAATGATTATGTTTGTTGTACAACAGCATGAGCTGTGATTGCTATGGTTACAGTACCATAGTAGTGATGAATGAAAAAGGGAGAGGATAAAGACTCTTTTCAGTCTTGGCGCCCCAGTGGTGGAATGAACTCCCTTTTGAAATCAGATCTGCAGAGTCCCTCACTGTCTTCAAGACCCACCTCTTCAAGGAGCACCTTGGTGACTAACCAGTCCTCTCGTTTATCTATTTTATGTCTTTTTATATATATTTAGAAAAACCTTGGGCCCTTAGCCTCTAAACTGTTTTTCCTTATTTGTGTATTAACCTGACTTTTTTTTCTTTTGATAGAGTTTGTTATGCTGTGTAACTTGGTTAAAAGCAGGTGTTGATCTTAGTGTAGCTTTATAGGTATAAAGAACAGACATAGACTACTTAAGCACTGATGTACGTCACTCTGGATAAGAGCGTCTGCTAAATTCCGTAAATGTAAATGTAAACGTAAACGCAAATACTTAATTTATCCACTTCCATGAGTTACGGAGAGTTGAAAAGACCCTGAAGCAGCATCTCCACACCATGACACTACCACCACCATGTTTAACCGCTGATGAGATTTTTCTTATTGTAGAACACTGTGTTAACTGTATCCAAGATCATCTTTTGACTCATCACTCTGCAGAACAATATTATGAAATGTTCCTCTCGGCAGTAGTTTTCCTCTTGCATCACTATCATGGATATTTTTAAAAGCCAGTCATGAAATTTTACCTCATGAAGCTGCAGTTTCTTAGATGGTGATTTAATTTCTTCTAATCAGTCGTTGCTGCGTTCTTGGAAGGACTTTGATAGGCTAGCCACTTCTGGGAAGATTTACCAGCATTCCAAGTTTTCTCCATTTAGAGATAATAGCTCTCACTCTGGTTCATCAGAGTCCCATGGCATTAGTAAGGGCAAAGTGCACTGCTAGTTGAGACCTTAGGCCTACTCCACATTGCTGTAAAGATTATTTTTAAGTAATACTAGGTTCAGCAGGACCTGCAGTCTGGTCTAATTGATCCCAAATAAGTTTGGAACTGGTTGATTGAGTAACAATTTCTTTTTCAATTACTTTTTCATGCAGGGCCACTTGCTGTTGAATAACTAGACGACTTAAAATGGCATTTTGTGTTTACTCAAGTTGTTTTTGTTATATATTACATTTTTTATTTAAGGATTTGAAAGAGGCGTGAAAATTTGAGAAATCATCACTGCCGAATTTAATTGCATGGCTCTGTGTTATACAACTATAATCCAGAGTGCAGACTGAGTTGTGAATGAACCAGTCCATTCTTTGTAACACTTTAAGAAGCAGAACCAGGAGGCACACACAGGTGTGTGAAGTAGAGGCTCTTAAATGCTCAGATGGTGTGAATCATCAGCACAGAGAGGATCTTCCAGAGAGGAAGGTCTAGGTCAACCAAATCCATAAAAGAACCGCAAAAGTGGAACATTTCTAGGAGTTCTAACACTGCATGCATCGCCCCTCTGTCCCACATGAACTACTGAGACTACCGCGCCATGAAATGCTCCAACACTATTCAGGACTAGCATTTCAGCAGTCAGTCAGTCTACAGTAAATCTACAGACCAGTGGCAATACTACACAGATTGTGGTGCGTGGCCACCTCAATCTCCCAGGAAATTCCCTGGATCTTGGGGAAGACCAGATCTTCCCTCAGTTCATGTTTTTAGGATGGTAGTGGAGAATGTGGGCTAACACCTTGCTTCAAACTTTCCCGTATGTGACGAACGGGTTGTGACTGATGAAAGATGCGGTGACTGCGAAGCGTATGTGATTTACATTAGTGGTTCTTAGAATGGTCTTCAGGAAGATTTTTGCTCCAAGCCAACTTGCAACACTTAGAGGTAGAACAAAAATACGGACCATCTGGAGGTCCCTAAGGACCAGTTTGAGAACCAGTGCTGTCATACTCACTACACCTACTGTGCCCAGCCGATGGGGCATTGTCATCCTGGAGGAGACCACTAATGTTTTATCAAAGATTGTAGGTGATCAGTCAGAAATGTGTGCTGATTTGTAGAGACCCTTCACTGTGGAGGTCAGTCATCTATGCCTGCACTGTTCCATCATCCCACTCCTAAGGGATGAACTGTAACACTGAATTATAAGGTCATTGCTTGTGCATTCTGGGCTTTGCCACCAACACTACGGTCATTGTGGTACCAAGCTCAAAGCCAGAATGATCAATGGACTCCTAAACCTCACGCTGGCCGAAGGGCTGCTCCTGGTCTTCCCTGTGCCGTTTAAGGCTGCCACTTACAAGAATTTGTTTTTAAGTCTCTGAATGGCTTTGCCCCATTTTATTTGTCTGAACTTCTGCACCCTTATATACCGTCCTATTCTCTTAGGTCTGCAGACCAGAGGCTTTTATCTGTACCAAAATTAAGTTGCAAACTCAGAGGTGATAGGACTTTTTCAATCGCAGCTCCACAGTTGAAGAGCAAATTTCCAAAACTCAGTCCATTTTTTGTGATTTTTTTAGGTAACACTACTATTGGCATATTCTTACATTTCCTCTTTATGTGCAATACTATAACCGACCAAAACTCAGTCCTTGCATAATACACAGTACAAGATTAGGAGAATTTCCAAAACTCCCTCAGTCCTGCATAATACACAGTACAAGATTAGG
>JBBJLS010000155.1:2247259-2257331 GCA_037577275.1 Bryconaethiops microstoma | reverse complement strand
CAGGCGGTGATCAGTATACTGGTGGTGCTGAATGCTGAGTGGTTGGAACTCCTTTATCTAGAACTCCTTGTATTTTTTAGATACTTTGCAGTTACATTTGTTCCTATTTCTTTCATTTAATCTCCTCAATATAAAGATAAGCCAGTTTGACGGGCAGAAAATAGTATTTTTGCACCAACAAGGAGATTCAGTCAGAATCAGAATCAGATTAATCCCAGAGGAAATTGCTTAAAAAGAAAAATATAAAGTAATGAAGGGTGGCTCGAGACTTTTGCACAGTACTCAGAATTAACAGTCCCCGAAAAGCGTGTAAAATCATGGTTATACCGACAGCAAAATAGTTATTCTTTCATTTTGGCATTCTACTTTTTCTTTATTATTCTCAGAGGGACCTTGATTCCCTGAACCAGAGCTTTTTACCAGTGCAGGTGCACACAGATGAGAGCACAAACAAAATGGAAACGCTCCACATTTATGGGATGTATTAAAGCAAGTTAGGATAAGGCAGAGGTTTCTGGGGGACCCCCTGTCCTGCACATTTTACTGTTGTCCCAGCACTCAACTAACCCAATCATTACCCAGCTGAACTGCATGTATAAACACTAAAACATGCAGGGCAGGCAGGACTCCAGGACCGCTTTGGCAACTGAAACCATCAAGAATCGATCGGAGCATAAAACCCGACCACCTGGGGGCGCTAGCTTTGAGTGTTTATCATTCATTTGATATCATTCATTTAGTTTAGCTGGTTGGACTCCTCAGGAAAGGCCTAATGAACCTTTTCATTGATGAATTCCCAATAAATTTGCATACTAAAATAATGTTATAAAATAATGTAATGAAAATAATAGTCTTTTAGTTCAGCTGGTTGAACTCCTCAGCAATGGACTGAAAAACGTTTTCAATAACAAATTCTCAGTTAATTCGCTTTTAATATAGTATGCAAGATAATGATATAATGATAGCAATAACAGAAATAACAATTACGGATGTGCTGATAAAACAGGCAAAAATGTGGCGATGTGAAATGATCTTTTTCCAAATTTCACAAACAGATAAACTGCGGCACGCTGTTCGTTCGTCTTGTCCTGTTATGAGTACATGGATGACCCGTGAAGCACAAATACTTCGACTTCGCTGTGGTCGTTAACACAGCAGTAGCCAATTTGTTTTGAACAATTTGTTCACTCTCCATTTATGGCTCAGTTTAAGAACCTTTAAAGGTCCCGAACCTCGACTGAACAGGTTAGCATGGAGACGAGGATGAAGTTTATGATGTGTTTACAACAAATAAAAGGGAGAACGATGCCCTGTTAGACCTACCGTACAGTCTATGCCCCCCAGCTAACCTACGGGCGCCTAAAACGGAGAAAAAAAGAACGTGATAACTCAGAAAGATGAGAGTAAGAACAACACCTGGAGGTTCAAGCCTAAACGCTGCCCCTGAACCATGCAGTGTGCCTCTCCTGCAGTGCTGAGACGTCACAAGACATCATTTCTACCCAACAAATAAAACAGCACACTCTCTAATGTGACACAGAGAGATGAAAGGTTTGTCCGGAATGACGCCCGAGGTTTGACTGCGAACAGTATAGCTATGATCCCCATTGAAACCTGATGCCAAATGAGATTCCCACATTCCAGTGCATTTTTCCTTCCAAAACAACAAAAAAATTTAAGCATGAAGCACGTGGAACAGAGGTAAGGCCACCTGGAAATACAGAACAAACTAAAGACAAAGGGAACTAAAGAAAACATTTACATACAGTTACAGTTGGATGATATTTCACACAAAGCGGCAACTTTGTAACCACCAAGAATCAAACAGAGCACAAACTCTGACCATCATTTATTTAGTTTAGCTGATTGGACTCCTCCAGAATGGACAAATGAACTTTTTCAATGCAAATTCCCAGTTGCATATGAATATAATAATCTTAAATAGTATATGATATAATAATGGTGGTAAGAACACCTAGAAAAATACACAAACAAAAAAGACAAAAGAGAAGTAAACATTTGCATAAAATAAGATTAAGATATCTTAAGATATCTTAAAAACACACAATTTCCCATTATGAGCTGTCATCATACATCAGTGCAAATGAGCAAAACACAATATGTGTGGGACCCCTTCAGTGTATTACACACTTCATCGTTTTTCATTGTAATCCATACAGCCACTCAATAATAAATCATCTATCAACTGTCGTCGTAAACCCCTTTAGACCTGCTCACTTCATGTGGTTTAGTGTCCTGATCTGATTTGAGTTACACGTGTTAACATTCAACTGCATCTCCAATCAGAAAGACTGAAATCTGATTTATGATTTTGCAAATCAACTCATTAACAACAACCTAAAGAAAAGCCAGAGTTCACATGAAGAGTCTGTTTAGAATAATGATCTCCTGCATCGTCGTCATCATGAACCGCGTGTGTTAAAACACATTACGTTGTAGGAAGATGGTGAAAACAATGAGGTAAAGGTAAAGTTTTACCGAACTGGCGCTTTATTTGAGCCAACTGATTCGTCTGGGGCAGATACGGAACTAAAATTAAACTCAGGTCAGGAGTAGAACTGAAAGAGCAGCGATGCTGCATTAAGTGCCGGCAGTCTGGAGGACGTTTCTCCTGTAAGCAGAACAGCAGGGGGCGCTGTGACAGCACTGGGAGGGATTTGGGGTGGTGGGTGTGTCCACTCTGTCATAACGTGTGTCTGGATGCATCTCAGAACCTCCTGAAGTGGTTTGCAGATCAGAGCTGTGTTCGAAAAGTGCACTCGTTCACTATGTAGGGCACTATGTGGTGAATCAGCCAATTTATAGTGTTGTTCGAAATTACAACTGTCAATTTCACCCACCAGTTAGTGAACTACAAAATCGCCGACATCTAGTGTCCGGACACTGTACACTACATGAATACACATATACCATCATGCACTGCGGGTTTCTTTTACTGTTGTCCCGCCAAATAAATTCAAGAAGAGGAGGAACCAGTGCAGTCGCCAGCAATGGAGAATGTCATGCAAAAATGTGAGGAGTGTTTTGTTGTTCAAGTTTATCATAACGTTATGGTAATTAATTGCCTCCCCTTGTTCACTAGTTAACCCCCCTATATGGCAAACACTGTAGTAAATGAGTGAGCGAGTTAACAAGTGCACTTTTCGAACACAGCTCAGATTTAAATCTGGTTTAAATGTGTCTTGTTCACACCTGCATGTTTATTTGGATCAGACCGATCCAGATATAATCCTGATAGTCAAGACTCATCAAATGACCAGGTTTAAACAGGGTCTTGGATTTGTTATTTTGCTCAATAAACCCACAGAAAAGCAAATACAGACAACTTAACCTCACAGAGAGGTTTGGATGTATAGCTGTGTGCAAAAGTTAGAACATCCCTGGTCACATGACATTTGGAAATAAATAAGTACACTCCTCTTAAATTTTAAGTATTTAAATATTATTAAATTTGCCAGATTTAGTCACAGTTGCTTCCTACTTTCTAGGTCTGACATATTGGAAAAGATACATAAAATATAAAATGTGTAATCATTTTCCAGTGTGTTAAATTCAGTACATAAACAGGTATTAAATATTTAAGTGTGTAGAGGTGTGAACATCAGCAAAACATCATTTGACCAGTCGTGCCCAAACTTTTGCACATGGATGTGTGGTTCTAGGTAAAACACTTATTTGACATACTTTTTACATGATGTGGAACAAAAAAGATACTAAAAAAAAATCACAAAACATGTTCTTTAAATGCAAAATACTTTGAGTGGAGCGAATGTTCAACTAAATAAAAGTTCCAACATGTTTTTCAGGTGCCACTGAAAAACCTTTTTGGGGACTTTTATTTTGTAGGATGTGCACTTCATCCAAAGTATCTGAACACCTTCCACTGATCTGGAGTGGGACAAAGGATCCCTGGCTAAAGCAATTCTTCAAGGAACCATAGTCTGAAGAAAGTAAAAAAAAAAAAAAAAAGAAAAGAAAAGACATTATTTACTTTATCCTGTTTTTAAAATAAGAGACGTCACACCAATTCATAATTGCTTAGAACATCATTTTGATGACGCGTCAATCACAGTTTAGAGGAGGAACTCTCAAAAGGTGTTCATTACTACCATGTTTAGTGACCAAAGCATAAAATATGGACTATAATTACAGCTTCAACAATCAAGAATCACAATTTTTCAGCCCATATTATTTCATAGTAAACCTCTGCTGAGCTCATTAAAGGGAACGATATCAGTAACAGTGCAGCTTGGACATAATTAATAATGAGGTCAGCTGATGGGCTGAAGGTCAGAGACACAAGCAGGACACTTTCACGAAACATCTCCATGATGATGCTGCGTGAGTTCATTTTAACCTTCGGCCCCATAAATCTTCTCAGCACAACCAGAACATCACAACTCTACACTTCTACAATAATATCTACAGTTACCATGGTTACCTTTATAAATGGCATCAACTGGA
Organism: Bryconaethiops microstoma; assembly: GCA_037577275.1. Lineage (NCBI taxonomy): Eukaryota > Metazoa > Chordata > Actinopteri > Characiformes > Alestidae > Bryconaethiops > Bryconaethiops microstoma. Next base: position 2,252,846 of record JBBJLS010000155.1, on the reverse strand, counting down.
ATGGCAAGACCATGAAACTGTAACAGCAACAAAATACAAACAGAAAAAAATGACCCACATTTATGCAAAATATGTTAATGTACATGTCTCAGCACCTTTTACACAAGCATCCTTATTTTCCCAGAGGAGATAAATAAATAACTAAATAGACAAACATATAAATAAGCAGGCAGAGGCAGAGAGATAAACAGACAGACAGACAGACAGATGAACAAACAAACACACACACAAACCAACAAAAATAAATAAATAAACAGATTCATAAATTGTCTAACACTTTTCATTTACACCAGCACAGTCTCTGCATCTTTATCAGTTTGACAACATAAATGTTCTAGATAACATAATAAATAAATAAAGTACATGATTCATTTACAGCCAAAACTACACAAGGTATTTATTTAACCAACAATGAAATAAAAAACAAAACAAACAAATAAATAAACATTACTTCACATACATTTCCAGAAGAAGCTAAAAACATATTTAGTCATTATATTTCCAATGCTTTTTCAATGATTAATTCCTGAACCAGTTAGAGTGTTGATGTTTTCACTGGGTGTAGTGGGTTTCACATGTTTAACGGCCCTCCACTGTTCCCACTGTGGTGCTGGCGCGAATTTGCACCTTTCCTACATTAACACTGCTATATAAAGAAATGTCCAGCTGGCGCATATTCATAATGATATGACAAAACAAGAAACAAATATAAAACAAGTCTCAGAGCTCTCTTGACCGTCCTGTGCTTTATTTTATGTCGGTACGGGATGTGCTGGGCTGAGATGACCACAGGCTAATAGAGGACTGTTTCTAACATAACCTAGCGAGTCTACTTAAAACACAGATCCTTTGACACTATGGTACTAAACAGTCAAATCAACCAATGCCTGTTCTATTTCATGCTCATTTTCTCCATTAATGTTTATTTTTAAAAATATAACCCTTTTCACACCAACCATGCTATAACCAGCAGTTGAACAATATATTATTTTCATCAAAAACATTGAGGGACTGTCTATAAACTGTCACAAAACCACAAATGGACTAGATTTTCATCTTCACAGCTTCTATAAATACTTCTTATTGGGCTTTAAGACCATTTTTATTGTGGCATTTTGTATATGAAAAAGCAGCAGTTTTATCTGCTTTATCTCAGCATAGTTGTCTTTGTGGAGAGGTTTGAATTGTTTCTCACTCCACCTACACATTCACACCCAATTGCTCACTAGCAGCTCAACAAAGAATCCCAACATTTCACTCACAGAGAGCCAACAGTGCCCTTGTTAATCTGATAATGGATGAAAAATATCTTATTTGATTATGTTGATCTAAAACATCAGTTTCAATTCAATACAGCAAATGGAGGTAGTTATCAAGGCAGTGGATTGATTATGGGCTCGTTGGAAAGGGGGGGCGAGATCTGCCAGCAGCCAAAGTCTGAAGACGGTGGCCCTTTGGCCCGTGAGATATGGGGCTTCAATGTTTTAATTTTGGGTTCCCATATCTCCAGTTCCCTGAAGACTAGCAAGTTGCTTGTGGGGTCATAGGAAAGACTGGACCGAGATTGCCAACATCTGAAGTTTGGAGTTGGTGGTGGGCATTTGTCCTGCAGAGCTATGGAGCTTCAGAGTTCTAATTCTGGACTCTGTTATCTCTAATTCCTTGGGGACTAGAAGTTGAGGAATTGTGAGAAAGGGAAGACCGAGATCTACCAGCAGCAAAAGTTTGAAGATGGTGGGCATTTGTCCTGAGTAATTATGGGGGTTCAAAGTTTGAATTTTAGGGTGCCTTATCTCTGATTCCCTGGAAACTGTTGGGTCAGCTGAGACATCTTAGGTAAGTTTGGACTGAGACCTACCAGCCTGTAAAGATTTATGCTAATGGAGGTCCTTTAAGGTGCATCTGCTGCTGATATAGGTGCTCAATTTTGCACGTATAGCAAACCTCCATAGAAAAGCATTGACCAGTAGAACAGGATGCTCTGGAGCAGCCACACATGAGCCTAAAGTCACGAGGCCCAGTGCTGAGAGGAGCGCGTAATAGAAACACATTCATTTAAGAAGCAAATAGTGCAAGGCTCAAATATAGTACAGCACATTAGCTGATAAATTATTTAAATTGTGGAGAAAACTGCCAGTTATAGCTACCTAAAAACCCATTTGTGTGCAAAATTAAGAGAGTTTTCAGAAGCTTTCATTGTGAAAATACTGAAAGACAATGAATGAACTGACCTGTATTAAGCTTGCATTTTACAAGCTGATTTCAGATGAAAGGAGACTTTTGCCCATGACCACTGCAACACCACAAGAGGCCTGTAATACCTATTAGAATTTAATTACGGTACTGCAAAAAAGTCTTGAGCGACCCTTCATTTCTTTCTAGTTTGCTTTGAATCTTCTTGTTGGTGCAAAAACACTATTTTATGTCAGACTGTCTTATCCTTGGCATATTGAGGAGATTAAATGAAAGAAATGGGAACAAATGGATAAATGGAAATATGCATTCATCACAATTGGGGGCACTAAGAATATTTTGTCATTCCTTATGGAATCACTAATGCCCCCTTACAAGTTTCTCGTCTACGTATACTATATATATATACACATTTTAAATTTTACTCACAAGACCTTGATACTCATAGAGTAGATGTTAGAGCAGTCCTCAACTGATTATTAAAGCATAAACTTTATCAAAGCAGAAAAATATCTTTCACCAAAGTAATTTTCCTGGGATACATTATCAGTGACCATTAGTATGGAACTTTTTATTATGCAACTGCCTTGTATTAGTCACTTTGGTGCTCACACCTTTGAATGTGTACCTTTGAAAGCACACCTTGATATTAATCTTTTATCCACAATTGAGTTCTCTCTCTCTGCAAAGCTTTACAGTAAACCACCCAGAGGCATCAGGCTGTTTGCTGGTGACTGGACTAAAGCAAGTAGGAATTTTAAATTTTGCGTTTATTAAACAATTTAAGCAGCATTTTAAGGTATACTTGTGATCAAATTGTGGGGAAAGAGCTAAGTTCATTCTGCTTACACACTATGCCTATTGTTTTAGATGTCCAGTGAAATGAGACAAGCTGCTGTCTAATGGTCAGTTTCACTTTTGTGAAATCATGAAAGTGTCTTTTATAAAAGTACTATAATATTATATATTTTATATAATTTATTAAAGCTGTGTTGTGGTGATTTTTACCATGGTTACAGGGTGTTTCTGAAATGCTTGCTCAAAGACCAGGAGGAAGTCCAGAGACAAGGAGCTGTGGACAAATCTGTGTGGTTTAAAGGAACACTTGACGTTAGTCTCTTACAACCATATGTGTAGTTAAAGGAGAAGGATTATGGGTTTGAGCACTCTCAAAATATTTTACTAAGCATTCCAAATGGTTCCAAGGGGGATGACATAGCCCACATACAGAAAAGCTGAGTATATCTATACGAAATATCACTGTCTTGGGCAAGAGTCGTAGGTAACAATGTTTATAAAAGTCACTCTGATGATGTCCAGTAGCTGCCTAAAACTGTGTCTCAGTTTTCAAGTATATATTTAAATCATGGGGGTGGATGCCCTCATCTGTCTTTTTTGAACTCTCAATCAATAGAGCACTTAATATTCTCCTACCAGAAGACCCTGCTTTATGCTAAGTAGCCTGAAATGTTGTCTTGGCAAGTTTCAATCCATCTGCTCATATCCCCTGGTGGAGATACTGATGGCAGGAATATTAAAGTAATATAATGTGACTGTCTTCATTATCTTGATTTTTTAAATAGATTTTTTGAAAATATTAGATACAGTTTGCATTGTCATAGTTCCATGATGAGTGGTTACTTTGAAAGTTAAGAACATTTTTCTTTTTACTTTTTCAGAGACACTTTTTGGATACTTTATTAGAGCTTTTGTTTGTTTAACAATATTTCTACTAATGCTCATACGTTTAAATGTTTATTTGATGTGTCGATCTTCAACATTAAAACTTAACTTCTGGAGGCAGAATAGGCAGACATATTAAAATGTTTTGCTTTTTATGTCTTCAGTGAAAATAACAGTGAATTCAAAACAGCTAGCTTTTCCATATATAGACTTGGGAATGAGAAGAATATTCTGTTTTACACACTACATCAGCCTCTTCTACTTTCTATTACATGGGCCATTCAAAACAGAACAGGCCTGTACTGTTGCATGAGGCTAAATGTTGGTTCGGCTAGTGTACGATATGCATCACTGTTCATAAAATATCACCAGTAAAAATCAGTATAATGCAAATTTGTTGCATTCTAGAAGTCATGTGACACAGTGGTGACTTTCTACCATGCCGTTGTTTTTTATACGAGAACTGAATTATAATTGTAGTGGGAGTATTCTTGACATGCTTCTACTGGCACATCACTCAGAGCAAACAACAAAAAATAGATTTGAAGCACTGTGTGTTTGTGTGCCTTAGCTGCTGCTTGCTGGTATGAATGGCTGTTTCTGTTTTCAGGGCATTACTGTTCTAATGGCTTGTTATGATATTGGTTGGTTTTGTGGTAGTGAAGAGAGGACCTACACTGGAAGCATAAAAATAAAGATTATGAGAGAGAAAAAAATAAATATTTTATAAAAAATTAGAGTCTCAGGGATGGGCCATAGCCATGGCCAGTAATGAGCTATGCCACAAAGCAATTTTTGCCCAAAAGATTAATATAACAATTATGTCATCTCTAACCTTTCTGTCCCAAGACACAGCTAAGTGAGAATGTCAGTCATTATTACTCAACAATTTTCTACATTTCCAGTACAATTTTATCTTTAATGCACAAACCTGAATCAAACACCCACAGAGGGTGAGAAAATGTGGACAAACTACAAATGCTAGCAGCGGTCATTCAGAATTCAGACAGGTAACTGTCATGACAGCACGCAACATCTGTCACGACATGTTTAGGGTACAGTTACGTCAGTGTTATGCAGCAGGGTTCTAGTAAAGTGCTAACACTCTTTTAAATATCTTCATTATCCCTAAAGACAACTGTGTTTTCACCAGAAGTGACCAATGGCAGTACATTAGTGAGTTGATATGTGCAGATGTTTAGTGGCATAACAAAATCTAGAACCAAAAACAACAATTATGTAAGATGTGACTTCCTATTACTGTAGGTCTCTTTTCTTAATTTACATTCATGGTATTTGCAGATGCTTTTATCCAAAGCGACTTCCATTCCCTAACTACAGGGGACAGTCTCCCTGGAGTAACTTGGGGTTAACGGTCGTGTTCAGGAACCCAGAGGTGGTACTCAAGGTAGGATTTGAACTCATGACCTCTTGGTCCAGAGGCAAGTATCCTACCCACCAAGCCACCACTCCCCCCAATTAATCATGACAGTCCCAACAATTTGAGGACACACATGACCTCGTACTTGTTTCACCACAATTGCAGAAAATTCCTGTTCTGAAGGAGATAAATCCTGACTGGTATGGTCAACCATACCAGGAGAGTTAAGTGGGGTGGTGGTGGCCTAGTGGTATAGTGGTAGGATACTTGCCTCTGGACCAAGAGGTCATGGGTTTGAATCCTACCTCCAGCACACCACCACTGGGTTCC
>JBBJLS010000155.1:2230717-2247159 GCA_037577275.1 Bryconaethiops microstoma | reverse complement strand
GTGTGTGGGTGTGTGTGGGTGTGTGTGTGTGTGTGTGTGTGTGTGTGTGTGTGTGTGTGTGTGTGTGTGTGTGTGTGCGTGCGCGCGCGAGTGTTGGGGGTGAGGGTGGTGGGGGGGTTAAAACAAATGATAGAGAAAAGCAGGGAGGGATATAGCACCAAATGCCTGTTATGCACAATTTCAATTGTCGCCTAACCCCAGAGCTTGAAAGAGAGAAAAAAACAAGATGCCGGGGTCGAAAGGTCAAATTGTGTAAGCATGTGCTCGCTGAGTGACGGACAGTTTAGCGCCGGATTGGGACTGCCGCTTGAGAGGTCAGCAAAAAGTTTTGGCAACCGGAGCAAGTGGAAAACAATGAGCCCCCTCTGCATATTTATTTGTCATCCTTTTGTTTTTATAGCGCGCAGAATAAATGGCTCAAGTGACGTGGCGCAAGCCTGCACATTGTCAACACAGGTAATAAGTCACCATCGCCCTTTCATTCCCACAATCAGCCCCCATTCTGAAAATCAGACAAGCACACTGGCCATCATTTGCATTCCACATTATATATATGTTTATATACGTATTACTCAGAGAAGCACATGCGAGTCTTTTCAACAGCTACAGATATATTTTTGCATGCGCCTTTCATCGCACTCAACGAACAAAGCCTGCTCCGACATTATCTTAGCTGCCTCGTCCCAGGTGAGCCTCTCTAAGCGCTTCACCAAGGGAGCAGCTTCATTTTAAGGCATGATTTGTTCTTTATGACTTTTCTTTCTCCCTCATTGTGGTGTAAAACAAAAAATTCTGTCCATCACAGCTCAACCCTTCCCTCGCAAATCATCCCAATGGCAGATATTAAGCTGCATGCACACTGGCAGCAGTCTGCTGATCAAACATTTATTTAATAAAAGAAGAAAATGTTTGTGCAGCTTTTAGTGACATGTAAAATTGTTGCAAATACAAAGAGCACTTTATCACAATGAACAGGTAAGGATGTCAGTCATATACATATGAACCAGTTCACCTTTTTTATGTTTTTAATAGAAGAGTGTGGTTGAAACTTAATTCTTACCTAAGCCAAGCAATATTCATATTTAACCGTTGCAAAGAATAACTAATACTTATGAAAGCTGCAGGATTTTTAGGACTACACAGTACAGGTGGTTTTATAAAATTTGATATTTTTTATCTATGTGTGAAGAACAAAGAAATGTGTCTCAATGTTGAATGACCATTTATTAAATGGCGTCTAATCACTTGGTCACATGGCGTGCTGATTTTCACCCAAACAGCAGACAATCAAATTTTGCTTGTTAATAAATGAAAATGAATAAATGAAAATTGTGTAAAAACTCAAAGGATACATTTGGTAGCATTTTTTCTTTTATTCTAAAATAAGACATTTAAGGGTTTTCTGCATCATCCTTGTTTATGAAACAGTACAGTTACATTTTATATTAACCATGTCTGAACAGCACTATTGATTCTGGACCCATAAGGTCTGACTGATATCCAGTTTAAGGCCAGATGTGGTTGCCAATACTGCTTCGGGACATCCGATTTATTTTGAACGTTTTCTTCCCCAAGTTCTTAAAGCAAAACAGCAAAAAGTCAGATGGGTCTGGAAGTGGTAGATCTTATACAAGAGCAACTTTAAGGACTGTAAAAATCAGTATCAGTATATTTAAATTAGTGCTGGAGAGTTCAACTCTAACTGGAGGCTCCGTGCTTGCACAGCTGACATGAGGTCATTTCTCACCTTTCCAGCCTTAGTGCTCCACTCTCATTTTCTCCACCTTGGCAAGAGCCGATGCAGCCACACAGAATGTGAAAGCACCAAATTGGATACACAAAGCCATAAAAGTGCCCGCTGAGAGTGTAAAAGTATACTCACAAACACAGCTCGGACCTACTCCGTCTGCCACACCAGGCTTTGTGAAAATGTGATTAAAACATCGCTCATGCTCACGAGTCCATCTAAACCGTGGCCTCCGAGTACTCGTAAAGTGCAGGCTCGCGCTCTGCCTGGGTTAGGAAAACACTGAGGTCATCAGCTCACGCTTGCCCAGCAAACCACTCGCTTAAACCTTTGACCCTAAGCTACCATGACATTGGTTAATACAGTTGTTTGCATCATAACTCTCATTAGGCCCGTCACGATCATGAAACTTTAGCTGACAATTAATTGCCATCTGAATAACTGGATTTTTTTAAAAATGTATATTTTGCTCAAAACATGCAGTGCAAGCCTAAGGTGGCCAAATTTGCTGATTAGTTATCTTGCCTCCTAGGTGTTGATACTTAGTAGCTCCCAGCTGACGATAGAAACACCTCTAGGTGAAACAAATAGAACTCTGTGGTGTCCTCTGTTTATGTAAGACTCAAGACATTTCGCAAAACGCATTTTATGCTCTTTTATTTGCATGTTTTAGTCATTACCGAAACATGGGAGTGGTGGTGGGTAGGATACTTGCCTCCGGACCAAGAGGTCATGGGTTCGAATCCTTCCTCCAGCACACCACCACTGGGTTCCTGAGCAAGACCCTAACCCCAAGTTGCTCCAGGGAGACTGTCCCCTGTAGTTAGGGAATGGAAGTCGCTTTGGATAAATGCCATAAATGTAAGTGCCTTGCTCACAACTAGGATTGATTATTTTTCCACTGTTCTTCTACTTTCACAATAAAACTGGGCAAGTGCTTTTTTCCATCAGTCTAATATCAGCGTTTCCAGGTTTATAGTTTTCCTTACGAGGCTGGTACTAACAGCAAAGACAGAGGGCATTCTCCTCTGTCTTTGCTGACATTTTATACGGCTACCCCAGAGCGTTCGATTCTATTGGTCATTGCTTTTCTGTGGCAGGTGTGTCAATCCTCCCATGATTTCCCCAGTGTAGCCCTATTTCCATCTTAATATTTTCTGGTATTATCCCATTTATCCACTCCTTGTTGACAAATGAACCCTCTACCTGGTTTACAACTGAAATCACCTCAGCACCCTTGGATGAAAACCACAGTCACCCCTCCATTGACCAACAAAATTAACACACTCCATCCCACTGAGCAACAAAATCAATATGTTGACAAACAAAATAACATACAATGCACGCACATCATACATACATACACCCCACCCCCACCCCACCCCACACACACTATTTTTTATTGTATTTCATTTTTTTGACACAAAGCGCCTCTTTGAACTGGCGTGAAACTCTCTTTTACTAACACACATTCAGCAGGCTTAAATCTCTCCACAAGGGGGCACCATTAGAAAATTAAATAAACAATCATTTATGACTCATGAGAGCAATAACACAATGTGTTAAATCCCAACGAGTGAAGAGCAAATAGTAATAGTTTATACCAGTATATAATTCCAGTACAAAATAATTCCACATAGTCATCTCAAAGTTCCAAAGTTATGCTTAATTTATTGTCATAATTTCCCAAATAAAAATATTGGGTACTCAGGTTGGAGCAAACCGAACCAAAAATGGCAGCAAACTGAACTGAAAACAGCAAATAACAACAAGGACAACAACAACCACAGAAAACAATCGAGTGTTAGTATAAATGTAGTTATGTATCATATATCTAGCCTGATTTGCGAGTACGGTCTTTCTTTTTATTTCTTTTCGTTGCATATATGTGTCGAGTTTACATCCACATAGCTGTTGTAGGAAGAGGTGATGGAAACTGTCCATGGTGCCAGCATTGTGTTTTACGATGGATTTTAAAGGAAATCAAATACAATCACTGTGAAAATGGTTCATTCCGATTTAATACCGTGCTGTTTGTCCATTAATGCGTCTTATCTGAACGTGTTTCGCAGAGACAGACTGATGAGAAAAGGAAGGGCTGATGATGTTACTACTAATTATTCTTTACAGTTTCTATAATGTCAGCAGCAGGACTCACATAGCCTGCCTTAGCCGAATATAAAGTGAGCTGAAGACTCACTTAACACAGATACTGATGGCCATTTTGGGGTCTGATGGGTTCTAGTAGGTTGAAAGAAAATTTTAAAACGGTGTCTGCATTGCAGCGATGGCATTTACCTACACTTTCTTTGCTACATCACTGTTCCATTTACTAGCTAGATCACTAAAGTGCTGTTGCAGCTGACAGCAAGAAGAAACGAGCTGACTGGTGTACTACAGGTGAGACACGCCTTCTTCACCCCAAGCAGGCTTATGTTAGCAAACCAAGTGACCTGAGTCGGCAAAGTCACTTTTGGTGAAAACATAGAATAACTCCCTATAACTTTGGCATGATGAGCAGGAATTTCCCTTTACAAAATAAAATAAAATACCTTTTTAGAGTCTTTGCTTTGGACAGACTACATAAAACAGAACAGCCAAAAATATATATATATATTTTTTTTTATCTCAAGGAATGTTTCTCTTAGTGATCATATATTTCTGTGTACTATTTACTTTATTTTTATAAATAGGTTTCTCTTTTCTCTGAATGAAATTATACAAACATTTTTAAGAGGATTCACAGTATAACTCCAGTATATGTATGAGGTTGTGCATGTGGACCTTAGATCTCATCAAGCAGTTCATAACAAACCATGTAAACTTCTTGGGAAGATTCGGAATGAGTTTCATATGCCTTTCGACATTGCTCTGTAGAAACCTTACACTTGTAATATGACATCACTAATAATTTTCCATCTCATTTTCAATGAAAGCAAAATCATTCAAGTCTTTCTACAGCAGAGGTCACCAAGCCTGGTCCTGTAGATCTGTCTTCTTGCAGAACCACAAGCAATCACACCTGCTCCATCTCATTTGCTTCTTCAGATGTCCTTGACTGACCGGACCAGATGCTGGACCGGGTTATGTGAGGGATACAAAATGCAGGTTGGATTGAACTCTAAAGGGACGTAGATCTCCAGGAGGAGGCCTGGTGACCACTGTTCTGCAGTAGATCATAATACAACAAAACATTTGATCCTGCTTTAAACTGGATTTAGCTTGTAAACTGCAAATACAGGGCTGATGGTTCGGGAATATTATTCTTGTATTCTTATAATATTCTTAAGACTTCAACCATCAACAAAGATAAATCATCATGCAAATCTGTCAATCCTTCAACAAATTGCCCTGAAAAATATTTTCACCTTTACAGGGGAAGGCTTTATGTGAAGGAAGCATATACCTTAAATTGATGGTTCTCAAACCAGCCCTCAGGCGCCTCCAGATGGTCCACATTTGTCCTTTGTGTCTACGTGTTGCAAGTTGCATAGACACAAAAAATGTCTGGGAGTCCCTGAAGACTGGAATGACAACCACTGCCTTAAACCAGAAGTTCGCAAACAAGACCTCAGGGACCTTCAGATAGTTCACATCTGTCCTCTGTCCCTTTTCCTGCTGTCCCTGAATCAAAAAAGTGGACCATCTAGGGATCGCTGAGGTCTGGTTTGAGAATCACTGCCTTAAATTATGTCATGTGCTAAGTGATTAGTCCAACTTTGTCCATAATAGCTCTCCAAACAATCATTGTGGTGCGAGAGCATCCAAAGTAACTTAAATCACCACAGTGCTGCAGTGTATGGTGTATCTTGATTTCACTGATGTGCATCATAAATATGGATACTTGACTTGATCAAATGGCAGACATTATAAAAGTCATCGCACACCAGACGCACAATTCCAAAAAATGTCAAATGAAATGTACACGTCTTTCTTGTGACAACCATGGTCACCACTCTGCAACTCACTGTCTCTAAATATCACAGGGGGTGTCTCTTGCCATTTCTGTATTTCTGCATTCATCTAAACCCATAACTAGTTGGGGCAGCTGGTGGCCCAGTGGTTAGGGAGATGCTCCTGCAATCAGAAGGTCCTCGGCTTGAATTACAGGACTGCTAGTGGCACCACTGAGGTACCTTGAGTAAGGTACCATCCACACAGACTGCTCCCAGGGTGCCGTGTTCCTGGCTGCCCACTGCTTCACTTGGTGAATGGGTTAAATGCAGAAAAAGAATTTCAGATTGTTTACACTGTGTGCTGTGGTGTGTTCAAGCATGACTATAAGGGGCCACTTACTTTCTTGCTTAGACTCCAAAAATCAGTAATAGCTGAAATAAAAACTTTAGAATGACTGTCTTTGAATGTAAAATTCAACCAGAACAACATCAATGGTTCGTTACCCGAGTAAACGTTACTAGCCTAATCACGTCATAACACCTCTCATACCTTGTAGCTGGAAAACAGCTACCGAGCTGATTTCACGTGTGATAAAATGATAATAAAATGATCTTTAGTCTAGTGTTGTACATATGCTACGAGATATGTCTGGTGTGCCATGGTCTTTAGAAACTTCTGTAAACTTTAGAAACCTCAGGAAAGGGCATAACCGGATTCAACATTCACAGTAATCAATCACCTTTGATCAAATCAAGTCAGTAGGATGCAAGACTATGCATGTGTACTGTAGTTACACAAGAGGCTTTGTGGTTAACAATGTAACACTGACAGAGACAATCAGGTGACAGTGACATTCCTTGCATTGCTTACCACATTCCTAGGTCAGAGATTGATGACGATGTAAACAAATTTGAAGGAGAAACACAGCAAAATGGATCCCTTAGTGATGGCTCAACTAGCCTAATGTAAGCCAACGTGGCATCCTGACCTCAACACAAAAAAGCCTAGTGATCATCTCTGCATAGGGCAAAGGGACAAGGGCCTTGCACCATGGCTCTTTGTGTGCACAGGCTTTAGTGGTGCCTTGCCCCTAGTGTTCAGGCTTGTTCTTGAGGGCTTGTCATTTCCCTCTGCCTTATCCAGTTATTAGAATGATCAGAAGGACATCGACAGGTATGACATGGGTCCACTAGTGTACTTCCTGCACCAGAGTTCTAGACTGGCACTCCTCTGGCCTTCTGGTCGACTTCGGGTTTTCTTTTTTCTGCTGGTGTCCAGCTTCGAGTCCCTCAGTGGCCTGGCCCCCGGAGGTCCGGTAGGGCTGACAGGGCTAGCGGGGCTCGTTGGACTGTTGGAAGTTGTAGGTCCCTCAGGTGTTCCTTCAGTGATCTGGATGCGGGGGGGATTCATCAGGTCAAAAATGTTGAAAGGTGCCGGCTCAGGCTGGCACATGACTGAGGCATCTGCAGTGTTTTGTCTTACTGGACCACCATTATTGGTCTGAATACCAACCGACACTCGTTCACTGGACTGAGGGGTACAACTGCCAACTCCTGTTGCTGCATCCCTGCACAGTGTCCACATGTTGTAGCACTGAGTGAAGTTAAAGAAGTTGCTGTTGAAGGTCTTCAGCTCGCTGCACACATCCCTGCGCAGCTCTGCCAGCTCATACCGCATGGCAGCGATTTCATCCTTCCACTGCATGTTGAAGGCTGCTACCATGTTGGCAGACTCCTTGAAAGCCTGAATGGCCTGTGGAACATGTGCCTCCGGGACGGAAGGAGTCGGGGCGGGGACACGGTACACGGGTGGAGAGGTGGGAGGGACAGAGATGGCCGTCACTGTGGAGCTTGTACTGTGATGGCTGCGAGTGACATTTTCTCTCTCGAGGCGTTCAAGCTCTTGGTAAGCTGAGGAACTGGCTCCATCATCATCTTCAATCATATCCTCATTTAGCAAAGAGGTGCCTTCCAGTGCATCATACCCCTCTGGAAGACAGATTTAATTACACAGATACAAGGACATTCAGAGGAATGAACAGCTGTGGAGAACCTGTCAACACAGGATTATACACAAGCACTGCTGGGGGCCCTTCCTTACCTATACCTATAGTACAAGGGTTGTCCAACCACACTCCTGGGAGGCCAGCATCAAGCACAGTTTCCACCGCTTTAACATATCAGCTAAACAAAGCAATTAACTGATAAGTTTAAAAACTGTGTGAACAGGAAAATCACCAAACTCTGCTAGACTCTGGCCCTTCAGGATCGGAGCTCGCCAACCCTTCTGCAGTATGTGAGCAAAAACTTATGAATACATATGTCACCAGCAATGTTGGGCGCATTACAGTGCCGTTTTCACTTTTTTGACAATATGTTTTTGAAATCTAGATTGCGGTTAAACAGTTACAGTTTACATGACTGTCACATTACATTAAAATAGCATTACACTTACTAACTCCGTGAGAGCAGTATTGATCATGTGCAAATGCATTTAAAACAATTTTCCTCCACAGAGATCACTTGTGCCTGCAACAGTGTGGAAATCTTTTTTTAAAAATTATGTGGGGTTTTCTCTTGCACATCTGAGTTGGTGCAGGTTTGCATGGGATTTAAAACGTATCTTAGAAGCAGTAAGGGAAGTGAGAAACTCCCAATACAGTTTTAGAAGATTAATTAATAATTTGCTAGTAAACATCTATTTTCAAGTGACTAACACTGGTCACCAGGTCTCAGCAGAGGCAGGAATCAAGAAGGAATCTGATTTTCCCAGTTGAAGGTGGACACTGAGCTGCTGAGGACCAAATTGGTGGATATATTGGAGGTAAGATGATTCTGGATTTGGGTGCCTTCACTGAAGGTATGAAGGCATGACTGTGGGTTAGAACTAATCACTGTTGTTATAAGTAGGCACGGCCTGCCTTGCACACCCTCCACTTGCTTGCAGTGCAAAGTCATGCACAGTGCCCTGCACTGTCATAGCTGGCAAAGTGTGCTGAGTGTCTGTTTTTACTCACACACTGTAGGCTTTGTATTGTGTGTTTACACTGCCTTCTCACTCCTGTCAAACAGCGACAACCTCCAAAAGTCTTTCCATCTTTTCATCATGCAGAGTCCCTTTGGCATTTGCCATCATCATCATCATCATCATCATCATCATCATCATCATCATGATCATCACTGCCATTACTTCATTCAAATCAAAGGATCAGGTGCTGTATCAAAGCAGCCGTCTTTTCAAAGCATGATCACGTCAACAGATTTCACAAGTCTAAAGGTTTGTTTGTCCTTTTTTGTGCAAGAGAAAAGATGAAAAGGCATTCCAAGAATCACAGGTGAGTGGGCCGAGTAATAGATATGAACCCTGTTGAATATATCAGGTCCCCCTCTGTAAAGCCAATTGGATTGTGTTGGGGTGGGGACAAAGCAAGGAACGGTCCTGCTATGTCCTGTGGGTCCTGCACCAGGGAGAGGCTGCAATCCCACTGTCCTACGTGGCTGAAAACGTCCTGAATTTGAAGCCGTCCCTACCTCTTTTTTTTGCACTGATGGCGATTCTTAACAAACAAAAATACACTGAAATCCAAATAGTTTCATTATAGTGTTAAACAGGGGTCCAAAAACACCAAAAAAAGACAACAACTCACAATACCCACTGTGGCTGTAAATGTTGGGTGGTTATTTAGGAAGTTATGTGGTTATTTAGAATGTCAAAAAAGCCTCCTTGGGCATTGTCAGTTGTTCAGAGATGCCTTTTTTCTCAAATAGCACATTTTGCTATGGGGCAATCATTATTTTGCCTAATCTAGACAAAGACATGGCAGCTGTCCCTTATCAGTTGAGAAGGCAGTACAAAAACACACATATACATAGATATATGTATGCGTGCTGACAGTATAATACCTGTGACAGGAACCCCTGCAGTCCCTCTTGCTGCTCTTTCCCCTGGATCTCCTTCCAGTGCTGCTTTCCTCCCCTCTGAGCAATCACGGGATACCTGAGCCACTCAAGGGCCAGCTACTCCTCACAATTACAAGCTGAAGGAGTCTCAGAGCTGCTATGACTTTTCTGGCTCGCACTAATTAGGCCTGCACCTATGCACCTAATCAAGGATGGTAATGTTCTCGGTTCATGCTACTCTTTCAAATCTTCAAGGCCCACTGTCAGTGAACTCTTTGACCGCATTCAGAGGGATTGCTACTGTAGATACAAACCACAAGGTCTCAAACGGGTCTCAGTAACTTAAACTCTTGTCTTTGCTGATAATTCTAGGGCACTCAAAATCTTATTTATTGTCCCAAAAAGGGACAAAGTCAGGGTGCTTTGCACCAGGAGTGACCCAAAACCAATTCTACCAAAACATTTAGGCTGAAATGGGAGTGTGAGGAGCTCCAGTCGTACTGGGCGAAGGCGCTTCAGCAGGGTATGACCGTGGGATTGGGGAGCTCTCCTTAATCCGCAGTTCCTGCAGTCACTTGCTTGGGTGTGATGGCTTTGATGAAACCAAACCAATTGTGTAAAAAAAGGTCCAATCAAAACAAAAGTCCATTTACATTGACAAATAAACAAACAAGCAAAAAAAAAAAAAAAAACACATCAAAAGAAAGAAATACAGAATTCATCACAGTTTTCAAATAAATTGAGTAAAGAAACTGAACAAAACCATGAAGCTCTGTAGGCGTATCCATACAGGAACATGATGGATTACAATATTTGACATCAAATATTTAGATTGAGTATTTCAATAGGGTTCATAGCTATACTCAAGGTGTACACAGATGCACCATTCATGTGTTGCGGGAGTGGCACTGTTTGCACAAAGAACCAAATGTACCCATGAAGTGATTAAAATTGATGCATGTGTTGCAAAAAAAAACCGCTAAATGTCAGAAGTAATCTATATTTCCAGCTTATACGAAATAAAGTATGTGGCAAACTGTCGTAATTTGTGATACTGTTAGATAAACGGAAGCATTTGTGCTAAATGTATTACCTCAATTTGCTTAATTATGACCTCAAACTGCTTTAAAGAATAGCTCAGCAAAGAATCCTACTGACCCCAGATGTGGTCGATCAGCCGAGGCACGTTTAGAGTACAAATTTCACTTTAGAACTGGAGCTGTGAGGCTAACGTCACTAACACCAGTCACCCAGTCAGTCGTCACCCAAATAGTCCAGCTCGAGATTCCCAGCAAATCACCTCTCTCGACCTGCTCAAACTGCATCCAGCTCTTCATTAAGATGTAGCAAATTTATGGCCATGGTTTAGGACACAGTCCTTTGTGACAGCTTTGTGAATACCAACCCTAATGGGCTGAAGCTTTAGTTAATTTTTACAGCTCACAGTAAGTCTTACTGTGTCCTAAACCACCCATACAAGTCTGCTCCACCTGAAGAGCTGGACACAGCTTGTGTGGGTTGAGTGTTTTGGTGACGCACTTGCACAGAAACTATTTAAGCGAATTAGTTGACAATTGAGTTCTAGTGTTTATCGACAACTTTAGTCTCAGAGCTGCAGTTCCAAACGTTCGAACACTAAACATGTCTTTAGAGACTGTGGACATCTAGGTTACGTGGAAAGCTGTGTGAATGGGATTTTCCACTGAACTATTCCTATTTTTAGGCATAAATTAGACCTGTTTTAAAAGATCCTGTGATACATAGCCATGCTAATTAATTTCCCACAGTTATCATGGTCGAATTTCACTGCATGAATGTTACACAATGAGTGTGTTTACTACTTTTTAAATGCACAGGTTTTGTTCTGACACATTCACACCCTTTCAGTTTTGTTTAGCGTACAGCATCTGTCCTTCCGATCGTTTATGCAACACAATAGGCAACGTCAATCAGAATTGATCAACCTTCGGCTGCGTTTGGTTGTCATTACTTTGTGCAAACAGGACCAGAGGGCTGAAATGAAGCTTGTCATCTCATCATGGCAAGCTGAAGGTTATGCTGCTCACTAGCCTGCTCCTCTGCACTAGGGTTGCTTTGGGATGCTAATCGTGAGCACCGAGCAAAGAACAAGCAGCGTTGTGAAGAAACTCTCGTCTCCGCCTGCTTGCCTCCCTGCCTCCCTGCCTCCCTGCCTCCCAGCCTCCCAATCTCCTTTATTCTGACCTCTTCTCTAGGGCCCACTTTCACGTTGCTGGGGTTGCAACATGCTCAGCGCGGCTTTGCCTTGTTAGAAAAGCATGCTCAGCTGTTTGCACAGGAGTGTGTGGGGCACTGTGAAAGTGTCCACCTCCACACTGATCTGGATCTGTCTAGGCTGCCCCTTTCCCAGGCTAGTCTCTCATCGTCGCCACATGGCACCGACCCAAAGCCCGGAGGATGATGCATGACTCGTGCAAACTGCAGGCAACCATCATTTAACACTCAGACACAGAGGCAGAAGGAACGGACACACAGAAAAACAGACAGGAGTCGACAGGAAGGACCAGGGACATTCAAACTCAGCATCTCTCAAGCACAAGGGTACCCCACTGTACATATGTAGGTATTCTTCCCCTTTGCACAGTAAATACGAAGGAGCGTTAGAGGGAGAAAATACAACTGGCAACAAATTTCCAACCTTCAAAACATCTCAGCAGAAGTTATCTTTTCAAAAGAAGAAGAAGAACAAGAAAAAGAAGGAGAAGTTTAACAGAACGTCAAATGAGAGACAACATTTCTAACATTAACAGAGAGAGAATTGGTGAAATATGTCTGAGGGGCCTGCTTGGAAGAAAGACATGGTGAGATTCCAAACACATGCAAACAAAGAGCAGAAGTTACCACAGAGCACCTACACTTTAAGACTCTACTCAGGAACGGCACAGTCTAAAACGCATGGAGGTCCTTTCTTCACCATGAATCACACACATGCTAACATGCTACTAACCAGCTCCTTCTCCAAACACTGCAAGACCCCCAAAGCCGCAAGACAGAAACTCATGTTTAAAGGACAGTCTAGAACCAGAAACATCTACCACAACAACAGCACACAAAACTAACATCCACCTGTGTAACCTTTACACTTTCTTTCCTTCTATCTTGCAGTTTATGCATCTTCAATTGTACAATAACTAAAATATTCCACAACACGTCCACTTACAATACAATACATATGTAGCACTTGGGTAATTCCACCAATTTTCTCCATAATTAATTAACCGAGATGTTAACAAAGTGGTTCAGAGTGGGTTTGGTGTGAAATGCTCCATTCTAAAGAAACTTGAGTCAGAATTGTTCACAGTGAAGGTGAATGGAATCAGACGTCCACCTTCAAAATCTCCCTCACAGAAAGTTCTTCCATCAAATGGTTCTGGTTGCGCTGCCTGAGATGTTGTTCTACCAGAGTTCTGAGAAGATTTTGGTCCTAAATTCGTGGTGGAGGGATACATGCAGGGTGTTGAGGTAAAAAAGTCTCCAAAGAAACGAATTCAGATTCACTCTTTTACCATCATCAACATCCAAACACGTGGAGCTTTACTGGGGGTTGACAGGAAATTTAAAAAATCTATATTTGTGTTGGAGACGTCTGGTTCCATTCACTACCACTGTAAAGAAATTTCTCTACGATGAACCGTTTCACACTAAACCCACTCTGAAAGACTTTGTTAACATATCTGAATTATACAGAAATGTAAAAAAGTTGGAGGAATTCCCTTCTAATTTGCTGTATTCATGCATTCCAGACATCGGATTGGACTGACCCATGCTCTAAGCAGACAGTGTCAATAATCAGCAGCCGAATCTCCCTGTCGGTCCTGTTTGTACATGGTGCTGGGTGGAGGAACCTGCTCACACTCACCTGGCTCAAACAGCTTGCCTGACTGAGGGTGCTGACCGCACGCATGTAGCTCTGGTTGCGGGAGCGGAACTGGGGAGGGTTGTACGTGGTCGCTGGGTCCAGGGATACGCTGGGGTGCGGACGCATATCTCTCGTCATTTGCAAGTGGTAGCCGTGGCTAAATAAAGGGAACAACCACAAAGACGAATGTAGTCATGTGTCAGTCTCGCACACAGACCTTGTTTAGACCTGCTGACTTCATGCAGTTTAGTATCTGGCTCGTATCCTGACCACATCAGTCAGAATGAAATTTGATCAAAAATATGCATTTCAGCTCCTATAGAACAGCCACTCGGCTGCATTGCTCTATTCTGTTGTTAAGTACAGATTTATAAATGGGGTTTTAGTTGTAGAATGACAGGATCTGTGGTATCAGAACCCGTCATCACGTCAACCTTTATGGCACTGAGTCACTCATATAGTCACTATATATTCACTGTCTCATTAGATACAGTGGGTACGGAAAATATTCAGACCCCCTTAAATTTTTCACTCTTTGTTATATTGCAGCCATTTTCTAAATCATTTAAGTTCATTTTTTTTCTCATTAAAGTACACACAGCACCCCATATTGACAGAACACAGAATTTTCGACATTTTTGCAGATTTATTCAAAACCAAAAACAGAAATATCACATGGTCCTAAGTATTCAGACCCTTTGCTGGGACGCTCATATTTAACTCAGGTGCTGCCTGTTTCTTCTGATCATCCTTGAGATGGTTCTACACCTTCATCTGAGTCCAGCTGTGTTTGATTATACTGATTGGACTTGATTAGGAAAGCCACACACCTGTCTATGTAAGACCTTACAGCTCACAATGCATGTCAGAGCAAATGAGAATCATGAGGTCAAAGGAACTGCCTGAAGAGCTGAACTTAAATGATTTTAGCAAATGGCTGCAATATAACTGTAAGGGATGAGAATGCGGTCGATTGTAGACGCCCACTTGTAGCGTGAGGGAAGGGCCCAATCGCGGATACAAACGAGAGAGCTGGTAACTCACGCGGTTATTATGAGAACGCTCCAGAGGAGTGAGAGTTCCCACCAAAGGAACCCGCGTTCTCACACGTACACAGAAGGAGGAAATAAGGTGGGTTGGAACCCGAGTACTTACGGTACCGTAGACAGCGAAGGCGACACTCGTTGAGCATGGAATCTCAATGTCTGTGTACAGACGTACCTTAGTTTCCTGCTTATGTACCCCCTGCGTGGCGTCGCTTCCGGTCCCGATTGACGTCACGTGGTCTGGTACGTGTGACACAGACCCCCTCGCCCACCGCAGCATTACTCGTATTCCTCAGATTTGTTGGGGGCGTAATTTGAAAAAGATTGAAAAAAAAGAAAACAAAAAAGTATTCTGGAGCCAAAGCATGAAAGCTAATGGAAGAGGAAAGGATGGGGGGGGTCTGGTAGTGGTGGAAAGAAAGAAGGGGGGGAAATTAGAAGAAAACGAATAAAGGAAAAAAACGAAACGTATTTTTCCTTTTGTTTTTTTCCCCTTTTTTACGCTTGCTTTTGCGGATTTCCAATCCGAAGGTGCGGATGAGCCATGCTGGTGGTGGCGAGGAGGAGGAGGAGGGGGGGAGCAAGGGGATGTTGCTCCTCACTTTGTTGTTTTAAGGGCTTTTTCTTTTTTATTTTAAAGCTCCCTCGGCTGGGTACGTGGGGGTGGGGATTTCAAGGGGTGCAGTGGGCGAAAGGGGAGAAAACTGAAAGCTGAATCTCCCATGCAGTCGCCCCCGATACTCAGGACTAGCTTCTTCAGTGATGATGATGATGGTGGTGGTAAAGAACAGGACGAAGGAGGGATGCACACTAAAAATAGAAGAATATCTGATGTAGACGTCAGAGATAGGAGTCTGTGGTTGCCTCCTTTTTATGAAATAAAAGCAAATAAAATTAGGTGAAAAAAATAAAAACTCACATTAAAGAGCATCCCCCAAGTAAAACCGAGGAGCAAATGAACAAAGTCTTAGTAATAACAGATAGAAAATCCAAGGTCGCTTCCTGCTGGAGAAGCCTCTGGATCACTTTATGCGCACGCCGTCACTCCTACATGTCCCGCTCGCTCGCCTTGGCGGAGAAACGAGTCCGAGTGATGAAACACTTCAGTGGGGAGGAACCGACCCAAAGGAAGGAGAAAAAAAACAGAAAGAGAGCGAACGAGAGAAAGAGTGTGAGAGAGTTGAAAAGGAGTAATGTCCGCTCATGTGAGCTCGCAAAAGAGTGGGGGAAATAAAATACGCAATTGCTAACGCGACTTATATGTTTGTAGGTATAAAATACAGAAAGGAAGGAGCCGAGGATGCGTTCTGTCGCCGAGAGGACTAATGTCTGGATGAGCCTGCACGCTCCCGCAAAACACATTAAAATGCGTCAAGTGCGTTTTGAGCACTTTGGCACATATTTCAGCATTTAAGCACACACACACGCACGCACACACACAATGCATTTACATTTTCTTTTATGGTCTTACTGACGTGCACTGTGGTTTCCCATTATATTTCCCATTATATACACACACATAAGCCTATATGATTTCAGCATTCCTTGCTCCATATGTTCAGGTGTCGATGGTAAGGAATTTGTAGAAAAAAAAAGTGTGTTTGTTATTATTCTCCCCAGAAGGGGCTTCTGCTGGGATCTATGTGCTGCCTAGTTGCTAGGCAACCCTGCCAGCACTGCCGGTGCCGGTGTTACAGGAAATTCAGTTCCCCCTGTCGCGCACTGATTCGAAATCATGACGTCACCCGCTACTTTAGCGCTAGACGGCTTCTCTTTAGTTAGACGGTTTCTCTGTCGTTTTAATGTCTATCTACGAAGCTGCTGGGGTAAACAAGCCATATAGTTTAAAAGATCACATGCCTTTTCGATGTTTCTTTATTTTTACAGATACTAATTGAAATGATTGAATCGCTGGATAGAGATACAGTATTTCTTGGTGAAAACGGTAGTCTTGC
>JBBJLS010000155.1:2180843-2202638 GCA_037577275.1 Bryconaethiops microstoma | reverse complement strand
TTATGCAAAGACTGAGTGAGTTTTGGTCGGTTATACTATTGCACATAAAGAGGTCATGTAAAAATATGCCAATAGTAGTGTTACCCCAAACATGTTTTGGGGAAATTTGCTCTTCAATTATTTTGGAAATTTGCTCTTCGATTGACTTCACATTCAAAAAACAGTCTGGGCTCAGACACTCCTTACAACTAAAATGTGTGAATTGGTGGATCTAACTTGAAGGAGAGTGAACAGACGGATATATGTAAATAATCTAATTTTAGGGACATCACAAAAAAATCCAAGGGAGCCATTTTTGCAGCTTAGTTTACATATAACAACTGTATTTCTAAACTAAATCAAATTCTTTTGTTTAAAAAAAAAAGCAAGAAAAATGTGGTTTACATGATAAGGAGCCTTTAACAATAGCTTCCGCATTTCTTACGGGGCCAGGTTTGATCTTGGAACAACAATGTCCGGAAACACCCATGAGAAATGTTTTGGCTAAATGTGAATGGGTTATTAGAGTGGAAACAAACTGAATATGAAATTTCTAAATCAGTCCATTTGGAGAGAAGTGTGTGTGCAGGACAGTATGTATCAGTGTTTGAACGTTTTTGTTTACTGCAGAATGTGGTGGTTGTGACTTTCCCTGTGGAAAAAACCTCCCACTTTGAGCATGGTACCGACTACAGCATGCCCACCTATATATCAGGGTACGTCCTCCCCAAAGAAGACTCTGGACTGGTTGTGCTATTTTCTACAATACAGCCCAGATAAGCCCACCTTAATGCACAGCATGCAAGCTGTCTATGTCTTTATACCCAGTACTCCTCCACACACTGGCCTCCGATCACCTCAGCGAGGGTCAACAACTTCACCCTTTCTCGCCCCTAATCACCACTACACACACCCACACTGTCAGAGCAGCACAGTGTGCGGCTGGCCTAGGGGTTAAATTACCCTCACCCACATTCAGCAATTCCCTAGCTGATATGTATGTGTGTATGTGTGGTACAGGCAGACAACTGAGTTTACAGTCTGCTGCATGGTTTTTGTAACATGTCCAGTAATAATCTGCAGAAAAAAAATCATTTTGGCAACAATAACACATTTACAAGTGCGACAATAATCTGTGTGTTGTTTACAACAGATGAACAATGATATTAGAACAAATCAATATCAGTCTATATACGTAGTTGTATGCTGAATTATGAACAATAATGATGAAATGACATGGTTAATTGATTTTCTACATGAAGGAATGCATGCATTCTCCACAGAATACACACATTAAGTCCAGCCAGACTCTGTGAATATTAATGCAAATGTGTTAAGCATTTACATAACAGCATCGGAAACAGCATCGACAGATATGTACAGGAAAAATATCAAATAGCGGCCCGCAGTTCCCATATCCCTGCTGCTCAAATAAGTGTGTAACTGTCTTGATCAGATAACGTTCTCATCATTAGCATGCATGTAACCACGCTCGTACCGTTAATAGGCCACAATTAAAGCAGGGCATCATCCATGAATTTTAGAAGACGCATAAACTACACCGATACTAATTCTTCCACCAGATAGTTTCATCCGCCAGCCAACAACCGCCCCATTACCTCATTAACTCTACAGACAGCAAACATAGAAGAACAGCCACAGAAAGGTTTTGTCTGTATGGTCTAACTGGGTCAACTAATTGCAAACAGTTCACAATTAAACCCCGAAGATCTTCTCTTCCCCTGCCAGAGGCATATTCTGTCTTGTCCTCCAAGGAAATGTTGCTTCTTGCTAATGCTCCATGAAGCCTGCAAGTCCCCAATAGCAGCCATTCGTTTGATGAACACTGCCTTCCAGTGTTGATGTGGAGTTGATACAGGAGCAAACAGAGGGTCGCCATCAAAAACCCACGGCACGTTTCAGCACCTGGCCTCAAGTATTAGGTGTTTTAAAACCGACGCGAATGGAAGCAGAGGAGATTCATATGGACGTGAAATAACTTGCCGCTGAAATGTAGGAATGTATTTGCAGAGCTAGTGAAGCTGCTAATGCTTCGCCATGAGCATGCATGTCGAAACAGCAGTTAAGAGAAATAGGACGGCATGGGTAACCTTGCAAATTAGAATGTGGCTACAAATGTCACGTGTTGTGCTTATGTCCCTCTTACATAGCTTTAAGAAATCAACAAACAAAAGAAAACTTGTTTTTTGGTCAAAAACTAATGAATGTAGAGATGGCAGTATATCGTTTTTCCTCAGGATATATCAATAAGGAGGAATCAAGAGTATCACCTGATTAGAACCTCAAACACTCATCCCACAAGAGTACACAGCTAACATCATACAGTGTGTGTGCTATTTTAAAGTAAAGTGGCCCCTTATCGTCACACGTGAACACAGCACAGCACACAGTGTGGACAGTGTGAAATTCTCTCATTGCATTTAACCCATTCACCAAGTAAAGCAGTGCCGCAGTGCCCAGGGAGCTGAGTGTGGTGACGGTTCCTTGCTCAAGGGTCTTGGGATTCAAATCACCACCTGACCACCAGCAGGCTGTGTTTGTTGGTTTGGAACAAACCAGTAACCAGTATCCCCTGATATCTGATTCTGCATTGTCTATACCAGTATTCCGTTTCAAGCGTGTGCCCATTTGTCTTACATGAACACACTACAGCACACAGTATGAACTGCAAAAAGTTCTCTGTATTTAACCCTTTCACCAAGTGAAGCAGGGGACAGCCAGTAACACAGCACCCAGGAATCAGTGTGTGGGGACAGTAAGGGTACCACAGTGGTGCCACTAGCAGTCCTGGGATTCAAACTCACTGCCTTTCGATCGCAGGGGCAGCCGCCAGCTCCCTAGTTTCTAGTCAGGATTAGGGCTAGTTTTTTTCTGTGTCACCAGGGGAACACGGGACCACCACAGCAGGACCAGCCTTTACCCGTTTAAAACAGACAAAACACTTCTTTCCACCCGTACTCATGAAAGACAACGCCTCCTGCACTATGATTGGCTAGCAGTGTCCCTGTCCTGCGCCGTGATTGGCTAGCAGTTTTGCGGACCGTGTCTGAGAGTGAACTACTAGCCAATTATTTCACAGGGGGGTTAAAATACAGGTGGGAAACAAACAAAAAGTGATATTCTTCCGTGAGAGGCTTTCTTTAAAAAATAAATAAAAATCTTGTAACTGTGATTATACTGAACAGCGTGAGGTTTCAGCTGTACATCTACAAGGCTCGCTCATTAGGATAACTATGAGAAGACTAAAAGTCTAATCGAAAAATAATCACGATGCAAACAATACCAAACAACAGTTAACGCGGTTACACGGAGCTGTGTGAAACAGAGCTCCCAGTGATTGCAGTGATTAGTGTTTAAGTGATTAAAAATCAGAGAACGTTTCTCTAATGGAGTCTAAACAAACGGAGCTGCAGTTTGCTCTAGATGGGGAGAGTCTCTCAGCAAGTTAGAGGCATGAATAATCTAAAGTTTCCTTTTAGTGATATCAGAGGAAAGAGAGGGAGAGAGAGACAGAGAAAGAGAAATAAAAAAGAGGGGGGGGTTGAGAGAGAGAAAAATAGAGATAGAGGGACGGGGGGGGACTACAATATATTCCCACTTGTGGGACTAATAAAGGTTCTTTAAATTATATGTGCAAAAGTATACACCAACAAGGACTCTAATGACACTGCATTCAGATACATAGACTTTAATATGGAGTTGCAGCTATAACAGCTTCCACTCTTCCTAGAAGGCTTTCCAGAGAGAAACCTGCAGAGTCCAAATACGATCTTAAGTAGCGCGTCTTATGTGACAGCTCGCAGCTGCTCGGAGGGTCCAGAAATAACTAGAAAGAGAAAGCAAAGTTTCACATGTGCCACCACCACTATAACTGCTATAATGAATATAAATGCAGCAGTAATCCTCCTCTGGAAAACGAATGAAGCTTTATGGCCATTTATCAGTCTTTTTATTGCCTACGTCAACCATCCCATGGGAGAAGGAACAAAGGGGGGGAGGCTGACTGATAACCCAAGCGTCACCACTCCGCCGTTATACCGTCTTAGATCTGTCCCTCGAGAGCAATGAGGTATTTATTAAAAACGGCGGAAACGGCACACACATTCTGAGCACAAAATATCCATGACGGTGCAAATTTGTAGCGCCTATCCAAAGGACCGGGGACCCCTAGTGTGCTCGGGTGCCGTCCCGTTTCCAAATGGTCCGAATGAGAAGACATCTGCACGCGCAATTATGTGGCGCAATTTCTCGTGCGTTGCGCACAGTCGCTCCTGCCAAGTTGCGCACAACTTTAACAGGCGTGAGTAAACCAGGAGACCAAACAAGTGACAAAACGCGTGCCACTGAAGCCCCCCCAGGGTTCTGCCAGCTTGACAGGAGGACCCCTGGGACTCCGGACCGCAGCCCGCGCGCGAGAAAGAGAGAGAGTGAGAGAGAGAGACAGGAAGCGCACGTGGACGTCTCCTTACCTGTTGGCCCTTCCAGATTTTCGCAGCCAACTCCGAGCGCGAGGACGAGGAGCAAAGTGACCGCGTGCATGGTCGCTGCGTTTATTCCAAGTTCGTCAGTATCACAAAACAAAGCAAGAACAAAATAAAAAATTAAAACAAACAAAAATACGCGTCTGGAAATCCTCCGCGAGTCTGTGGCACCGGAGCGCGCGGTCCACTCTCCACGCGCGCGCCCTGCCGTTCCTGCTGACGTCAGGGCAAAGTATTTTCAAAATGAGCTTTCTTACCCCCCACACTCCCTCCACACACACCGCCCCTCATCTACCTCCTCGATCAGTCCTGCTTTTTTTCCTTTCTCCCTCCGAAAATAAGGAGCCAAAGCTGCCAGGATTGCGTGTCGATGGCGCCCCCTGGCGGAATCAAACACACCTGAAATTAGAAGAGATTAGAGTCTGAAGCGTATTCAGTGAGATTCCACTGAAGAGGAATTTGACATGAGCAAGTATTAGGACAGGAGAATATTAAATAGATCAAATAATAAAACGAATAGACATGCAATAGTTGAATTATATTAATAAAACACTATAAATAGCGAAAAAACGGGCAGAGTGTTCTAACTTGTTAAACGTCCCTATTACGCATGCCCATAAGAATCGTCAGTTTCATTTTTAGTAATTTTTTTTACGTTAATTCAGCCTCACGTCAAGTGTGTTAAATTACCTAAGCTTATTCTTTATTAAAGCTTATTATTTGCTTTCTGTTAAGGATAATATACAGTTCTAAAGGCAAAATATCAATGCATGTTCTGATAAGGAGATTCAAGCTATCAAGTAGTTTCATACGGAGCTACATAAATACGCAATACGATAGGACGTTTGGAAAAAGTAAGGCAGAGCACCAGCTGATTTTTTGGGTGGCAGCATTCAGATGGGCAGCACCAGGGATGGGCAATACAGCTAATCTTTATTTCAATACCAAGAAATACCAAGGCTAGTGCTTACAAAAATGCTGCACTTTTTCATGACTGTATTGCAGTTTCCCTGAGGGTAAAACACCTACATTAAATGCATTACAATCCAATAAAATGCCGTTTTCTAGACACAATTACATATTTTATACACTGCATTACTGAAACTGAGTATGACTGGATTTGTCTTGAAGTTTAATTGAAGTATAATTGCTGTTAATTTCATAGTTACTGAATCTGGATATTTTTGAATATCCAGATATTTTTAACACTACCTCCTGTGGTGAAAAAGTGGATGTTAAAAATCAAATTTGAAAATCTTTACATTAGTTTAAAATAAACTACCTTTAAAATGGACTGTCTAGAGAAATAATAAAAAAATAAACCAAGTTTCCAAAAAAAAGATATTTGAAGTGATGTCATTGTAGGATCTTAACAAATAAATGTTCTAGACCATATAATTTTTTTCAGGGTCTTGTTTGTTTGTTTGTTTGTTTGTTTTGATCTGTAATTCCATGCCAAGAACTAGTTAGGAATATTGGTATGTGTTTGATGTGCTGTTACAGAGCATTCTTTGTTTCTCATTTAGCTGTGTGTGTGTGTGTGTGTGTGTGTGTGTGTGTGTGTGTCTGTGTGTGTGTGTGTGTTTGTGTGCGTGTGCGTATGCTTGTGTGTGTCTGTGTATGTGTGTATTACCCTTTATTTATCTCTTTATGTAGACCAAATGTCCTCATAATGATAAGATACTCAGAATGATAGGAACCAGAAATGTGATAAACATCTTTTTTTACTATGAATATAAAAAAAAGTTTGATTTGAAAAAAGAGTGTTTCCATTTACTGCTAAAAAAAAAAAAAAAACACTTTTTGTTGGTGTTGACAAAAAAAGTGAGGATCAGAAGGACTGATATCCACCCACCCTTTGCAGTCAGAGGAGGATAAATTGGGTTGCTTCATCATTAGCACCACTTTGTGCTAATGAAAGAAGAGGTATCTGTGTCATCCTTACATTCTAGCCATCCCGCCATATTCATGGCACAAATCCCACAGGACAGCGATCGGACTACAGGAACTTGGAACCCTGACAAGAAAAAAACCTGATCCATCCCATTGTAGGCATGTTGGGTGGGTCAGGAAGCATCTGCTAGATCCTGATGGTCCACAAATACTGTTGATAGAGGACACCCATGGAGCTATCGGAACAGGTCTGAAATTACTGACACTGAGAATCTTAACAGGAACAAAAGTGCAATGGTTCTGATTAGATCGTAATGACAACTTGGGTTTGCTTGGAAGTGGCTGTCCAACCTTATGGTTGTTTGCTAATGAAAAACACAGCTGAAGGCGCTTTCTTGCTGAACAAATTCTAAAAAGGGCAGTGCAAGTCATGACTAGGCGGAAAAGCTGCGGAGTGGGAGCTGTCACTTACATTCACTGTCAAAACGCTCAACAGCAGTCCTACAGCAAGGAGGATGCTTAAGGATATACACATTAGCCCGAACATTAGCAAACATCACAGGACAAGAACGCTAATATCATGTTCCCCTTGCATGACTTTGTAACTAGAATGCAAGGTGCTGATTTTACATTCAAAATGTAATTAATGTATGAAGTTGATGTAATAATCCTTACTTCAGTTGAGCTAGGATACACTGTTTATAAAAGGTTTTTTGGGGAAGCCATTGAAGTTCCCAGGCCAGAACTGAATCACAAACTGTACTTCGAACACACATACACACACAGAGTTTTCCAGAGTTGCCATCCAATTCCATCCACTAGATAAGACTCTCCCAATCTTATCTTTTCAAAATGTCATTGCCACCGTCACTGGACAGCTTACATGTTTGGAGGAGAACTGCCAATTCTGTTGCATCAGGAAATAGCACTGGCTGTCCTGCTGGGCAGGGGCGGGGGGCAATCTTAAAGGAGCTTTTCACATCAGACCATTCTGAATTACTTCATGTACAGCTTAACAATTTACTCAAATAACTCCTGTGTTTCATTTCTTTTGAGTGTATAACAGCGCTCTGCAAAGACATTTATTGGAGAATGGTTTGATATGACTGTAATTATCCACCACCCCCACTTTGTCTTGCCTGAACTTAATCCACATCACATCTGGTGGTCTGTTGATTAGGGATTTGCCCGTGATTGGAAGGTCATGGGTTCAAATCTCAGGACTGCCAGTGCCACCACTGAGGTACCCTTGAGCAATTTACTGTCATCACACACTGCCCCCTGGGCGCTGCCCACTTCTTCACTTGGTGAATGGGTTAAATACAGAGAAAGAATTTTACACTGATCACACTGTGTGCTGTGTGTTTTGGACCACAACAACCACCAAACTTTTAATGACAGCTGTTGGGACTCTGTTCCACCAGAGATCCAGAGTCCTGCGACCGCTACTCTAACCATTCCCCTGCTGAAGGGGAGCAGGCGGCGGAGGCACAGGATACAGAAGAGGGGTAAGAGAGTGGGGGTAAGAGCTAGGCTAAAGGTTAAGTCCCACAAACCAGTCACTCCAAGTCTTTTTCTCGCGAACGCACAAGATGGATGAGCTATGAACTGGCTATGGTAACTTCAGGGCGGACAGGACCGACAAGTCCGGTAATGAGGAGGCTTGTGTGTGTACATAAATAACAACTGGTGTACTAACACCATAGTTAAAGGTGTCCACTGCTGTCTGGACATCAAATATCTAGTGATACAGTGCAGACCTTTTTACTTGTCGAGAGAGCTTGTGTCGGTTGCCATAATCGCAGTTTATGTGCCGCTGCAAGCTAACACCAAGTTAGCCATTGAGATACTACAGCGCTCCATCAGCCACCAGTTAACGGCACAACCGGACTGTTTCATAATCGCGGCAGTGGACTATAACCACGCAAACCTTAAGTCCATCCTGCCGAGATTCTACAAGAATGTGAATTTTCTGACAAGAGGAAAAAACACTCTGGATCAGGTCTACACAAACACCCCAGGCGCCTACAAAGCCTCCCCCGTGCCTCTTTTCGGATACTCCGATCATCTTTCTCTGTTCCTGATCCCAGCTTACAAACCTATGATCTGGTATGATCTGGTACAGTCCTGGTATGGTCTGAGGAAGCAACTGCAGCCCTACAGAACTGTTTTGACAATACAGACTGGGAGGTATTTGCAAAGGGGACAGACCTGGAGGGCCACACATCTGCTGCACTGTCCTACATCAACTTCTGCACAGACTGTGTTACCACTACAAAGTCTATCAAAGTGTTCCCAAACCAGGAACCGTGGCTCAACAGTGAGATGCGGACTCTGCTCAGAGCTCGCAATGTTGCCTTCGAGTCAAATGATCAGGAGGTTTACAGATAAGCACATCAGTCTCTGATGAAAGGCACAAAAAATGTAAACCGCAAGTATAAGCACCACATTGAGGAGCACTTCAACAGCAACAACTCCAGGAACATGTGGCAGGGGATCAAGACACTGACTGGCTACAAAGACAACCATACATCTGCAGACACCCCAGACAGCACCGCACCTGACACCCTGAACCAGTTCTTCGCCCACTTCGACAATCACAACAGTGAGGTGCACAAATACCCTGCTCTTCCAGAGAGAGTTAACGCCCCATCCAGCTGCTGTAGCATCAGGTCAGAACCACTCTGCGCAGAGTCAACGCGAGGAAAGTAGCTTGTGAGAACGGCAGAGCGGGTGATTGGGACCTCACTACCCCCCCTCAGAGATATTTACACTGGCAGACTCCAGCGGAAAGCCAGTAACATCAAGGACCCCTCTAACACCGGACAGTCACTTTTCTCCCCCTGCCCTCTGGAAGACGCTATAGGACACTCAGGACACTCAGATCAAAAACCAACACACTCAAAAAAAGCTTTTATCCTCAGGCAGTAAACTATGCCCCCCCGCCCCACCCAATTCATGACATTGTAGCAATATTCACTTACATGACTGTGCAATATAACTGTGGACTACTGCTGCATTTTGTATTGTATATAGGGATTTTTTCTTTTCTTTTCCCTTCCTCTGTGTATAGTTTACATTTTACATTTACATTTAAAGTTTTCTATTCATTTATTTTCTTAATTTTTATGCTGCCACGAAGAGCTACCAAACTGTTTTTCATTGTTCCTATAACAGTGACAATAAAGACTATGCTATTCTATTATACGCTACAAAGCATAGTGTGGTCACCTCGGATATTCCCTCGGAGATATCAATAGGGAAGACGAAAGGGGACGCTATGTGGTGTAAAAGGTTGAGGGAAAGGAGCAGTGAGGAATGGGCAATAGTCTGGTGAGCTGCGGAGGAGGCTATACAAACTATATCTCCCTCTCATTATCACTTGTATGTCAACTTAAAGGATGAAGTGGACAGCTGCAAGAGAAAGTTGGAGCAAAGGCATGAAGACAATCACTGGCTTCAAGTCTAACAGCCAGGGGACTGGTGAAGATACTGAGAAGGCTAATGAGTTTAACCAGTTTTAACAGGCACAACAATAGACCTCAGCCCAGCGTTTCCTCCAGCTCCAGCATTACCCAACGCTCCTCCGGCTTCTTACATTAATGCCTCTCTAGAATGCGGCTACATGCTACCCTACGAGTGGCACCCTGTTACGGCAGCTCTGCTCATTGCTAAGCTTCATCTTTATTTTTCTATTTTTGTTCACTTTAGTTTTTTATTTAATTCCTCATTACTAAAACATTTGCCAATTTCCCACTTGTGAGACTAATAAAGGTTTATCTTATCTTATCTTCTCCATCCTACCTCTCTTTTTCTCCTATCATCTCACCTGCTAGAAACTACACTCCCTCTCCTCCTGCTGATGACTCTGTCATCCACTGACTGGCCATCCATGAGGACCAAGTGAGGAGAGAACTATGCAGACTCCATGCTGCCAAGTTGTCTGGCCCAGATGGCATAAGCCCACAAGTGCTTCAAGAGACTGGGCCTGGACACTCCCCACCCTCTGATTCGGCCAGCACAAGATCTCCTTCAGTTTTCCTACCAGGCAAAGATTGGAGGGGATAATGTCATTATTTTACTGCTGCATCATACCCACAGCCACTTAGCCAACCCAGGAGGATTCGTAAGGATCATGTTCTTTGATTTCTCTAGTGGGATACATTATGCGAAACTCACTTTAGTTATAATAGGTCTATGGCCTATACAAAAGAAGTTTTTTGCACAACATCACTCTCACATAAAGATATCTCACCAGCTTTATTCTTGACAGTTTCAGTCCCTTTCAAAATGAGTCTTTTAAGGGCACTGTCACTTTTATGCAAATAAGCTGTTGCTGGCCACGCCCCATTCATAGCATCCTAACGCTGTGCGTTTAACACACGTGAAACAGAGGCGCTATATGTTCGACCCCGAGACAGACCCAGAGCCAGATGAACACAACACTTCATGAGTAACTTGCCTTTGCCTGTAGCCACAGCGCTCAGCATCTTATGCATGCTCGTAAAACCAGCAGACAAAAATAGAGGATCTTCAACTAATCTAGTCAGTGGGGGCTCAAAAGATGAGGGGTGGTTCTATGCAAATTTCTCTCCATTATTACGTTACAATGCGGGGCCGTCCAAATGGCTCGTAGAAGCATATGATTCCAGACATAAAAATCTTTCAGTTGATTCACAGAAAATGGATGGATGTTTTTTTTCGTGCTTGGAGTGTTTATAGGAGCAGTAGAGACCCAAATGGAGGTGGTTGAGGAACTTGACAACATGGAAACTGTGGCTGAAAGCAGAACATTGTCTGGACTTCAGTCTATCATGGAAAATGCTTGTCACCCACTCCACAGTGTTGTGGCTGAACTGTGAAACACTTTCAGCCGTCTGTCACACACCCACACAGCAACCTGTGCCATAACCTCCTGCTTCCCAGATGTGCAATTTCTTACTGGGTTTAAATCATTATGTGAAATGTCTTATTATTATGTGCAGTAGTCTTACCATGCGCAACATCAGGTGCAATTTCTTATTGGGTCCAAATTATTGTCATTATGTGCAATATCTTATTGGTATATTCAGTAGTCTTACCATGTGCAAAATCACTACTTATGTCAAGCTCTTTTATGTACTACTTATCTCTATTACTTGCAATAATGGACTTGGTATAGAAAACAATCCAAAACACTGTGTTACTAGAAAATTACTTAGTATTAAGTTATTTATCTATAGTGTTTCTATTGCCGCATTTTGTGTTTATAGCTTAGAATGTTTTGTACATAGTATTTAAGAGTTTTTGTTGGCTTTTACTTTATTGTTGACTTTTTATTGGATTTTCTATTTATGACATTTGTTTCAGTTTCTGCATCAGAAAGAGTTGTGATTCATTTTTGTGTGACTATTTTCCAACCATTCTGATGCTCGTTCCAACACTGTGACTCCAGCAATTAGCAAGTTTTATTGCTAATATTTTTGGAGGATATTTAGTCATCAAATTTAGTCATCTCCAATTACACCCTTGAGCTAGGACTCCAACACAGGAAGGGTGGAGACTAGCTCTGACTGTATTTTTTTTTTGTTGTTGATGATGGGCCAACACAGTTTCATTGCACAGGATCCCATTTAAACGCTTCTGATAACACAACAAACTAAAATACACCCGCCCTGGCTGAACTCACATTCATAGTATCAGCTTCTCCAGCCTGTGTCCTCTCCGACCAAGAGCCTTCCCTCAACTGGCTGGAGAGGCGGTTTAAGTGTTCTGATTCCTTCCCTATTTCGGATCAGCTGTCCCTAAGGGAAAAGCCCTGTACACACATCCTGGCGCTCTGATGGCAGCTTTACCTCTCCATTGCCACACAATTCATCTTGATATTCTGGCCACACAGGATCCAATCCTATAAAGTTAGATGAGCAAGAGTAATAACTCTCAGTTTCTTCAAGGTTAACAGCTTAATAATATGCCTGTAGTTTACAAGGTTGCAGTAAAAAGTAGCTCCCTGACAGTGTATTTTTCATGAACATTTAAAAATGAATATGATTTCCAAACTGCATGTAGAGTAATGAAATATGTCTAGTGGAAAGCAGAGAAAAGGCATTTCTTATATATAGAACCGTGATGAAACAAAGAAGCATTTGGGTGTTAAAGTGGTTCTTTGCATAGTAACATGATTCTGTTGTGTATTATTCTTAATAAACCCATGTAAAGGCTCTTTAAACTGATCAAAGTTTGTTTTTTACACTTTTTAAATGTGATGCTTAGGGTAGTGGTAAAACTGGTCCACAAGGAACTCTAGGGTGGCGGAGTTTTGCTCACAACACCTAGGGATTCAATTTGTGGACCGTCTAGGGGTACACGGTTTAACAACCACTTGAGAAACCCTGTTGCACCTTTACTTTTAAGAGAGTATGAAACTAAGTGTCCCAATCAGATGCATGAATTTCTGAGATAACTGAGAGCATACTGACCAGCCACATTACACAATGCAAGCAATACGATATTTGGCCATAAAAAACTGGGGAAAAACTGCTCTCACATATTGATGACACTGGATAGAGATGCCTATAAAAGCTGGACAGGATTATCAGCACCCACAAAACCTTGGACTTTTTTTATAGTGTTAGTGTGTACTGTCATTCCACAAGAACAATAAACAGCCTCTTCCATTTTTACCCACTACAACCAAACACACAAACACACACACACACACACACACACACACACACACACACACACACACACACACATTCACACACACATACACACAAACTCATAATAAACTACCAGTGTTGTTCTACCGGAATGTATTTTTAATGCCTGACTCCCTTTAAGATCATTAACCACACATGTAGCTGAATTACAATAATGCACAATCACTGGACTACTTTACATTCTGACAATCACTTGAAAGTTCTTGTGTGACTTTTTTAAATGAAATCTTATGTTGAAATTTCAGCATTATACATAGCACACACACAGACACATGTTTTAAAACATAATGGAATACACAGTATAATGTAACGGTGACACTTGCACCACTCAGAAGAAAAATATACATTATTTCTAAACAAAAAAGCTTTACTCTTTTTTTCGAATCACCACAAGAGGAATGCTTGCAATTTACTGTTTTGATATTCGAAGGTGGTTAATGCTAGGATTTAGCCTGTTTGTGGCATGTCAGGGGTAGTAATGAGAGAGCCGAATGCCAGACAGAAACTCTTCGTAAAATATGCTGACCTTTCGCATGGCACCGGCTCGCACATAATTCCTGTGAGAGCTGGTGGGCATGACTCACATGCATTAACATAAATAGGAATTTATGCATACCGCAAATCAGGGCATTGTGCTCGATGACTAGTTATGGAAATAATCAAATTGCTTTCATTGCAGTCATGGTGTTCAAGGGAGGGGGGTGGTTGGGTAGACATGGTGAAATCGATTTCCTCCTTCTGTAATGTAATAAATTCATCTCGGGTTGGAGGGGTTGCCTGAAGGCTGCAGGTTTGGCACAGTAGAGGCCTGGTAGTTGCCCTGTACGAGGCTTTTTTTTTTTTGGTCATGTCAATTTTTGAAATCGAATCCCACTCTGCTGAAAAACGTTCATCAATGGAGTAAAGGATGGCATCCAATTCCACTCTTGAGTAAGTGCACGAAGGAGCGATAATCAAATGTTTAATTAATGTGGCGGTGGCGCATGGTCCCTCGAGCTCTCCGCTTGTTACAGACATAATGATTGCATTTGTAAGGCTGAAACCAGTGTCAAAACGTTTTAGCATCAAGAGTTTTCAACAACTTCTGCAGGAAGAGACAATGAACGGAAAAACGTGACAGTTGAAGAGTCGGCAATCAAGAGAGATTACGCAGGTTAGGGTGATGCTCATCAGGCCAAAAGTATGACAGAAGAAGACAGTGCTTAGAGTTGCAAGAGAAACAGGTTGAAAGTCACTTCTTCAAGTTAAAGTTTAAGTTCAAGTTGGCTTTATTGTCATCCATCCACATAAACAGTATTTGATTGAATGAAATTGGGTTTCTTACAGTCCCAGTTGCACAGACAGCACAAAAACAAACACACAACAGACGACATGATGACAAAAAGTTAAACAAGACAGTAACAGTGTAACAAGTATCAGTGCAGAACAAACATTTAGGAGGACATGCAGCAGACATATATTGAGATAGAAAGCAGCAGATATATATTGAGGTAGAAAGCAGCAGATATATATTGAGGTAGAAAGCAGCAGATATATATTGAGGTAGAAAGCAGCAGATATATATTATAGTAATGAAGTGCTGTGCAAAGAAGCCAAGGATGTGCAAGAAGTATATTGTATGAATGTTCAGTGTATATGTGCAAAAAGGTCCAGCGCAAACAGTGCTAATGTCCATAGCAGAGTATAGAGTACAGAGTACAGAGTGCATAATTATGTGCAGTGTCTGGAGGGAGGGGGCTGAGGGCACTGGATGGGATTAAGAGGATCTGGAGTTGGGTCTTGGCTGCCTGACTGAATCTGGGAAAAGCAGAAAAATGGGTAAATCTGATTCTCTCCCAACTATCAGTTTAATGGATGGAGTGATGAGATGGCACATTAATAAATAAGATAAGACCTTTATTAGTCCCACGAGTGGGAAATTTACATTGCTACAGCAGAAAGTGAACAGAACAAAGGTAAGAGCAGAAAAATAATAGATTATTAGCTATACAACACAAGAAGACAAAATAAAAGTACTTTTTACTAATACAAAAAATATAAATATAGACATGTGTATGTGTATGCAAAAATATGTGCATATATAACCTAAGTGTATGTGTATCTGTACATAGTGGAAATACAGTACATTCCAAGAGCACCCGCGAATAGTTAAAAACCGTGAATATGTGATGTGGTAAAAAAAAAAAAAAGCCTAAAAATGCCTATTTTTATAGTATAAACCCTAAATATGCCACCAAATATGCTCCCAAAACACTTTAATTTCATTTTAATCTCAGGTTAATACATCACCCTTAAAGAAAATCTGAAGGTAAACCCGTATCCGTACTGTACAATTTACACTGAACTGCTGTCTCCCGCAGTGCTAGAATGTAAATACTGATGTTACTCCTGTATAGACTGGACTGGAATTAATGCAGCGCGTTTTCTTTGGTATAAGCAGGTAAATACAGTAATACATTAATTTAATTTACAGTAATAAAAGTACAGGCTTTAATAAGGACAAAATGAAAAACATGAACACTCAGAGAAACACTCGAGAGGTTCTAAGAAAAAATCTGCATACTGTATTTTGAAAATAGGCTTTTTTTGTAGTGTATTTTCCATATATGAACTGTATGGTTAGGGAGAGTAAATGTACTATTTGAAAAAGTATTTTCAGACTTTAAGTCTTTTTAATTCCAGAAAAGTAATATGGGCTCTTTAATATATTAAATGATATCGAAATATGTTGCAGTAAAATTGCAGTACATATATTCTGTCTATATTGTGCAGCTCTTCTAGACACCTCAGCATGCTTGGAGGAGAACCCTGACTGTAACCATAGCTGTCATCCTCACTACTTTCGGTTCTCCCTTCTCTGTTTCAGAGCATGAATGGAGTGTGGGTGAACGGAACACGCATTTCCAGCCAGAAGCCTCACGTTCTGCGACAGGGTGACGTCCTGAGGCTCGGCGTCCCTTTGGACAGCAAGCCTGTCGAGTTTGAGTACATCCTGGGCCACCAGAGCCTCAGCAAAGTCAAAGACTTCTTGACTAAGTCTCTCGGTACGGAGGCCGGAGCGAACGCTCCCGACCCCAAACTAAAGAAGTCGAAGCGCAAGTTTGACATGGATGAAATGGAGCCGGGAGCCACGCAGGATTCCAAGTGTAAACTTTACCGCTGTTCCACTACGGACAAGTCCAGGGCCCAGCCGTGCCCGCCAGAAATGAAGCTTCGGAGGCCCTCGCCCCCCTGCAGACGGTCGGACGAGCCGCAGGGAAGCTCCGCCGACTACAGCGACAGCTCCCAGCAGCTGGCCACCCTGCGGCGCTACAACAACAACCTGAGAGCACTCAAGGAGCGCATGGGGGCCACGCGGAAACAGGCGGCCGAGCTGGAGGCGCAGGAACACGCCGGTCCGGAGCAGCGGAGGAAAATGCAGGAGCTGCATGAACAGATGAAGGTTTTGCAATCCCAGCTGAACTCCCAGCAGGAAATGGCCCTGCAGCGAGTGGAGATGCTGGAGAAATCCGTCTCTGAGGGGGAACAGAGACTGGAGGTGAGAGAGTAGATATGCACAAATGCCTGTTTCCACACTGGTTCAGGCCTTAAGTCAGATGTGCTTCATCAAGGTTTGATTTCAACACAGTCAAGGTTAGTTTGTCATCAGTAGCTGTGAACATTCATAATGTGACGAGGCGTTTCTCCACGGACCGCAGAGCAACATATAGCAACATTTAACAGAAACAACACAATCAATAAACACCACATAAATGTACAGTAAAGAAACGTAACAGTACAGTGTGAACGGGGTGTAAACCTTCCAAAGTGACTAGTGCTGCACCAGAGGAGTGATTATTATTACACAGGAGGCATTTACAGCATTGATCAAAGTGCAAAGGATGACAAAAACAATACAGCAGTGTAACAGTAAGGTGTGAATGGAATGTAAACCTTCCAGAATGAATAATATTGCACTGTCTGTATATTATTGTACTAGAGACAGCAACATAGCACCACATTAAGTGTAAATGATACGTTTTCAAATCGAGTAACAGGACATGTGTGTGTCTATAGTGTCCGTAACAGATGTACAGTCAAGTCAAGAGTGTGTTATGAGAAGTGTACACAGTATAAAGTGAGGAAGTTCACCGGAATTTACAGGTTAACCAGGGACTAGACATTTATGTACGTTCAGAACTCTGGTGGCAGGAAACTGTTTCACAGTCTTCCAGAACCGGAGCAGAAGCTTCAATATCGTTTGCCAGACAGTGGAAGAGAGAACAGTCCGTGTAATGGATGTGAACTGTCTTTCACAATGTTTCTGGCTCTGTTATAGCAGTGGGACAGGATCAGGAATGAGTTTATTAGAGGGACAGCTCCACTTGGACCTTTTGGAGGAAAAGTCAGACTGAGGAGAGACTCTGGGAGAAGGATGTTGATGAGAGACGGAGTGTGT
This sequence comes from Bryconaethiops microstoma, assembly GCA_037577275.1. Taxonomy (NCBI): domain Eukaryota; kingdom Metazoa; phylum Chordata; class Actinopteri; order Characiformes; family Alestidae; genus Bryconaethiops; species Bryconaethiops microstoma. The sequence continues at coordinate 2,185,125 of JBBJLS010000155.1, read as the reverse complement.
TGGGAGGAGGATGCTGAGGAGAGAGACTGAGTGTGTTGGGAGGAGGATGCTGAGGAGAGAGACTGAGTGTGTTGGGAGGAAGATGCTGAGGAGAGAGACTGAGTGTGTTGGGAGGAGGATGCTGAGGAGAGATACTGAGTGTGTTGGGAGGAAGATGCTGAGGAGAGAGACTGAGTGTGTTGGGAGGAGGATGCTGAGGAGAGAGACTGAGTGTGTTGGGAGGAGGATGGTGTGAGAGAGAAAGATCCAGAGGACAGAAGGAAATGGAGACAGTTGATCCGCTGTGGAGACCCCTAATTGAGAGCAGCCCAAAATGGAAGTAGACAGTAGATCAGCTAAAGTAACAATAATAATTTGGCTGATTGCTGATTTCATGTTTAGGACAAAATCTGCTGATCTTGACTAACGCCAGTCTTGCATCTTCTCTATTTAACATACTCTTCATAATATTGTATTTAAATGCCTGTATTTTATTAATTTCACTGCATTTGCATCCTCTTGATCACTGTAAACTTCCATAAACAAATGTCATATTTCTCTGTAAAGCTAATCTAGATGAACCTGGTTCTAGTTTCTACATTTTTATGCAGCATCAGCAGATGTGTACATCAGTATTATCATTGAACCTCAGTTGTTAAATCCATGTATCGCTTATTGTTGCTAAGTACCAGGGTGAGTTTAAAACATCTACTATCAGTTTAAAATGAGTGGAAAATTTGCTCTCACCTTTTTGATGGCCACAAAAGTGCTGTTCTGAACTGTTTGTTTGCTTTAAGTTTGAATAGCAAGTGGTAGTTTACCACCTTTTTTTTTTAAGGTGGAGAAAGCCCAGCAGAAAGAAGACGGCCTGAAGAAACAGCTGGAAGAGGCTTTAAAAGAGGTAGGACATGAAACTGATATGTTTTACAAAGCCCAGATGGGTGGTTTTGATATTTTGTGCAGTCAGGAGAGCATTTGTGATGCTTCTGTTTTTCTCTGTTTTCTTCTACTCCAGCACAGAAAAGTGATAGAAGAACTTCAGCATGCCAGGGAAGGATTTAAAGAAGTTCTTCAGGCCAAAGACAAGGAGTTGGAGGTCACCAAGGTATTCCAACTACATTTACAGATCATCTGTATGTTTTTCTCCCCACATTTAGTCCTGGCTTGAAGTAAATTCTGGAGACATTTGCTGTCAAGAAGCAGTCAACTTTCATTTTCACTCTGAGATACATTGAGAGTGACCATCATTTACAGCGTAGCCGAACATTTACAGCTTGTAATGGGAGTGAAAATATTAAAATGGAATTTATTCAAGCTGAAAACATCACCAACAGACCAAATTAAACAAATAAAAAAACAGCTAGAAAGAAAACAGTCAAGGTGAAAAATAAAAGTAGAAATAATTAGAACAATGTAAACAAAATATGAAGTATACATGAATTAGAATTGACATTTATTATTTTAAAAATATTTTAAGACAACTGAAAGTCTGAGAAACATGCAATGATTGAATAAAGTAATGAAAATTAAAATAAATTAAAAAGCAGTGTATTAAAATAGTTCAGATGAAACACTATCAGATCATGTGGTGGTGGTTAGAAATTAGGAGCTAAGTCGTTGAGCTGAGCTTCAGAATGTCCTGTAATAAATCTGAGCTCACTGGTGCTCTGTAGGCTTTCCCAACTCTCGGGACCATTAGGCTGAAACGTTGGGGTTTTGTTTCCTGCAGGAAGAGAAGGAGAAAGCGAAGGCCCAGAAGGAGGAGGTTGTTACACAGATGACAGAAGTGCTGGAAAATGAACTCCAGTGTATCATCTGCTCAGAGCTTTTCATTGAGGTCTGTGTTCCCTGGAATTAAAGGAATTAATTGGCTAAATATCATATGTACGCTATTTCTTCTCAGCCCAGATCAGTTGATCAGCCAAGAGGTGTTTTGAGTCCAAATTTTGCTCATTTAGTTTTCCACTGTAGATATGATGTCCAGTCTAGGAATGGGGTTGACCAATAGTGCTGGACTAAGTGTTGAACAATGGGGTGAACCAATGGTGATGGACTGGGCTTGATCAATGGTGTTGGACTGGGCTTGACCAATGGTGTTGGACTGGGCTTGTCCAATGGGGTTGACGAATGGTGTTGGACTGGGCTTGACCAGTGGTGTTGGACTGGGCTTGTCCAATGGGGTTGACGAATGGTGTTGGACTGGGCTTGTCCAAATGTGTTGGACTGGGCTTGTCCAATGGGGTTGACGAATGGTGTTGGACTGGGCTTGACCAGTGGGGTTGGACTGGGCTTGTCCAATGGGGTTGACGAATGGTGTTGGACTGGGCTTGACCAGTGAGGATGACGAATGGTTTTGGACTGGGCTTGTCCAATTGTGTTGGACTGGGCTTGTCCAATGGGGTTGACAAATGGTGTTGGCCAATGGGTTGGACCAGTGAGGCTGGATGTGAGGTTGACCTGGGGTTTGACACAATGGGGTTGACCAGGGGGAGGGACCAGAGGGGTGACCAATGGGGTTGGATATGGAGTTGACACAATGGGGTGGGACCAGGGGGATTGGACATGGGGTTGAACATGGGATTGACCAATGAGGTTAAGTATGGGATTGATCAGGCGGGTGACCAATACAGTTGAACATGGAGTTGACCAGTGGGATTGACCAATGAGGTTGAGTATGGGGTTGACCTAGGATTTGACCAATATGGGTGACCTGTGGTCATGAGGTTGACCAGTGTGGTTGGACATGGAGTTGGAGAGGAGATTGGACAATGGGATGGACATGGGGTTGAACGTGTACTGCATACTGGATTTTCCATGTAGTTTTGCGTGGTTGTAATCCCGGCTATGCCCTGTTTTACAACATCTATACTTTCACTGTGAGAGACGATAGCAGGGTTTCTCCTGCATCACCATGCAACCCGAATTTTAGCCATTCAGTAACACTGCTGTGATGAAATCTGGCAGGAAGACAAACAGAGTTTTCCTGGGCAGCTCTGAACTGAACACTTAGTATAACTGAAATGTTAACCCGTGTAATCTCCCAAATAAATGTTTACAGGTAATATGACATTTTTCATAAGAAAACTGTGGGAAAATGTTTAATTGTTCATCACATACTTTTTGTAAGCGATGGTGAAGGCTTGTTTGAAAAGAAATCTGACCCCAGTGCCCTTGTTCCTCCTGCCCTTTTCTCTCAGGCGGTGACGCTGAACTGCGCGCACAGTTTCTGCCTGCACTGTATTGGAGACTGGCGGAGACGGAAGGACGAGTGTCCGATCTGCAGGCAGGGCATCACCTCCCAGACCCGCTCGCTGGTGCTGGACAACTGCATCGACCGCATGGTGGAGAACCTCAGCGCAGACATGAGGGAGAGGAGGCAGACTCTCATCAGGGAGAGGAAAGGTGAGAGGTGCGTTCTCAGCCTGCATGCTGCAACACATCCGTCACTTTGGCAAACTGAGTGGATTACCAGAGTCAGAATCAGAAAACGTTATTGATCCTGGAGGAAACTGCTTATGTTACGACTCTACAGAGACACAGAGATGAGAATATAAAATGTAAAGTTAAAATAAAAGACAAATAAAAACTTTGCAGAAAATGCTGTGTGGAAATTACACTATACCATATACACAAATGCTGGGTATAAATACTATAATTACATTACTGCTAAGTAATTTGTTAGTAACACAAATGGTGGTTTGAAGTTGTTCTCTATAAAGAGTCTGTTGCTGTAATAGAGATCAGTAGTAGATCAGTAATATTTATATACGCAGTGATATTTCACATGGTAAGACAATTGAACATAATCGTAAGATGAAGCATTGAAAGACTATTGCACTTAATAATAATTATTTTATATTTTTTAGCTTTAAGGCGTTTGCTCTAGACATATTTAATGTAATTCTAAGTCAAATTTTTTTTTATCTCTTATTTAGGTGTAGAGTGTAGGTGTACCTTTAAAGCGCCTATACCATGAAATCAAAAGACTTGAGTGTGGTATGTGGTTATTTAGGATACCCTGTGCATCTAATATTCAACAGCCTTTAACTGTTACAGTAGACCCCTGAAATTCGGGGGTTTATGTTACAAGAGCACCCGCGAATTGTGAACAACCGCGATGTTGTGATGTGGTACAAAAAAAGCCTAAAATGCCTATTTGTATAGTGTAAACTCTCAATATACCCCCAAAACACATTAATTTCATTTTAAACTCAGATTAATAATTTACCCTTAAAGAAAATGTGAAGGTAAACCCGTATCTGTACTGTAGAGTTTACACTGAACTGCCGTCTCCCGCAGTGCT
>JBBJLS010000155.1:2145037-2160048 GCA_037577275.1 Bryconaethiops microstoma | reverse complement strand
TGTGTGTGTGTGTGTGTGTGTGTGTGTGTGTGTGTGTGTGTGTGTGTGTGTGTGTGTGTGTGTGTGTGTGTGAAATATTCACCACTAGGAGTCAGTCATGCTGCCGTTAGGTCATTTTGGACCTCTTTCTCTGTGGTCGCACCACTGGCACATTTCAGTTCTTCCCTCTAGTACTGATCTCCTCAGTTTTCTGATTTATCTTTTACACATGCAGTTCTATCTCATACATCGTCTACTCATGCAGTTCTATCTCATACATCTTCTACTCATGCAGTTCTATCTAAAATATATTTCTACTCATGCAGTTCTATCTAAAATATATTTCTAGTCATGCAGTTCTATCTGATTTATCGTCTACTCATGCAGTTCTGTCTAAAATATATGGTCTACTCATGCAGTTCGATCTGACTTATCTTCTACCTTCACTGTTATGTCTGATTTATCTTATACTCATGCAGTTCTGTCTGATATATAACGCAACATACTGTGGAATAGAGATATATTTATATTCTATATTTAACACACGGGCTACTTATGCATACTACTTATGCATAACTACAGCTGCTGTAGTTATGCATAACTGTTTATAACTACCTATCAACACTACCTTTACATTTGCACTTTATACTTTCTAGTCACTTTGTTAATAGTATATTAGAATAGATAGAATTTACATTTAGATTTTTTTTTGTACTGTACCTTGCTCAAAGATAACTCAGTGGTGCCACCAGCAGTCCTGAGATTCAAACCCACAGCCTTCTGATCACAGGGGCAACTCCACAACCACCAGGCCACCAGCTTGCCACCTACACATTCTATTAAAACTGATAATTCTGTAACATTTTTGCACACTCATTTCACTACATGTTGTACTTGTATTACTGTGTATGTGACAAAGAATCTTGAATCTTAAATCTTCAGTTTGATATATCTGCTATCTCTGTTATTCTATCCATATCAAATCAAGTTTATTTCACCAGCCGATTATAATACACAACGATCATTCATTGTGATTTACAGGAATAGAATAAAAATATTAATCATAAAAACAGTAGAAAAATAAAAGAATCAAAGAACTAAAACAGTAGATAGAATGTCAATAAAAGAAGATTAAAAGTGTGATGGAAGTGCAGATATTTAAAAGAAGGTAGAGGAGAATAGTAAGGTGTTGCAGCAGCTTTTTAAAGCTGCAGTTGGTGCATATATCCTCTGTAACTCAGCCCTGAGTCTCGGTTCCTCCATGCAGGACTGACACAGGCCTCAGTTTGCTGGGCTGATGAGCAACATTGATAAGCAAAAACGTCACATTACTCTACACCGTTGGGAAGAGCTTATTTTATTTTACTTGTTTCTTTTACTTTGCAATACTTTACAGAAGCCACAGAAGACACAGTGTTGATAAAGTGTGTTATTATGAAAATGGTCTATGGAAATACACACTATTACCATGAAATCTTTGAAGGATCATTGCTGTGGGATCATTTCTAGAGGAAAAAATGCCCAGCAGGGACAGCAGCCTTGAAACAGTGTTTGACTTTATTTGAGCCTTTACTTTGCAGGACTGTTTTATGAAAATATATTATTATTTTTATTATCATTTTTGCTGAAGTACCTGTTGCTATGGCCTGGTACATAATACATGTAATAAATGTAACAAACATAGGCAAGACATGTAGGGCATTGTAGTACATATACTGTACATATGGAACTTTAGAACTTTATGGGACATGTTCATATGGCATATTATGGAACATATACATACGGCACATTACAATACATGTATATGTGGGACATGGGACAAAACATATGAGACATTATGGTACATATATGAGTCAATGTGGCACATATACCTATGAGACACCTATATGTGGCGTATTATGGTGCATATAGGTATAAAACATTATAAGACATACACATGACACATTACAGGACATCTACATATAGGACATTATGGAACATATACATTTATACACAGTGCTGTGCAAAAGTCTTAGGCACCTGTGCATTAAGTTTAAAGGTGTTAATCTGAAGAGCGAGTGCCTTTCTGCAGCAAAACTACATGTTAACATTACAACAATCCAGACAATTCAGAAAACATGAAAGGTTTGTGTGTAAAGATTGGTTGATGTTTTGGGAGCTGGTCAGAACACAGGTTTGGGTCCAGATTTCCCCTTGCTGCATCCAGTCATTGCACGGATGTGTGAAGGCCCATCAGCAGCTCCTGATTTAATTTATTGAAGGACAGATTGAGCCTAACCTGTATTTGATGGAGCTTCAAGTAACACTGGAAAGAAATCTGGGAATGCTTAACAAAGCAATAGACAGAACATCACTTTTTACTACATTACTGTTATTAATGAATTTATTCTTATATTAGTGTATTAAGTGTATTAGATATATCACAAAAGACCCCACAAAAACAGCCAAAGAACTTCAGGCCTCACTTGCCTCAGTTAAAGTCAGTGTTCATGACTCCACCATAAGAAAGAGACTGTGCAATAATAGCCTGCATGGCAGAGTGCCAAGACGAAAACCACTGCTGAGCAAAAAGAACATTAAGGCTCATCTCAATTTTGCTAGAAAACATCTTGATGATCCCCAAGACTTTTGGGAAAATACTCTACGGACTGATGAGACATAATCTGGCATAGAAGTAACACCGCATTTCAGAAAAAGAACATCATACCAACAGTTAAATATGGTGGTGGTAGTGTGATAGTCTGGGGCTGTTTTGGACTTGCTGTGATAAATGGAAACATTAATTCTGCTCTCTACCAAAAACTCCTGAAGGAGAATATCTGGCTATCTGTTCGTGATCTTAAGCTGAAACGAACTTGGGTTCTGCAGCAGGATAATGATCCAAAAACACCCCTCACGCCCACCTCTGATTGGCTGAAGAAAAACAAAATGAAGACTTTGGAGTGGCCTAGTTGAAGTCCGGACCTGAATCCGATTGAGATGCTGTGGCATGACCTTAAAAAGGCGGTTCATGCTCGGAAACACTCCAATGTGGCTGAACTACAATAATTCTGCAAAGATGAGAGGGCCAAAATTCCTCCACAGCGCTGTAAAAGAGTCATTGCAAGTTATCGCAAACGCTTGATTGCAGTTGTTGCTGCTAATGGTGGCCCAACTAGTTATTAGGTTTAGGGTGCAATCACTTTGTCACACAGGGCCATGTAGGTTTGGACTTTTTTTCTGCCTTTATAATAGAATCCTTCACTTCAAAAATCCATTTTGTGTTTACTTGTGTTGTTTTTTACTAATATTTAAATTTGTTTGATGATCTGACACATTTAAGTGTGACAAACATGGAAAAAATTAGGAATCAGGAAGGGGCAAAAACTTTTTCACACCACTGTACATACCAACACAGTCCAGCTCTGCAGTGTAGCATGTTAAACTGGAAACTCGTAACAAGGTATACTACATTTCTCCTTAGGATAAATCGGATTTTTGTTCTATAAACTCAAAGCTAAAGGACTGCTGTTGATCCAGATAATATTTGGGTGGCTGCAAGGATACGAGTGGTCAACCCAGGGTCAGTAAACTAGACAGGCGAACTAGACAGTCACTCATGACAGCAGCAAATCCCACCCCTCCCCCCCGAGCCCCCCAACGGCACTAGACTAGAGTAATGTCGATCTGACAATGCTCAACTCCTCTGCACCAGAGCACTGCCAGTCGCTCCATGTAAATTTGAAAATGCTTAATGCCATTGGATCAAACAGGAGAACAAGAGGAGAGGCATACGATTTTTACCCTGCAAAATCTTGACCCTCAACCCCTCCCCAACACACACCAAATAATTCATGCCTAGACTGAAGCTTGGGGACGGCAAAATTCTGTTTCACCTAGGGTGGCCAAATGTGCTGACGCAAGGTCTACCATGCAAAAACAGCCAGCCAGGAGCAGCTTTGAGGTCAGGGACTATCAGTGAAGGACTAGAGGACAGCTTGCACAAACTGTGCATATACAGATCTCTAACAATATTCCAGCAAGGAGCAGACTCAAGGAATAAGATTCTAATAAGGGCCCAGCAGGTATAAACCAGCTTGTTATGAAGCGTATGGATTATGCATAAACTCCTGGTAGAGGGATATAGATTTGTGTATCGGTATCTGCAGTTGAAGGGCTAGATTTACTGCAGAGTGCTGTGCCTGTCTTTTTCAAGCATAGTGTGTGAGTATCTCTGCACAATCCTGTCTGGACACTTCCACTGCCTGCAGAAAACCAGACTTGAATCAGGATCAGAACTGTGGCCTAATGTTTGCTGGTTTGTAGCCTTTTGGGATTAAAGGCATCATAATTGACTAAAGGCATCATATGCTTTAATATGGATTTGCCACAGCAAAGACTGTGTCAAATTTAGAATTCCTTGACTGCATAAATAATTGAAAGCACAATAAATATATTCTGGAACTAAAAATTAAAAAAAAAACCCATCTTATAAACATTTGACTGTGAACCTCAGAACTGGCAAGAATACAACTGCCAAGGATTCAGCTGAGATTGGTTATACTGTTGTTGATTTTTATTTATGTATTAATTTAAACTGTTCAAGCACTGACTAAGTGAGAATATATTAAACAAATAAAAACAAGTGGGCTACAGTCTGTAATTGTTCCCCTGTATAGAGGACCTGCTCTATACAGAGGGAACAATTACAGACTATAGCTCAGCTTTTAAAGTCTTCAGTGAGTGCAGATAAAGTGGAGTTTGAATAAAGTGGAGGGTGAGTGTGCATTCTGACTGTTTTTAAGGCAGTACAAGGCTGAAAACCTGGCTCTCAAGCATCAACAGAGAGTTGGTTCATGCTCCAGCACACGCCATGCTGTTTTGCTGTTGTGTATGATGAAATAGGCACATGGCATGTCCCTGATATTGTGTTGCAGTGGAATACGAGCAGACAGAAAAGAGAGAAATGTCTGAAATGAGATGTGGAGTTCAGCGCAATCTCGCTCACGGTGGGCTGAATGGCTAAAGAAAAAATGATTTGTTTACAAAACATTCTACTTGTGATATCTCTCCACTGTTACGTTCACCGAGATACAGACAGCAGGCTTCTTATCTGTTCAGCGTCACAATGAGGAGACAGTTCAGGGTGAGAGTGGGAGAAAGAGTTCTGAATACTCTTTCTCCCAGATTTCAGATTGAAATAGGATTGAATGCATGCAGTGTGTGTGTGTGTGTGTGTGTGTGTGTGTGTGTGTGTGTGTTTGTGTGTGTATTGATTGGTTTATTGACTAAAATGACTGGAATGATAAACAGATTTGAATGCTTTATTAGCTCTAAAACATAATATGCTTATGGTAATAAAACTACAATCAAACTCAATTAAAAGAACTTAAGTGAATCACTATATTGATTTGATTTGGTTCAAATTGTACTGAACCACACTGTACCTAAATGCACTGAAAAGAACTGGAACTGCATTACATTGAATACAGAACTGAACTGAACTGAATTGTACTGCATAGATCTGAACCGAATTTAATGGAACAGACAGTTCTAATACTTGCAAAAAAGTATGTACGTACTACATTTTTTTGCATTTAAAAAAAAATCTATATATGTTTATATGATTAAGTCTTAACTACATTCATGTATTAATATGTAATATAATTGACATATAATTGATATGTTTTAATATATAACACATTAACATATAATTAATGTTTCAATTTATTTTGAGAATCCTTCGTTCCTGCACAGATTGAAATGATTTTCCATCTCTTTGAGACTGATTTATTTTGTGGGCTCTTTTTTTAATGTCACATACTCTGCATTGCTTCAGCAAATTAGTTTTGTGCGAGCCAATAAAGCTTTAATGAAATTAATACTACATGAGGTACAAAACTAGAGAGATGACTAAAATATATTTCTATATGGCTGAAAAATAAACAACTAAATGTAAGTGAGTGACCCTGTGCTTGCAGTACGAGTAAATGCATCCTCACAGATATGCATGTCTGTGATTTGGTCTTTGTGGGGACCGGATGTCTCCTCTGTGATTCAAAATATTAAGATTCTGGATGCAGTTTATATTTGAAAAAATGAAAGGGAATAAAGCTGTTCGTTTTCTGAGGTTAATATCAGAGTCGAGTGCGGCACAGCAGCGTGTAGAAACAGACATACAGAAGAATACAGAAACACCCCACAAAGGCAGGAATACACACTTTGTGTGTGTGTGTGTGTGTGTGTGTGTGTGTGTGTGTGTGTGTGTGTGTGTGTGTGTGTGTGTGGGTGGGGGTACCGTACCTCAGTAGTTCTGGGAATCGAACCCACGACTTCCTGATCGCAGGGCGAACGCTCTAACCTCTAGGCCACCAAAGTGTAATCGCAATATTCTTACTTTTCTTGCAGCCCTGTTATACACAATGGCATGTTTTTATTCAGACTTTATATTTTAGGTTATTCTTGTCTCTTTGTGTCTGGTCAGTTGTGACATAAGCAGTTTCCTCCCTGATCAGTAAAGTGTTCTGGTTCTGATGTTCTGTCTTATTTGTTTTCTCTCTGTCAGAAATGTGGCCTGGTCCTAAGCTGGAAACGAGTTCAGGGAGCTTCTGGAAAACTGCAAGGTGAGACGACGCAGAGTTTTGTATGTTGGTGGAATGTTCTCTGTGCTGCGTTCTGTGTTCTGACGCGTTCCGCTGTTTCAGCGTTCGGGTTCTGTGAGTATAAGGAACCCGAGTCCACGCTGCGGGCGCTGCGGCTGCTCCATGAGCTGCAGGTGGGAGAGAAGAAGCTGCTGGTGAAGGTGGACGCCAAAACTAAAGCCCAGCTGGACGAGTGGAAGGCCAAGAAGAGGAGCTCCAACGGGGTGAGAGCGCCACCCTCTGGCACCGCTGTGCGATGGGTTCTTCCTCCCTTTCTCGCCACACGTTCCAGACAAGCTGCCACGTTTTAACTGGCATTAAGTGCATATCTAAGAAAAAATTATAATCAGTATAATAATTATAATCAGTATTATCATCTCCAAATTCCTACTTTTCTGTTTCCACCAGAATGACAAAGCTGAAGAGGGAGGTGAGGAAGAAGAGGAGGTTTTGGATGAAGAAACCCAGAAACGGGACCAAATAGTGAAGGGAGCGATCGATGGGCTGATCCGTGAGTATTCCAACGAGCTCAACGCTCCGTCTCAGGACGACGACTCCAGCCGCCGCAAGAAGAAGAAGGAGAAAAAAGAAGAGGTACGCCGGGTTCTCCTCAGACGCTCCTGGTCTGGAATACGGTTTTGTTTTTTTGGCTGAGCTCTTCACATGATTCTGTTGTCCCTGTTTAGGAGGACATCAATGCCATAGAAATGGAAGAAGACAAAAGAGATTTGATCTCCAGGGAGATCAACAAATTCCGCGACACTCACAAGGTAACACACACTCTCATTTATTTTTAAATCCCAGGTAGTGCAACAAAAAACTGCACTCCTAGTTGTGACTGTACAGATATGATAGATGAAGAGAATCTGACTAGAGTAGAAATCCTGAGCCCTTAGACTGGATTGGCTGTACTGACCAGGCCGTAGATCACTTCATTTGAGTGACTGGATTTTTGTGATTGTTCTATTCACATTGCTGAACTTGTAACATGAAAGACTCAGATTAAACCTAGTCAGGGTCTAAAACGCTTTTGATTTGAGGTTTATTAACTAAAGCCGCGTTTTAGTATGAGACTAGGCCTAATCTCGGTTCTAGAGACCCTGTCCCTGTCTGTCGTAGTTTAGTCATGTAGAAGAAAATTGCCTGGAAAAAGACGGACAGGGTCGTTTGAAAGGCCTGCATTTTAAAAGCTCGTCAGACTTCAGTCACACATGAAATGAATGCACGTAATGTAAACTTCCCTCGAAGCTAATCTGTTCATTAAACCCCACCATTATGATAGAGATCATATGGTGACTAAAGCAAGATGAATCTCACAGCTTTGGAAAAAGTTGCAAGGATAGGATGTAAGTATGAGCTTTCCATTCTTTTCTACATATACTGGGCGCCCCCTTCTGGAGGACTTGCACAGGGGCAACTGTGTCGGTTCTTTGGGGAAATTTAATGGCATTTAGGTTCTGTAGGGTTCTGTTTATTCAGGGATGGACAGTTTTACGTGTGGGTGTGTTTTTCCCCATGACATCAGAATTAGTGCACAAACCAAACAGGTATTGAATGTGTGTCACCTGTAAAAGTGCCCTGCAGTGTATTTACTGCGGAACGCTGCTGGACGCGTCCCCCGGGTCCCCGAGCCGCCAGTGAACCTGTGTGGGTCCCCCGTTATTGCGATAATGTTCTTGATATTTAAATGATGACTGCTGACTGAATAACCATGCAGTGAATTGGCTGTGAGGCCAGTGTGACAGTAGGGGGCGCCCTTCCACAGCACGCGGATACTCTGAAGACTCGACAGGTATGAGCTAGGTGTGTGTGTGTGTGTGTGTGAGAGTGAGTGTGTGTGTGTGTGACTGTGAGGACTCCCATCTTTCCTGCTTGCTTGTGTGCTCTTCTGTTACCTTTTATCTCCCGTTTTTCTGTCTTTTTTCTCTCTCTTCAGTTACATTTTAGGACTTGTGTTCTTATGGTGGCTGTACAATGTATTAGAATATTATACGATTATATAAAAATGCCTGAAAAAGACAAGTGTGAAGTCTGCTGTTCTGGACGTTTGGACACACAGAACCACCGCAGTGCTGTTCAGTCTGAAACTGGGATTAATCCGTGTCCACAAAATTTATTAATACGTTTTTTTGTGAGATGCTCAAAACACAAAATAAGTATTTTTCCAAAAAGGATGAAGAAATTTACGTTTAAAACAGGGTTTATGTAGAGTGTTAAAGTCTAAAATGGATCATAATCTGAATCTGAAGATCGTAAAAGTAAAAAAACAACAGGTTTTACATACTAGTTTTAAATATCTTATGTTCAGGTCTTAAATGTCAACGTTACTTCTGTCATGTTTCCCTTGTTTTGTTTTCTGACGCTGTGTGTATCGGGTGGTAACTGAGAGTTCGCCTCCGTACACAAAGCTGGTTGTGCAGTAACGCGGTGTTTCTTGTGATTTTCTAAGGTACTTTATATAAAAATGTATTTAAACTTTTATATTTAGGTTTTTCAGTTACAAAAAACAAACGAAAGAGGCGAAAAAGAATCTACAACCACGTTAATATCGCAGAGAATTTTACAAAACATGAGTTTAAGTATACAGGTGGTATATAAGACATGTAAAATTTTTACTTTAGTCTGTACGAGAATGAAACCAGTCATAAACCAGTCATAAACCAGTCATAAACCAGTCATAAACAGAGACTGTGAAGCTGATTCTGAATTGTCCATCACGATGCGTCTGGAATAGTTCCCGCCTCCTAACGTGGAGTTGCGTGACGTGTTTTGAGCACTTGATCTTCTTAATATCTCTTAATATCTCGATCTGACTCATGACACGGCGATCAGAGTCTAAACAGGCTGGTCTGTCATCGAACATGGAAAAACATCCACGGTTCATCATTCCTTTCATTCTGTCCCTCTTTCTTTCTTCTCTTCTCTCCGTCTGTCTGCTGTCTGCCCTCGCGCGCATCACACCCACCGTTTTCTGCACCGCCTCGCTTTCGGAGAGGAATCAACAGGCCACGTTTCGGCACAGAACCACATTTTAAAGCAGCCTTTAATGAATCTGCGGAAGCGTTCAGGCTCTAGATAGACGCCGCTTGCTTTAGAGGTGTTTCTGGAAACAGTGGGTGTCGTGCTGGCTCAGATTCTCCTCATTCTCACTGAGTCGAACCCTCGGAGGACCAGGCGAGCCGGCAGCGGGGTAAGCCAGCCTCTACAAATTCATTTGTTGCCCATTCTATCCAAACCTGAAACGCAGAGATCAACAGATGTACCGTTATGCAATGCACCTTTCACCATGTTTTTCACAGAATGTCTGGAAGTTGTTGTGATGAACGTCATGTAACAAGAAACGACATTTTCTGAAACTTTTTAAAAATTTCTCCTGCAAATCCTTTGACCTGCTTTTCCTCCCAGGCCTAACAATAAAAGGCTTGTAGGGGCAGCGAAGCTCTGAATCCATAGCGCAACACCTGTAAGTCCAAAAATAACTAGTTTCACAAGGATTGATGAAGCCTGTCTGTTGCTGATGTGATGAGGTGGAAACTTTTTTTCACAGCGTTTTTACCTGAATGTCATCCTTGTCTCTGAAACTGTGGGTGGTAGGACTGGAAGAATAAAGTGGTTTCCAGGTTTCTTAGGGGTGTGTGAGGGTGGTGAGGGTGGGGGGGGGGGGTGCATGGATGTTTGTTTAAAGAACAATATTTAATTTTACTTGAGGAATAAGAACAACTCTGGAAACCCATGGTTACTCTCTGACAAGAGAAACCATGCCTCAGTCTGTAGAGCAGTTTCCTCTCACCCATGACACAATTTTCTGGAAGGAGTAGCTCGACTGTACGTGCTAATGTTGCTAACAGTGACTGGAGAGTAGTAGCCACCACTTAGCATGATGTCAGTTTCCTAGTGCTAATTGGTAAGTCTTTCTTTTTCATGCATTTCTAGCTGAAGTAAAGTGTTAGAACTGTTTATGTAAAGGAGGGGGGCCTGATAAAGAAGTTGTTGTCATGGTGGGTCTGATGGGGTGCAGGAACTGTAAACCACTTCTGCAGTCTAGATTTCAGTCATACTCTGCTGTCCATCCGTCCGTCCGTCCGTCCGCCGCTCAGCCGCTGCCTCTGTCGCTTTCTGCAGAAACTGGAGGAGGAGAAAGGGAAGCGGGAAAAGGAGCGGCAGGAGCTGGAGCGCGAGCGGCGCGAGAGGGACAAGGAGCGCGAGCGGGAGCGAGAGAGGAGGGACCGCGAGAGGGAGAAGGACCGAGAGAGGGAGCGCGAGCGCGAGCGCGAGAGGGAGCGAGAGAGGGACCGAGAGCGCGACAGGGAGCGCGAGAGAACGAAGGAGCGCGAGCGGGAGAGAGACTGGGACCGGAGCCGAGACCACAGCGAGGACCGCAGCAGGTCCAGGTGAGTGCAAACATCTCGCAGCACAGTCTCGGTCTGATCCGTGAGGCCCCTGGTCTCTGCGGGGGCCCCCAGTCTGGTCCACAGGGCCCCCAGTCTGGTCTGCAGGGTCCCCAGTCTCTGTGGGGGTCCCCAGTCTCTGTGAGGGTCCCCAGTCTGGTCTGCAGGGTCCCCAGTCTCTGCGGGGGTCCCCAGTCTGGTCTGCAGGGTCCCCAGTCTCTGCGAGGGTCCCCAGTCTGGTTCGTGGCGCCCCAGTCTACATAGGTTCAATTAACCTTAAGGCCCTGCTTTGTAAGCCCATACCTCAGTTCCTCACACTCTCTCTCTTAATTAACAAAAAAAAATTACATTCACAGAGAGCAAAGCCGTGATCGAGACCGAGATAAGGAGAAGAAGCGGGACCGTGAAGAAGACGAGGAGGAAGCGTACGAGCGGCGTAAACTGGAGAGAAAGCTCCGGGAGAAGGAGGCGGCCTACCAGGAGGTACCGAGACCAACGGGTTTCACTCCTGCACGGCCGAAATGTTTAAATAACTCCGGAGTTCACACCAGGACACTCAGTAACTCTGTATTAATACAGTAGATCTTAATTACATTGTGGCGTAAATTCTGGTCCCTCCTAAAAGTAAACAAATCTAGCGCTAGTAAAGCTTTAGAATGTCTTCATCCAAGTAACTGAACTGTTTAGTGGTGGTAGTTTTATTTCGCGCTGTTTGTATTCTGGTGTTAAAACCTGTTTTGTTTTCTCCAGCGGCTGAAGAACTGGGAGCTGCGAGAGAGAAAGAAGGCCAGAGATTACGCCAAGGAGGCGGAGAGAGAGGAGGAGCGCCGGCGAGAGACGGTGAGAGAGGAGCTTTAAACACTTTTACACTTTATACGTCTGTCAGAAAGCACAAAACAAGACAGCCTTAAATTATTCAAAATCACTGAATAAAATTAGAGCTGGGCAAGTTAACGTGGTGTTGTCGTGTTAATGCATTATTTACTGAACACTGACGGTCATTTTATCTCATATTAACAGTTTTTATTACTATTATTTTCAAAGTTTGCTTTTTTGTGTGCTGGACCACTTCACCTCACTCTAACAGGGACTCTCTACTGAACACAGACTGTTTCTGCTGCTCCTGATAGAAGAAAAATGTTTCTGCTGGAACCTGTTCAGAAAAAAAGAGAACAGGTTTATAAATGTGACCCTGCTGTTGCTCAGAAGAAGCCTGTTCTAATGTTCTAATGTTCTAATGTTCTAATGTTCTGATCGGGGCTCTGGACTCTAAGAGGAACTTGTTTTTCTATAATAAACTAGATAAAACCTGAACGCCCTGCAGTGGTGAATAGCTTTGGTTTAATATTTGATTTGATTACAATAATGTTTCAGTTGAGATTTACAGAAATATTTGAACTGTAACTGTGTAACTGATTTATCATGATTTAAAAATTTGAATTGTTGCCTAGCATTAAACACAATAAATAGACATGACAATGATGTTTAGTAGTGTTACAGTAAAGTGTAAGCAGGATGTAAACCTTCCAGAGTGACTAGAGTTGCACTATAAGTGTGATTATTATTGCACAGGGGACAGTTACAGCATTAACAAAGTGCAAGGGATGACAGAAACAACACAATAAACAGACGACATAGCGGTGTCACAGTAAAGTCACACCATAAGGATCATATTTCACAAGAGGCAGTAAGAGCATTGGTCCAGTCTGTGTCTCTGTGTGTCTGTGTCTCTGTATGCCTGTGTCTCTATGTCTCTGTGTCTCATGTCTCTATGTGTCTGTGTGTCTGTGTCTCTATGTCTCTGTGTCTCTGTGTATCTGTGTCTGTGTCTCTGTGTGTCTGTGTCTTTGTGTCTCGTGTCTCTATATCTCTGTGTCTCGTGTCTCTATGTGTCTGTGTGTCTGTGTCTCTGTGTGTCTGTGTCTCTATGTCTCTGTGTGTCTCTGTGTATCTGTGTCTGTGTCTCTGTGTGTCTGTGTCTCTGTGTCTCGTGTCTCTATGTGTCTGTGTCTCTATGTCTCTATGTGTCTGTGTCTCTGTGTGCCTGTGTCTCTATGTCTCTATGTCTCGTGTCTCTATGTGTCTGTGTCTCTCTGTGTGTCTTTGTCTCTGTGTGTCTCTGTGTGTCTCTATGTCTCTGTGTGTCTGTGTCTCTGTGTGTGCATGTCTGTGTCTGTGTGTGTCTCTGTGTGTGTCTCTGTGTGTCTGTGTCTTTGTGTGTGTGTCTGTCTCTGTCTGTGTCTCTGTGTCTCTGTGTGTGCATGTCTGTGTCTCTGTGTCTTTGTGTCTCTATGTGTCTGTGTCTGTTTCTGTGAGTCTCTGTGTGTGCATGTCTGTGTCTCTGTGTGTCTGTCTCTGTATGTCTGTGTCTCTGTGTGTCTGCGTCTTTGTGTCTCTATGTGTCTGTGTCTCTGTGTGTCTCTGTGTGTGCGAGTCTGTGTCTCTGTGTCTCTTTGTCTCTATGTCTCTGTCTCTGTGTGTCTGTGTCTCTATGTGTCTGTATTTCTGTGTCTCTATGTCTCTGTGTGTCTGTGTCTCTATGTGTCTGTATCTCTGTGTCTCTATGTCTCTGTGTGTCTGTGTCTCTGTGTCTCTATGTCTCTGTGTGTCTGTGTCTTTTTGTGTCTGTATCTCTGTGTCTCTATGTCTCTGTGTGTCTGTGTCTCTGTGTGTCTGTGTCTCTGTGTCTCTTTGTCTCTGTGTCTCTATGTCTCTGTGTGTCTGTCTTTTTGTGTCTGTATCTCTGTGTCTCTATGTCTCTGTGTGTCTGTGTCTCTGTGTCTCTGTGTGTCTGTGTCTTTATGTTTATGTGTGTCTGTGTCTCTGTGTCTCTATGTGTCTGTATCTCTGTGTCTCTATGTCTCTGTGTCTCTATGTCTCTGTGTCTCTGTGTGCGTGTCTGTATCTCTGTGTGTCTGTGTCTGTATGTCTATATCTCTGTGTGTCTGTGTCTCTGTGTTTCTGTGTCTCTGTGTGTCTGTGTCTTTATGTCTCTGTGTGTCTGTGTCTCTATGTCTCTGTGTCTGTGTGCGTGTCTGTATCTCTGTGTGTCTGTGTGTCTGTGTCTGTATGTTTATATCTCTGTGTGTCTGTGTCACTGTGTGTCTGTATGTCTATGTCTCTGTGTGTCTGTGACTCTGTGTGTCTGGATGTCTATATCTCTGTGTGTCTGTGTCTGTGTGTCTATATCTCTGTGTCTCTGTGTGTCTGTGTCACTGTGTGTCTGTATGTCTATGTCTCTGTGTGTCTGTGTCTCTGTGTCTGTATGTCTATATCTCTGTGTGTCTGTGTCTCTATGTCTCTGTGTGTCTGTGTGTGTGTCTGTGTCTCTATGTCTCTGTGTGTGTGTGTGTGTGTGTCTGTGTCTTAATGTGTCTGTGTGTCTGTGTCTCTGTGTGTCTGTGTGTCTCTGTGTGTCTGTGTGTTGTTTTGGAACATGTTGGTCAAAGGTGCCAGGCTAAGTGCAGTGGGCACAAGTGGAAACAATACAGGCTGTTTACCAAGTGCCCAGCTGGCACGCAGTTAAAATACGACGCGCCGCAGTAAAGCAGGTATGTGATGTGACCGAGCCGATCTGAAAGCTGAGGTCATCACTCACCAGTGGACCAAAGGGGAATCAGAAAGTGCCAGAAATGACTCACAGTGTCCTGCTGTGTTGTAATAGTTTATTTCTATTTTTAGATAATACCTTGCAGAGGCATTTGAGGGTGGTAGGGTGGTCCTCACTCTCGCCCATCACTCTAGGAAGCTGGCCAGAGTGGGTGCCTGAGGACTGATAGAACAGAACTGCGGTTAGTGTTCTCTGTCCATTTAGTTGGTGATACATATATATATTCCTCCTCTCTTCCTTCCTTCTCTTCTCTTTCCTCCTCTTCTCCTTCCTCCTCTTCTCCTTCCTCCTCTTCTCCTTCCACCTCTTCTCTTTCCTCCTCTTCCCCTTCCTCCTCTTCTCCTTCCAACTCTTCTCCTTCCACCTCTTCTCCTTCCACCTCTTCTCCTTCCTCCTCTTCTCCTTCCACCTATT
>JBBJLS010000155.1:2079198-2091042 GCA_037577275.1 Bryconaethiops microstoma | reverse complement strand
CACGCGAGATATACACACACACACACGCGCGCTCTCTCGCGCACACACACACACACACACACACACACACACACACACACACACACACGCGCACATAGAAATACATACACACACACACACACACACACACACAAACAATCCAAACGCACACACACACACACACACACCAGACACACACAAACACACCACACACACGCAGACGTGCTCACATAGAAATATATACACACATACACACACACACATACAATCCAAACACACACACACACAAAAACACACACACACACATAGAAATATATACACACTCACACACATACACATACACATACAATGCAAACACACACACACACACACGCAGACACGCACATATAGAAATACACACACACACACACACACACACACACACACACACACACTCATTTCAGCTGTTTTAACTCCTTCAGGCTGTTGGGAAAATTAATCAACTCAGCCTTTTAATTCACTCGTCTTATTAATTAACGCAGTCTAAAAATACATTCGCTTCTGTGTTCAACACAAAAAAAGACATAAGAAAGCCAGAGCTGTCATCGTTTTTCATGAACTTACATTTTCTGTAAGTAAGAAAAGATACTAAGAAGAAAATACTTCATATTTCATTGATTCTTATTATTATAGTTTTATAATAGAAGCTCTGGGGGTGTTATAACCGCCTCTTTGACACATTTGATGTGTTAAACAAGCTCTTTCTATCATTCGAGACAGTCTGGTCTCAAGCAGCTTATAAGAAATGAAACATCTACTGGATGCGATCAAACATTTTGAAAAAATAGAGAAAATAACAAATTAAGAATCATCTGAAGCTGAAAGTTTCACTAAACAGTGACAGCAGAAACAGTGAATTATGCAGGATTTGTGGCAGGAATAACATTCTAATATTTATATGATCTTTATATGATTTTGTTGTATTGTGTAGTTTTTAGAGCTTATGCTGCTTTCTTCTCTTGTTTTGTCCACTTTACTGTAAAGTTACTGTAAAGACTAATAAAGGGTTATCTTATCTGAATTTAACAGTTCGGTAGTAAAAGTAATCTTTTATAGATTATAGTAAAGTATACTAATGCTGTATTGAGTGTGGGGGCCTGGTGAGGCTGTACGTGTTTTATTTCTCTCTTTCCTGGGGTAAACAGAGAAGGATCTGATGGAAAGGTGTGTTTGAGCAGATCTAAGTGGTCCTGATCTGTGAGGGACCGGTGAGAGCGGCTCTGTGTGTGTTGTGCAGTTCTTCATTATTTGGGTTAAATGTTTGCTGATCTCAGTTCAGCGCGGTGATTAGACGGCTGGAGACCCAGCAGGTCACCGTCTGAATATTAAATGGATCAGACCTGCCAGACTTTCAGCTCGGTTCAATACATCTGCAGCTTCACTGATCAAAGTTAAGGGGGTGTTTGATCTGCACCAGTGACGGAAATTCAAGACTTTCTGAGACCAGCCTGTGCTGGACTGGAGGCATGGACGGATGGACAGATGGATTAATGGATGGACAGATTGGCAGAATGATGCATGGATCGATGGCTGGACTGATGGGTGAAGGGATTGATGGATGGATTCATGAATGGACAAATGGAATGATTAAAGGAGTAATGGATGGATGGATGGACTGATTGATGGGTGGATGGATTGATGGATTGATGGATGGATGGATTGATGAATGGACAAATTGATGGATGGATGGATTCATGAATGGACAAATTGATGGATGGATGGATTCATGAATGGACAAATTGATGGGTGGATGGATGGATTGATGGATGGACGGATTGATGAATGGACAGATTGATGGATGGACGGATTGATGAATGGACAGATTGATGGGTGGATGGATTGATGGATGGATGGATGGATTGATGGATGGACGGATTGATGAATGGACAGATTGATGAATGGACAGATTGATGGGTGGATGGATTGATGGATTGATGGATGGACGAATTGATGGGTGGATGGATGGATTGAAGGATGGATTCATGAATGGACAAATGAAATGATTAAAGAATACTGGAAGGATGAATGGATGGATGATTGATGGATGGATTGACAGATTGAATCTGGGCTGCTTTTTGAATGAGGCATAATTCAAAAATAAAGGGCAGCCAATCAGAAGACAGCTCATTTCCATACATCATTAACAAAAACAGCCTCTTTGACTACTTAGACATAAAGAGAGGTTGGAAAATGGTCATTTTAAAATGAATTCTTAATTTTTTTTGGTACAAATGTAGGATATGAGCCGTTTAAACACTGTGCAAACCAACCATGGTTAAATATGATTAACTATCCAGACACACCTGTGTGATTATATGAGTAATAACTGAGTTTAATACACGTGTATCTGTCATAGGACTGTTCCGCTGTAGCAGTGAATACACCAGTAGTACCACCGTCATTATTATTGTTAGTATTTCTATTTCATATTATTACTATTAAAACAGACTCAGATACACTTTGCACTTTTTCACTCCATTTTTATTATTATTGTGAAAAAAAACTCTTACTCTGTGCAAAACTGTTACTTAACTTTCACTTTATCTCATGTGCAATAATGCTGTCTCCCCTATATATATATACATAGATATAGATATATGTATATACACATATATATTTTATTTTCTTCTCTTTTTGAAAATTGTAATTTATAGTGCTTAAGGTTTTGTATATTTTTTGTACATCTTTTACTCTTTAACTTTATATTGTTATTTTTTACTATATTGCTGAGTGACTCGTCTTCTCTCGTCAATCACATTTCATTGCAATGTTGTCCCTGTGCATATGACAAATAAAGCTGAAACTGAACTATTATTATTATTGTTATTGTTGCTCTTCCTGTGGTTATTAGTTTACAATGCAGGACCTCATTTGAATCTTCGGGTGGTTCTGGGAGTATCAGTACGAGGAGCCAATCCGCATGGGTTTGAGTTTTGTTAAAATCTGTGATTTTTGAATGATTTTATACAAGAAAAGTTATAATTATAAATGTTACACCATTTCCATGTCTAAGTGCTGCTTTACATGCAGAAATTATAATAATCATTCGGAGCAGGAGTTCTGGATGATGATTTTACGTTATTTTTTTCTTTTCCTTCCATCCACCTGGAGAGTAAAGGCTATAATTAATGCCACTGTATCGGCACGCATCAGTGCTCAGGGTATTTTTTCATTTTTTTTAATATGAATGTAAATGATGAGATCCAGTAAAGCAAATGCATTCAAAAGTGAAAAATCCTTAAAGCTTGAAGTTAAAACGAGTCCTTCTCTCTTCTCTCGCAAGCAAAAACGTAGCTTTTCTCTCCAAAACTCATCTTATGACATTATAGTGAGACGTACGGTATGAAGAGAATAACGACTTTCACAGCTGCCAAAGGTCAACAGCTAAACACATCTGAAGCTCTCGAGCATCTTCTGCTTTGGGTTTGAAGTCGGAATCTTTTACATTTTCCTCTCACGGATGAAACAGACGACATCGAGTCTCTTCCTCCTTCAGGCCGAGCCTTTGTGTTATTGCCAGAAACTTTACTGTAGCACTGCATTCATGAGGCTACACAACATCTGCATAAGCTTTTCATGACGACTGACATTCACACACATAGACTTTTACGAAGGTTTATTCCAGCAAGCATGTGTTTTCTGGGGCAAAACTAAAGAAAGTTGCCTTCATGGCAATTAGTGATTTTCACTACTATTTACAAACGTTAATGTAGGTTTGTACGTCAAGAGACGCTTGTCATAAGCCTTTATAAATGTTAATGCCAGGTTATGACAGCTGTTATACAAGACTTATGTGTCTCGAAGCCTTGTGAACCTTAAGCGTTGCTTTTCATAAACCTTTATAAATATCAACATGTGCTTTATGTCAGCTGTCATAAGATATTTATATTGGTGTCTTAAATGTTTCACGCAACTTCAGGCATTTGTTAAGAATGAATTCAAGACCATGTAAACCATATAGGGTCTTTTTGACTGGAATTATTAGTGTGACCACAATTCTTGAGCCACTTTGTTTCAGACTGATGATAGAACTACTGTTACTTAGTGCACCTCATTGTCTATACTGACAGTAAAAAAAAATTGAGTGTAATATTCAAGACTGCGTCCAGACTTTTGACTGGCACAGTTTCTGTGAAACTGGTTATAGTTGTGGTCCTGGAGGGCCAGAGTCCACCTCAGACTGATTCGAGATTCAGGATTCTTTATTGGTCACATACACGGTTATACGAGTAACAACGTGCAGTGAAATGTTGTCCAAATCACACCCAAGACTGTGCAAATTTCCAAAATAGATAACCTAGGATTTACTTAAAGAGAGATAGGAAAAGAAAAGACAATATAATAACGAATAGACTAAAATTAAAATAAGAAAAATGTTCTGTGTAGTAAAGGTATATAGTGTTATAAATAAATATATATAGACAGAAACAAAAAACTGTACATGGGTGAGGTATATGAGAAGTGAAATTACTATGTTGGGCAAATGTACATCTGAAAAGAGCAAATTGGTGATTTCCTTGCATACTGGATTCAACTCATAAGTTAATTATGAGGTTTGGTAGGTGTGTTTGAGCAGGGAAGTCACTGGACTGAGCTGGATTCTGGCCCTCCAGGAAAGGGAGCTTGAGAGCATCATTTTAGCCAATTTTACAGAGTGCATTGATGCAGTTTGGTGATGTGGTTCTTTCCTCTCTCTCTCTCTCTCAGGCCACACTGGGCGAAGGGGGAGGCAAGGATGCGAGTGAAGCCCAGTGAGAGAGCCTCCCCTTGTGGGTGCCATGGATGAACTCTGGCCCTCGGAGCTGCTGTATCGGTGTCCGAGTGATGAATGGCTGTTCTACAAAGTCAATTGTCCAGCGCTGCCCAATCCCTCACACACGAGTCTCTGGACTTAATATATTTCGACGTTCACAGACTGCTTGGTCATTTCGCTGGACCTACAGCCTGAATGGCTCCCTTATATTTCCTGGAAGAAGCCTGATAACTCAACCCACTGCCTCATCAGACATCTATCTCACACACATACATACACACACACACACACACACACTCGGCTTCCTTCTTGTTCTACACAGTCATGCACTTATAACCTCAAAACCACACACGTTTAATCTTCTCAATTTCCTCCAAGGATTTCCCTCAATCTCCATGCGCTCCCCGGACGTGGGAGAATCACGGCATTTTATCCATAAATGCTGAGGCGTGGCTGGCCTGCAGTCCCGATAGTCTAACAGGGATCAATGGAACCTCAGTGAGTAATGAGCAGATAGCCTCTTCCATTCAGCGAGCCAGAGAGGAATCACCTGCCAAAACCCGGCTTGGCTTTCCTCTCTCGCACCCGCATTTCCATTGCAAATCAGTTCTCTGCCTGCGCTCGGATTCATTTTGTACTGCTTCAAACCGGAATTACTGCATCTTTCTAAGAAACAAAGAAAGGCTCGGTTGAAACAAAGAAAAAGACCCCAGAACGAAGTCTCAGACTGTCGTAATCTAGGACTCTCTTTTTTTTTTTTTTCCCTGAACCTGAATTAGAGTTTTAAAAAAATCCATTTGCCTCTGTCCTCTGCTTGGCAAGAAAGACAAATGACTCTCATAGTCATGCTCACTCTCCAGGATTAGATATATAAAAGCGGTCTCTCAATTTACCGTAACATATTTCAGTCTTGTAGAAATGGGAAACGGCTTTTACACAAAAGGAGAGAGCCCTCAGCCAAACTGAAAAAAAACAAAGTAGACTGAAAAAAAAGAGCCACGCAAAGTAATTGAAACTGGACTCCCTAAGGCTAGCGTAACGGGGACGACGTAACAGCGACCCAGAACTAGAGGTGGTGGCCCTAGCCATGGTGTTGCCACCACCGGACAAACGGCACGTCTGTCTCACCACTATTGTCATCATGACCAGCATGGCCTTCATGGACGCCTACCTGGTGGAGCAGAATCAGGGGCCACGAAAGATTGGGGTCTGCATCATCGTCCTGGTGGGGGACGTGTGTTTCCTCATAGTCCTCCGCTACGTCGCCGTCTGGGTGGGGGCCGAGGTGAGGACAGCCCGTCGCGGCTATGCCATGATCCTTTGGTTCCTCTACATCTTTGTTCTGGAGATCAAGCTCTATTTTGTCTTCCAGAATTGCAAGGCAGACCGCAAGAGCCTGGAAACTGTGGCACGGAAGGCCTTGACTTTGCTCTTGTCCGTTTGCGTCCCAGGACTCTACCTAGTCCTGGTGGCGCTGGACAGCATGGAGTACGTTCGGACGTTCAGGAAGAAAGAGGACATGAGAGGAAAGCTCTTCTGGGTGGCCCTGGACTTGCTGGACCTTCTAGACATCCAGGCAAACCTTTGGGAACCCCAGCGAACAGGATTACCTATTTGGGCAGAAGGACTAATGTTCTTCTATTGCTACATCCTTCTGCTTATTCTTCCCTGCGTGTCGCTGAGTGAGATCAGTGTGCAAGGAGAGCACGTGTCGCCCCAGAAGATGATGCTTTACCCCATGCTCAGCCTGGTCACGATCAACGTGGTTACCATCCTCATACGTGGTGTCAACATGGTGCTCTTTCAGGATAGTCGCGTCTCCACCATCTTTGTTGGCAAAAACGTGGTGGCAATAGCCACTAAGGCGTGTACCTTCCTGGAGTACCGGAAACAGTGTCAGGAATTTCCAGCAGCACGAGAGAACGCAACTGGCATTCCCATGGAGATCCAGCAGAACTCGGTGGGACACGGGCAAGCCCTGCCAAACGCAACAAGCCTTCCGCACGAACCTACACCAGTGCAAGAGATCATCGACACATGACCAAGTAACCAGTCATGGTTGATTCACCAAGACTCCGCACTGTACCTGTCTTCAGATTCAAGGAATGCATGAGGGACTTGGCATCAGTCATGGATTTTACCTGAATGTTTGAGTATTGTGGGCCATAGGTTGCTTGTATCATTTTTTGAGTAATTACTTGTTCCTGTTTTGGACTAAGATATGATATGTGAAGGTAATAAAAAGATACTCGGAAAACACATTTACGAGGGAACCTGACATGGACAGAGATTTTTGCTGACTGAGGTGCTGCATTTTGCCGGCGTGAATTTCTCCAAGTGACAGCAGCTCATCGTGACTCCCCATCAAGAACTCTTGGGGAACATGGGATTTTTTCTAATGCTGCTTTTTCTTTTGCTGTCTACCTGACCAGAACAAATTAGCATATCTCTAATTTAGCTCCACGAAGGTAGACGAACTTCAGGGACATCTGGGGTGGCGGCACTGAGAGACAGTATAATCTGTGCATCTCGAATGTCCATCTTTGTCACGATAACGTTTATGACCAAATGTTGGAGGAAAACCTCAAAATCAGCGCTCAGCAGTGACTGACCGTTGCCGGAGTTCAATTACAGCAGTGTATGTGTATGTATGCACATTCAGGAGTGTGTGGGTGTGTGTTGGTTTATTAACAAGAAGAGAATAAAAGAGGGATTACAGGGGCTTAATCTGAAAGTGTGAATAAAAAAGTTGGTCCGTTGAAACCATTATGATATATCTTGCTGTACATTCCCTCACAAAAAGCCTTGAAGTCAGTGAATGCACTTGCAGACTGAAGACAAAAAAATAAGAATTATTATTATTATTATTATTATTATCATTATTATTATTAGATGTGCCAGTGTGCTTACTTTTTACATTTTATGTTGGAGGGTGTTTAATAAAAAAGAGCACCTAATCACTGTGTTTGCATGATTGATAGACTGGGAATGACATGCAGGTAGTGGGTAATAATGGTCGGTAATGGGGCTCCGTGAGGAGATCCATTAGAGGATACTTTGACAGCAACTGTCATTGTTTTTCTAATTCAAGCAGCTGTTGTCAGAGTTGGCGGATGCTGGGGAAAAGACGTAAAGGCAGAAAGAAGAGAAGGAAAATGGCAAACTTTGCGACAGAATAAATAACCTGTGGCCACATCATGAGCTAACCTTTCCAGGCTTTCCGAGGAACCCATTCATAAACCATCAGGAAACGAATTGTGCCTCCCTCCACAGGGTCAGCGGCGGCGGCAGCAGCAATATTTTATGGCGGGTGCTTTGGGGTAGCTGAACTATCTAGAGCCGGGGCGAAGGCACAGGCCACATCTGAGTGAACTGGAGTAGGAATGAAACCGATGGTGAAAATGACTCATTGTTGATGATCTACAAGCTGACAATTTACAACAACAACAACAAAAAAACTCCCACAGGACAAACCAGCTCCCAAACGTTACCCAGCTAGGCCAGGAAAAACAAATGCCTTTAATTCTGCCTGATCTAGAACGCGGCAGCTAGCCTACAGGTTTCCACTTGGGGGATTTTCATCAGGTTTCCTTTTCTGCGTTTATAAAGAGGCTGAATGAATAACGGCACGGCAACCAAACCAGCCACAGTAATGGATCACATTTACATTTACGGCATTTAGCTGACTTAAATGTAAATGTGATCCATTACATTTACATTTACGTACATTTACGTAAACCAGCCACAGTAACGGATCACGCTACATCAAGGTCATTTGCATAAACATTTTTGGGCCATTTTCAGTTTTTTGTAATAGTGGTGTTTACTAAAAAGCCAATTTCACCACATTTCCTGCCTAGGGAGGGGCAGCGAGCAAATTCCGAAATAGCTGTAGCGCCCCCTAGTGACCCCATAGCAAATCCTTATCTCCATAACATCCTAACAGTCAGTTTTGGCTGCAATACCTAATAAAATAAGTGTGAAGCTGTGACTCATGTTTTGCTGGGTGTCGACTCACTCCCTTCCACAATCGGCAGGCAACGCTGAATAGCCATTTTGTCCACTATTTTCCAGATCTGCTTCAATACCCACAGTCCTACAAAACAGTAATTTCACTTACTGTCATCACGCCGGCGACCAGACTGGAGCTCATCCATTTAAATGGAAATAACTTCGCTCTCAATACTCCAACGGGACTCGCTGTGAGGATTATACCGTTTATAAATGAGGAACAGTGGATTAAATTAAAGCACCTTTGTAGGCATGAGGTATCACAGCATCTGCAACATTCCACAGGCTATTAACACCTTTATAGTGGCCTAAGAATGTCTTTAGTAACATCCATATTCCTGTTTTCAAATGTATAAGACCCCAAAAACAAGCCTGTCTTTTATCTGAATCTGTCACTGGGAGGGCTTTGGCACTCCAGTGCTTAAAGTAAAGAAGCAAACTGCTGACACCAGGGTGGTGAAAAGAATGGGAAGAGGGGAATTTATTAGAAATTTCCTTCTCCGCCAGCAGAGCGGAGCCCGGGTTAACATGGACCGGACCCCAGGAGTGACCCGAGCTTGAGTGCTTTACTCAAAGGCACACCGGCAGTGCTTACGGTGCAGAAACCTGGAGCCCTGCAGGCCTCTTGTACAAGCTCCATTTCCCTCGATATCTGCCCAGGTGAAAAGCCATCTGGTTGCTATTTCTAACTAGACCTGCCTCGCTTATTCCACACTGTCCTCGAGTTCAGTATCCTGAACGAAAAGCTGCGGCCGTGTTTTGTGACTGTGCGGTCGGTTCATTTCCTTTTGCTTAGAAGAGGAAAGAAAGCCTGTTGGCATGAAATGCACTTAGAATTATTCCCGTATTTTAGACGTTGGCAGAGTTCAGCTGCTGCCCATTGCCTTCCATTATAAGCGAGTCAACGGGGGAAGCACCAGAGTCATTGTCCGTCGGTAATCGAGGGCGAGACTCGGGTTGAACAACCTCCAGGGTTTTCCTTTAATCTCCGACCCCTGCCACCCGCCGGCCGTTAAGATTAATGCAATGGCAAACATCAAGCGTCTTAGGAACGTCCCCATTTAATGTTATAGATTGCGGTACAATGGAGGAGTGCTGCATCAGAAAAGTAATTTAATCTTCAGGCGGGCCATAATGCCGCACCTCGCATGAAGTAAAAGCACCACCATCTTCATATCACGTGCTGTAAATCTATACGTCGCGCCGCAAATGTGTGTCTTGGACCATCTCCAACACTAACGCTGCAGTTCCGCTCAAGACTAATGCCACCAGGCGTCCGGCATTAATCACTCACATGCACTCGCGTCCTGCGTCCTCGATTACGGCCTGCAAGTAAACCTCGAACTGATGGCTCAGCCAAAAACCCCATTTACGAGACGCTACTGTTTTTAGCTACGTTAACAGGCGTATACGTCTTCCTTTATGTGTCTTTTTAGTTTACAGCGAATAGGACGTGCAATGACGAGCTGTAATGGGATGAGAGGGGCGGCAATATAAATGTATAAAGCATACATCGAAACGCCACTCGGCCAGGAGTCTCTCCACAGGGACGAACAGTAACCGCATGTCACACCTACAGATCTGCCTAGTGGAAGATATCCAGATCAGCCACAATATTAAAACCACTGACAGGTCAGGTGAACACTGAAGATCTGGTTACAGTGTTTCCTTGGGGGGGTTATATTATATTAGTAAGTGACTGAACAGGCAGTTCTTGAAGTCGATGTTGGAAGCAGAAAAGAAGAACCAAACCGTGATGCCTGAACGACTGAAGATCTCCAACATGGCAGGTCTTGCAGGGGATTTCAGGTGTGCAGTGGTCAGAACCTATCAAATATGCTCCAAGGAAGGAGAACCGGAGACAGGGTCCTGGACCCCCGAGGTTCTCTGAAGGTGGTGGGGTGTGAAGACCAGCCCGTCTGGTTCTGATCCACAGAAGATCTGCTGGCGAAAAACTGCTGAAGAAGTTCATGCTGCTCTGATAGAAAGGGGTCAGATCACACAGTGCAGCGCCCCCTGCTGGGTATGGGGCTGCGTAGCTGCAGACCGGACAGAGAGCCCATGCTGACCCGTCCACCATCGAAAGATCTACAATCATCAGAACTGGACCATGGAGTGATGGAAGATGGTGATCAAGTTTACATGATCTGGATGGCGAGGTGGTGGAAGCAGTGTGAGGTTCTGGTTGAAATTCTGGTGGAGAACCTTGGGTCCTGCATTCACGTGGACTTTCCTAAACACTGCAGATCAAGTTTACGACCCCACACACTGTTCAGGAACCGTTTGAGGAACATCACAATGAGCTCAAGGTTCCTCCAGACTTCCCAGATCTAAATCTGATCGAGAATCTGTGGGCAAACCACTCTGATCCATGGAGGAACCACCTCCCAGCTTACAGGACTTAAAGGATCTGCTGCTGCAGAACCACAGACCTTCAGAGGTTCTTGTGGAGTCCACAGCTTGATGGATCAGAGTCTTTTTGACCAGGTGGTTTTAATGTTATGGCTGGTTGGTGTGGAGATACAGAGGTGAGGGAGATGAAACACCCCGGACGGAGATTCCGGATGCTTCTGCGGTGCGACAGAGCCGAGCTGTGGTTGCCAACGTTCTGGTTCTATTCTGCTAACTGTCCACACATCTGATCCGGATCGGTCGCGGGCTGCAGCCGAGGTGTCAGACACAATGACGCTCTCCTCACCACGTCCATGATGAGTGAGGACCTAAAACGTTCAGGCAGGTTCCGTCTTCTCACTGTGACCTTCAGGCCTGAAACAGCAATAATGTAAAAGTCAAAGGTTTGAAGCAACACCGACTGTGTCTCCCTTCAAAGGAGCATTTCACAAAAAACCCACTTTTCTTTATTGCAGAATACGCTCCCCGGCCCTTTCTTGACAACTACAGTACTGTGCGAAAGTCTTGAGCCCCCCCATATCTTAATATTTTGCTTTGAATATTTTCTCCTTGTTGGCATGAAAGTACTATTTTCTGTCAGACTGTCTGATCTTTGTCACACTGAGGAGATTAAATGAAAGAAATGAGAACAAATGTTTTACTGACAGGCT